>CM062926.1:110657890-111125390 GCA_031878705.1 Tapirus indicus | reverse complement strand
ACACACACCACACACACCACACACACACCACACACACACACCACACACACACCACACACACCACACACACACACACACACACACACCACACACACCACACACACACACACACACACACACACCCTGCAGCCGGGAACCCCATGAAGCTGTTGATGGGTACTCCTCACCTCCAGAATAGTCTAATCTCCTCAGTCTGTCAGCAGTCTTTCTTGCCTGACCCCCGTGCACCCTCGCCTCCACCTGCCCACTGCACCTTTTCGGCCTCATCTGCCATCCAGCTCTGACCCACCCAGCTCCCAGCCACTCCATGAAATTCACCTGCCCAGTTGTGTGTTGGAGTCTCATCCAGGCTCTTCCATTCTCCCCCAGTGCGCTTCCTCAGCTCTGCCATGGAATGCCTGGCACATTCCCTCCATCTTGCCAAATCTAATTCAAATATTACCTCCTCAGAAACTTCTAGACCAACTCCCCTGGGCATCCTCTACATGTCTCAATTCCAGTGATTGTGAATCCTGGCTGTACTTTAGAATCATTTGGAGAGTTTGTTAAAATTACTGGTTCCCACCCAAGATCAATTAAATCAAAATCTCTGAAGGTGTGATCCAGTCATGGTTTCTTGTGTTTTTTTTTAAATGCTCCAGATGATTCTAATGGGTAGCCAGAGCCCTTGCTTTGTTGTATCTTTTTACTTCTGTTTGTGGTCTTCTCGTCACTTCTCACTGGCAGGGACAAGGTCCTACCCATCTTTGTATTCCCAGCGACTAGGATAGTTCTTGGCATAAAGTGGGTGCTCAAGCCTCCTTTGTAAATTCAAAATGAAAAACTTACGAAGGTGGCTACCTTGACAGAGCTTCCAAGTCCATAAATTCAATTTAGAGTGAGGCCCCCACTGAAACTTTCCCTAGACACATTCTTCAAGGTTCCGATCCAGAGCTCGGGGATGGAAGTGCGTGATTTCGTTTCTATCCCGGGTCATCATCCTATCAGGAAGCTGAAGTGGTCGTGAGGTGAGCAACCACTTCTCTTACGTGTGTTCTCTACCGATGGTTGTCATTTTTAAAAAAAATTTAAAAGCTAGTGTGTTGACATGATGGTGTAAGACCGTGATCAAAGAGAAAAAACCTTTAGGGAAAACAGTGGGAAGAAACACCCAAAGATATATAAAGAAGGAATCTAAACGTGGAGCCCTTAACAAGATTCCTCCCCACCCAGGGAATAGGCCCCACCAGTCCCCTTTGTTCCTGCCCCCACCCCACATAGAATCTGGCTGATGCTCTCCCCCTTGCCCCCAGTTAGTATGGGTCATAGATGGAAGGTAGGTAGCGTGCAACTGAGTCACTGCCTCCGGTAGTGACTGCCACCCATTATGTGACCTCAGTAAACCTCAGCTTGCTCCTCTGCTAAACATCAACAGCTTCCTCAGAGGCTGTTAAAAGGATTCAACTGTTTTATCCGTACAAAGTACTTAACCAGTGCCAGAGCTGTAGTAAATGCTCAACCAGTGGGCCGTGATGGCGTGGTTGTTCCGAGCAGACACTGTTTCATCACATAGCAAAACGGGCCAGTACTGCAAACTGAAGCAGAAAGAAACTTCTGGCATGGCTTTTGACAAGAAGAGAAAACATTTCCTTATATAAAAACATAATTTTGCTTAAGTCCAGACATTATGACCTTTTGAAATGCATTATTGACAATCTACTTAACACACAAATTTGATTTCTGATCTCCAGACATGATAGAAAGGAAGCCATGCTCATTTCAATTGTAAAGGTTTTAGGCATAGTATTCAAATAATTTAATCAGTTAGAAAAATAGAAATGCTTCCTGAAAAGAAATACAGAGCTTTTAAAAACTGTTTTTTAAAGCAACAAATATATTAATATATAAACAATATTTCCGTTTGTTAAATATCTGTCAAGGCCAAACCAGGCAATGGCTGAGTTAGCCGTTCTCCTGCGAGGGAGAAGTCTCTCCACGTGGACCTTCGCCTGTGTTTCTAACCGAGTTCTGTTCTCGGGAGGACTCGTTTGTCTTTCCTCTGCGGGCCTGGAGCTGAGTTTGGAGGCTTTGCCCCTTGTTAAGTCTCTGCCTCTTTGCTCAGTGAGGGGAGGGCTCCGTGGGACCGCATCGGCCGTGATGGCAGGTTATTCAGACTCCTCTTTTCCACTTTTATGCACGTATTAATGAGTCCCCCTTCTTGGGCTGGCCTTCATTTTGACCACACAGAGAGGTACTTTTGCCCTCCTTTCTGCTTCACGTGGATCCAATGTGAAGTTTCTCTGGACTGGTTTTGTGATTTGCTATGCTTATCGATTCTTGCATGAGAATTCTCTGCCAAATGACCACCCCCACACTGACACCATTGTTCAGGTTATTGTCATTAACCTTGAGCTCCTGGAGTCAGAGCAGACAGCACCCACCGAGGGGTCTGCTGCACAGCGAGCTGTCTGAGATCAGAGGATCTGTTTCTGTCAACCCTGACCTTCCTCGGGTAGGTCTCACTTGTTCATTGGGCAGCTTCTTCATCACCTCAGTGGTAACAGCAGTATTAATACACAGTGACCATCTCATCCTCCACATACCATCGACGCACCAGCCCTGGTGGTCTAGTGGTTAAGAGTCGAAGCTCACTGAGGCCCGGGTTCCTTTCCTGGTCAGGGAACCACACCACCTGTCGTCAGTTGTCATACTGTGGTGACTGCGTGTCGCTGTGATGCTGAAAGCTACACCACTGGTATTTCAGATCCCAGCAGGGTCACCCACGGTGGACAGGTTTCAGCAGAGCTTCCAGACTCAGACAGACTAGGAAGAAGGACCTGGCCAACCACTTCCAAAAAAATTGGTCATGAAAATCCCGTGAACAGCAGGGAGCACTGTCTGATAGAGCTCCAGAAGGGGAGAGGACGGCACAAAATGACTGGGCAGTTCCGCTCTGCTGTCCGCAGGGTCTCTAGGAGTCGGAACCCACTCAACAGCACTAAGAACAAACTCTCTACCGCAAAAAGCACACAGCTACATGGTGCGGAGGGTTGCTGTTCTCTATTTCACGTGCAGGTGCTGGATGTGCTAATGGGGATGTGCACATGTGTGTGCACGCCCGTGTGTGTGTTTTCTACATTTCCTTCATCTACTGCATACTACTTTTAACATGAGAAGTAATGCTTTTTAAATACATACTTTCAGGTAAGGTGTTTCCTTTCTCAGAGGGCAGCTAACCTTAAAAATATACATTCAAATATGATCCAAATCCATCAGACAATTTCACATCTGACTTAACCTTTTTGCTGTCTCCCCTCTCCCCAAATCCTACCCCAACAGAACTCCTTCATCACTGTGTTGAGACAGCAAGTCTCTCCCCAGAGGGAGCCTGTCTTGCGAAACACACTGTGCGTCACCCTTTGTGCTGTGGACCTTTAAGAGATGCTGCTATTCCAAACGTTTGTCAGCATATTGTGGCTCTGGCACTGAAAAATGTCCGTGAAGCCAACACAAATTTCGCACATGGAAAAACGTGGAGTGAGAGAGAGGAAGGAGCTCCCCAGGCCAGGAGAGAATTCTTTAAAAAATTAGTGGCATGGCTAATTGAATCTACAATATCTGGCTTGTTCATATGTGTGTGCAAGTATCAAGGGGATGCAGAATCTAATAAGTCTTGTTGTTCTTTCCTCAAATAGAAATGGTCTTATTGTTTCCCTTTCCCTGATTTAAAAAAGTAATATATGTGTGGTTAAAAATTTTATAAAAATAGGAATAAATTTAAAAGAAAGTAAATACTGCTTATAATAATTAACCCTCATAGTAAATGACTACTGTTAGTATTTTGGGTTTATCCTTCTAGAACTCTTATTTTTTTATATCATAACCACTATTTATGGATAACTCTCTCTGAGTCAGGCAGCATGCTAAGCACTCTTTGTATGTTGTCTCTTAAATTCCTTATAATAACCCTGTGAAGTATTATCACAGACCTAACATATTAATAAGAATTATCCCCTATAAGAAAACTGAAGCCCCAAGGATTAAGGTAATTTCCTTGTAGCCATATAGTAAGCCAGATGTGGAACAAGGATCAAAAGCCCTTTTGTTTGACTCCAAAATCCAATATAACTATGATAAACTCATATGTATCATATATATGTATGTATAAAATGTGTCTTTAATAAAAAAAAATAGAACCATATGTAATGGGTTGAACTGTGGCTCCCAAGCTATGTCTACCCAGAACCTCAGAAGGTGAGCTTCCGTGGAATGAGTCTTTGCAGATGTAATTAAAGTAAGGATCTCGAGATGCTGTCATCCTGGAATAGGCTGGGCCCTAAACCCAACGATGAAAGGGAGAGGACACAGAGACACGGGGAAGACGGCCGTGTGAGGACGGAGGCGGAGACTGGAGTGATGCAGCTACAAGCCGGGAGCACCAAGGATGGCCAGCCATGGCCAGAAGGCAGGAGAGAGGCCCAGAATGGATTCTCCATCAGAGCCCGCAGAAGCAACCAGACCTGCCGACACCCTGGTTTCAGACTTCTGGCCCCCAAAACTTCGAGAGAATAAAGTTGTTTCAGCCCCACAGTGTGAGGTACTTTGTTACGGTAGCCCTGGGAAACTAACACATCATACTCTCCAGATTGTTTGAGGATTGCTGTTTTCACTTGTCAATATATCATGAGCATCTTTAATTTACCAGCATATCACAAACCTAAGCACAGATCCACATTTCCATCTGAAAGGGCGAGGTAGAATTCTTTAGTAAGGACTTAGCAAAATGTATTTAATCAATCTCATATTGATGGACCGCTGGAGTATTTTCAAGTTTTCATTTTTACAAATAATAGTGTGACTAAAATTCTTGGTTAATCCCATCATTGCATAATTTTCCCCAAAGTTATTTCCTTAGGATAAACTTGCCAAAGTGAATGTCTGGGTCAAATATGTACCCCCAGTTAAGGCTTTTGATACCTTATTACCAAGGCACTTTCCAGAAAAGTTGTACCAATTTATAATCCTACTAGCAGTGTATAAGTTATGCAGTGATGATAGAATATGTGCTCTTTGGCAACCCAGGTTTCCATAAAATCCTTCCTGAGAATGTGGTTGGTGTGAACACAGTTAGTATCAGTGTCTCCCTCCCGGGCCGACCATTATCTAGTACCAAAGATGGGATTCCGAGACATTAAAAACAGTGATGCCGTAACTTACAAGTTCAACAACTCTACAGCTAGTGAATAGAGATTTAAATTGAAAATCAGGAAGCTCGTGCTAGCTGGTTAACTCTTAGGACGCAGCTTCTCTGCGTCTGTTGTTGTGTCTGCAACATGGGGAATCCTCACAGGACTGGTGTGAACTCGGGCATCGAATTGCCTGGGTTTGAATCCTGTTTCACCACTTATTAGCTATGTGCCCTTAGGAAAGTTACTTAGACTCTCCAAGCTTCTATTTCCTCGTGTGTAAAATGGAAACTATGACAGGCCTCCTTACTTTGCAGGGAATTGAGAGACTCCTTGGGGACAATCCCCATAAAGGCAGTTAATGCGAGCCTGACATACAGTACGTATTCTGTAAATGCAAATGTGCATTTTTATCATCATCATCATCGTCGTCGTCATCATCCATAACAGTCTTGCCATACGTGGGGCCAGTTAGTGCAATTGATTCAGAGTCATTCCCAGGAGGCTAAGGTCATGGGTTCAAGCCAGGTTTACTTGGCTCAGTTCCGCAGCCACAGATTGTGTTGGAGCCCTAGCCAGCTGTCTCCTAGGCAGCCTGGCAAATGCATGATTAAATCATCAGCTCTATTGTTCTAGCCATCCAGAAGGAGGGCCTGGAGAATCCCCTGCCGTTGAGGACATTGTCTGTGAAGACGGAAGCTGGGAGTACAGGGAGACTGGAAGGAGACCAGTCTCTGAGACAGGCAGGATAAGAGCAGAGCCAAACCAACAGCCTAGGGGAAATAAGGTGGAAGGGGTCTTAGTTCTGAGAGGGAAAAACAACAATCACAAGAAAATGGCGGGCCTTTCTGTTTTGTCCTGTCACCTTCTTGGGTGGCTCTTTGAATGAGTGTAGGCTCCAGTGATCTCTTTCTGGACATGTCACATTGAACTGAGTCCTTCCATGTGAAGGTTAAGGAGAAAACGTAATATGTTAGGTGTGGTTGTAGCCAATTGATAGTTTTGTCAAGAAAATTTGTCTGCCCCTCTTTTGAGAGAATTTGCATTGGAAACTTGTCCTAATAAAATCTTTACCCTCTGGGGTAAAGTAGTTAACGGAAGAGCATAGATTTCTTCAGTGTTGAGCTTTGTCTCAGATACACACCTGAGACAGGAGGGAGCTGGTCAAGGCCAGCTTTGAAAAAGTGGGGAGAACTTTCCACAAATTTTCCCAAATGGCCTCCCATACCCCACCACAGTAGGCAGGAATTTCTCTTTTCCCAAATCAGTCTTATGAGACTGTATTCTTACGTGCTCATCTTTGAAAAATAGCACATCAGCACACCTACTGCTGAAAAAGGTCACAAAAGAGCAGGATTACAAAAAGCAGGGTTCACTTTTGCTTTTCGTATTCGTCAGGAGCATGTACGAGAAATGCCCTTACATGCCTGTTTCTGCCCTCTTGGCAGGAATGTTTTTGAGGAATTTATAACCACATCACTCAACATCCTCAACATAGAGGACCTACAAGAGAAAATGCTCCCATATCTGAGTGCCAAGAAAGGGTTTGCTTCCCTTGAGACAGAGCATGTCTTTTCCTTGTGGGCATATGAATCTTATTTCCCTCTTTTGCTTAGGCTGCCTGGAAGCTCAGAGCTCCATTTGCAGACTAACTTGAGTTACTATGTAGGAATCTGTGGCTATGTAGTATTTTAACGTTTCTTCTGTCTTGTTTTCCCAGTTTATCTATATAGTCCCTCGTCTGCATTTAGTTTTTTGTTTTATTGAAAGCATTTTTAAAGAAAGCCTCAAGCCCAAAATGGGATGAATTCAAATATAAGTAAATAATTAGTTTTAGAGATGGCATTCTCTAGCGGTGTGATGGTTAAATTTATGCATCAGCTTGACTGGGCTATGGGATGCCCAGATTGCTGGTAAAACATAATTTCTGGATGTGTCTGTGAGGATGTTTCCAGAAGGGATTAGCATTTGATCGAGAAGGCTGAGTAAAGAAGATCGGCCCTCACCAGTGTGGGCCAGCATCATCCAGTCGCTGACCGGCGGCTCGAATAGAACAAATAGGCGGAGGAAGGGCCAATTCTCTCTCTCTCTTCTTGAGCTGGGATATCCCCCTTCTCCGGCCCTCAGGCATCAGAGCTCCTGGTTCTCAGGCCTTCAGACTCCAAGACTCACACCAGCGGCCCCCCAGTCTCTTCAGAATTCAGACTGAAATATCCCCCCAGCTTTCCCGGTTCTCCAGCTTGCAGATGGCAGATCACGGCTTCCGTAATCCTGTGAGCCAATTCCCATAGTACGTCTCCTCTTAGATATGTCTCCATATGTCCCATCGGTTCTGTTTTACTGGAGAATCCTGGCTAATACACATGGCAAAGCATTTGGAATCAAAGGACTTGTTTTTAAGTTTCAGCTTAAAACTAGTCCTTTTACTAGTTTGTGACCCGGGGACAGGACATCTAACCTATGTTTCTCAGTTTCTCTATCTGTCAGACACTAGTGGAGAGTTAATATTATCTAGTGATAGCTAACGTTATCACAATATTGCTGTAAGGACTATATGAGCTAATAGATCTTAAAGTACTTTCAAACAATAAAAATTTATTTAAATTGAAGTATATTTGGTCTAACATTACATATTGCTGGACAAGGCTCTTTTGAAATTCAGAGAATCAATGAGACTCATTCAAAACCAACGAGAGTAGAAGACAGCTTCTAGCAATGATTCCAGCGTTACGTGCTCTCGGGTTAAACAACCTACCGAGGGATTCGCTCCCTGAGAAGTTGAGCTATTTAGGGACAGGCTGTCTTTCTTTAGGATCAAGACTGTCCCTTATTTCTGAGGCCCCTCTACTCGTTCCAGCATGCTAACCTTATCATCTCCCTAGAAATGGTAAGTAGGAGCAGGTGGTCCAAGTGGCAAAGGACTCAACCCGAAGAGGACGAAGCAGAGCCGTCTTTTCTAAAACACAATTCTGACGCACCCTTTCCCTGCTTGAAGACCTTCAGTCCAGTCCCTTCAGGACCTCGCTCCTCTCTCTGCCTCTCCAGCCTTGTCTCCCATCTCTCCTGCTCTGTGTAGTGTGAGCTTCTGTCACACAGCTTTGTGTACCTCTGGGCCTTTGCTCATGCTGTTCTCTCTGACTGGAATGAGCTTCCTCCTCATTTCCTCACCTGGTTCACTTATGCATCCCTCCTTGGGACCTCTCGTGACTCCCTTGGGCATAATGACATGTCCCTTCTCCACACAACCTATGCAGGCAAATCTCTGTTACAGCAGATCTCTCATGAGACTGAGCTCTTGAGGGCAGGGTCTGAATTTTGCTCATCTTTGTATTCCCAGCACCTAGTTGTTGCTCAGTGAAAACCTGTTAATGAAGATATTGCAAACATGTTCACGGGCCAGCAAAAGAAGTCAGTCATTAGCCAACGTGGAAGTAGGGACAGGATTGAAGAGCTGGGTGTTGGACGAGGAGAGCCCAGATGGCTACAGGGCAGGAAGGAAAGGGCCAAGCAGGGGGTACAGAGAGGGAGGATTGGGGTGAAGGGTGGGGGCTGCTGTTTGCGTACCTGGGACAGCTTACCTGGGCACTCTGGCCCCGAAAGCTTTGTTTCCATGTTAAGAGTCCGGAGGGTTCTGTTGACTCCTAAGCCTGACGGATCACAGACCCCTAGGCAGGGTCACTGTGCATCGTTGTGCCCTGCATGACGCGATGGAGGGGATGGGTAGAAGTGGAAACCCAGCCTGCCCTCCACTTGCCCAAGCCATTCACCTTGGAGCTCCTGCATCTGCCCCTTGGGGCACCTCTACCCAATTCACACATAGCCAGAGTGCGGGCTATGTCCGACCTGCCGCGTTTGAGTAAAGACCTCATCTTCATTTCTGACAGACCCTTTCGCTGTCCAGGTTCTGAAAGCCAAGAAACTCGTTTCAGGAGGATTCAGGGTTCAAGGGGGCCTAGGAAGGACGAGAGGTCAATACAGAGGCTCCGGGCTTGGCCTCATGGCTGTGGTTTTGTCTCCCAAAGCTGCCTCAGGAGCCAGAGGGATCCTGTGTAGATGAGCAGCTCCTCTGTGACTCCCTCCCACCTTCCCTCCCAGGTTCAGGGGCCGGGATCATGGCCCTGGTCCCTGCACCAGTGGTCAGCCTGAGGGAGTAGTGTCCTCACTGTTAAGCTTTTGGTCTGGGGCATCATGCACACTTTTGTTCTTCTGTCTGTTTGGATATGACCTCTGAAAACTGTGTACCATGTGCTCCCAATAGTCCGAGGAGGCAGTGTGTATATTGACAGTTTAAAGATGGGCTGTGTACTCAGTCCTACCTCTGCCATTTGCCAGCTACTAAATTTGGACATATGTCAACCTTTTTGTGCTGAAAAAAGAAAGAAGGGGAAAAGGCAATACCTCTCCCCAGCAGACATGCCTGCCCACAGACATGGCAGGCAGAAAAAAGGTTGAAATCCTCAGATTGCAACTGCAGGAGTGTAATTGACCCATAGCCCCCAGCTGCTGCTCTCTGCAGTCTGTCACCACCTCCACACCGAAGCCACACTTCACACAGCCTTCCTCCAACTGGTGACTGAGTGTGGGAGACATGGATGGCAAAATTGACACAGGAACTCCCTGACAGACTTTCCAAACTTTCCTTAGAACGGCACTGCAGTCCAACACGCTTCCTTGCAAACTCCTTTCCTTCCTTCTCTCCATCACTCAGTGTCAGACCTGCTCTCCCAGCCTCCCCTGACTCCCTTCTCACTTTCTCTTACAGGCATTTCCCCTAATAAATGTCTTCCGTATTTAATCCTGTCTTGGTATCTTCTTCTTGGAGGCTCTTGACTAATACACTATTTCACAGAGCTGTTGTGACAATTAAATTTTCTGATATATAGAAAGAATCTTGCAGTTTCTAGGACATAGTATAATCTCTGGTCCTACTCACCAGCCACCATCTTTTCTTAGCCACAGGCTTCCTCATAGTTCCTTACTCCTTAATCCTCATAAGGAGTAGGGTAGCTGCCCAATTCTTACCTCTGGCTTTTAGGTATTCTGGAACAAAATCATCTGAGGCAGAGACTACAGCTTCAGTATCCATTCTCTCATTCTTCCTGTTGGAAGTAGAACACCCCACCCCGCTGAGTTTCGGCGGAAGACATGGCTGTCCAGTGGAGACTATGATTTCCAGTCTCCTTTGTAGTTAGAGGTGATGAAATAACTAGGTTCTCGCCAGTGGAACTGTAAGCAGGAGTAATGTGTACAATTCTACCATTTGCTTGCTCTCTTTTTCTCTTTTTCCCTTATAGCTGACTGGAATGTAGATGCATTGGTGAGACTGCTTGAGCCATGCAGGTGAGGAAAATACTACACTGGTATCAGAGGAATGAGATAGAAGGAATAGGGGTCTCTGGTTGATCTTAAGGAGCAAAGCTGCCTATCTTGGACCTCCCCCTTCCTCTGTTTTTTGTCTGAAAGAAAAACGAATGATCTCTTCTGAGTTACTGCATCTGGGGGATTCTTTGTTACAGCAGCGTAGCCAATCCCCTGCTTCATACAGTGTCTTCTGATCCGTTCCTATGTTCCGTCTGCCTTGGTTAACCCAGGACTGGTTGACAGCGCTGCCTCCTTAATCCATTAATGCCTACTCCTCAATATGGCATTTAATTACATTTGATGACTTTGAAGGACAGTGAAACTAGTTCCCTTTGGGCAAAGGATTATCTCAAGTCAGAGCTAATAGCCTTAATGGTTTAAAATGGCACTAAATGGTTCTCTCCATTTGGGCAAGGCCATCTGGTCATTTGCAGATAAGCATAATAATAAGCACCCGGGCAGATTTCCACATGTGGGCTGAACACAGACATGTTCCAAACGACATACCTGGAAAATTTACTCTCCTTCACTAAAACCCAAGCCGCAAACTATCCCTTCCTCGAATTGCAATAATGAGCTGTCACTCAGAGAAGATGACTGGAATGAATCTGACTGCAGACAAAACCGAGACCACAGCGCCCGGGTTCCAGTCCGCGTCAGAAAGCAGTTCCTGTTCTGGGGAGCACATCCGAGCCTGCACATCAGTAACGGCCTGGGACTCTGCCCACACACGCACACGGCCAATGGGTTTGCTTAAAACTGAGCCACAACAGTTGGTGAAATCATGTGTTTTTTGCTGTAGGGGCATTTACGTTTTCCGAGTGTGATTGATAAGTCATGAAAGCAAATTGAGGAAATAATGAAATAATTTTCTTTGCAATCGCATTGTGGACTCCCATTTCCTGCCTTCCTTTCTGTCAAGGTTTCTAGCTAGACTTGATATAGCCCTTAAGAGATCTTTAGCACCGAAATTATTATGATCAAGCTCTATTCATATCTCCTTTTATAATTCAAACTAGTATTAATAATGAAGCTTAAACTAAAAGAGAGCCCAGCAATTTCTGATTTTTATCATGAAGATTATTTGATGATATTTATTTGTATATCAATTAATTTTAAACATTTGGAGGCTTAAGCCACATACATCACCTGCCCATTGAGTCGTGCAATAACGCCCCCATAGACCTGTGGTGGCATCAATGACAATTCTCCATTTTCCATTTAAAGCCTCTCAAAACCCTAAATTATTTAGAAAGAACATGTCCCTGTAATGAACACAGCACCAGACAGAGAGACCGATGACTGGCATTCTTGAATGTTCTTGACACACATGCCTCAGCTACTAATATGTAAGACAGAGGTAGACCCTACGACTGGCTAGCCACTTACCCGGAGGACTCTTACAAAGAGACAATAATGGAAGAATGCTAGCCACGTAACCTGAGTTACTATGAATGAAACTTCTATATGCAAATTGCTGTGCTTTATTTCTTCAACCAACAAGCATCAGCCATGAGCTTAAGATAATGGTAGAGGCCTTATTGTTCTGGTAGGTCGTTTTGTTTTACCTCAATAACTAAAACCAAAGTGGTGAATTGATTGAATTTCCTTTGGCCTGCAAACAGGGAAGGCTGAGGCAGACCAGATCTTTATCAGTTTTCTTTATCAGATGAGGCAGGCCAGGACCCAATGGGCTTCGGGCTGCCCTGGCGTATTTTAAACTCCCGCCTCATCTGCCATCCGGTGTAGCACCTGGGTCTCCTTTGGCACCAGCGTCATCCAGATCTCTTTGGCCCAATGAATATCTGCTTTTTGAATTATCTTTCCCCAGATGTAGTTTCCATCCAGCCAAATTTAACCTTGTTTTATTATTTCCTGCCCCTCATTCCTAACCTCTTTGGGGACATCGTGATCTGCTGGGTGTTGACAATGCTGCCTAATTTAGAAGCATCTGCGATTTGCATCAATAAGAGAATCCCTCTTTTCAATTTATTAATAAAGACACTAAGAAATAATATTTCTATCAGAGACTGTGTTCCATATTTGGAAACACTGGCATTTCTCACAGACTGTTTCATTTATTAAATCTCAGCCTATTTCCAAACCACACTCTTCTCCAGTCCAGTTGGACCTTGGTGCCAAGCAAAATATTGAAACACTGGTTTTGCGGGAAATGGTTTGCTCATCTCCAAGCACATGCAAGGTGCCTTCATCGGCTGGTGTTGGGAGAGCGACATTACTGAAGTGACTTTAAGTCAGCCTGGCACTGCTGGTTCTTTACATGGGGTGTGACTCCATTTCCGTCTTGAATTCACGGAGCTTTTCTTTTCATATCCTGGGACTACCCTCCAGGTACAGCATGAACCTAGCAGATCTGTTGTTTTCTTGTCTCCTGGAGTTGTCCACCTCCATGACCCACTGGAGAAAACATGGGTTCACTTAGCACATTTTGTTAACAACCTATTGGGCATCAGTGTTGAGTCCTTCCTGGAACCCCTTTATGGTAAGGTATTTATCCTCCAGACAAATTCTCAGTGGACGTGGTTCCTCCCTGACACACCTTTGTTTCCCTCACTCCATCCCTATTGCTAGCACCTGGGGTCAGGCCACCTGGATTGGGGCAATCCTCTCCTAAAGATCCCTGCTTCCAATTGCCCCTTCCCAATCCATTCCCACGCTGTCAACACTGATCATATCACCACCCTATGGAAGTCCATCTGTGGCTCTGCAGCTGCC
This sequence comes from Tapirus indicus, assembly GCA_031878705.1. Classification (NCBI taxonomy): domain Eukaryota; kingdom Metazoa; phylum Chordata; class Mammalia; order Perissodactyla; family Tapiridae; genus Tapirus; species Tapirus indicus. Next base: position 111,112,128 of record CM062926.1, on the reverse strand, counting down.
CTCAGAATTAAGTCCAGACACATTAGCACTTCCTACGAGGCCCTGACTTGACTCTCCAGCCTCGTGGCTTGTCACTGTGAGTCCTCCACACACACTAAGCTCTGGTCACGCTTGATGGTTTGTGGTTCCCTAGATGTACTCTACTCTCTCACCTCCAGGCATGTGTGACGAGAGTCCTTCAGTCTAGGACAATCTTATATCTTCTCGCCCACTCTCTTACCTCTCTTCTGTCTGCCTCCTTTGTGATACGGCAAACTCCTATCCATCCTTCATGTTTCAGTTCATGTGTCGTTTCCTCCTTAACAAAGAGTCACCAAAACTGGATTCGGTGGCTGGTTAGATTCCCATCTCATCCTGAGCTAAAAATCTTGCTATAGTTTTTGGCCCTGAATGCTAATGGTCTGTTCCCCTGTAAGCTACAAATTCTGAGTCTGAAGATCTCTGCTTTGTTTCAGCCCCTGGCAAGAAACTAACATTTAGGTAGGTGCTTACCAAATATTAGATTCTTTGTATGTAATTTAAATAGAAATGCTTCATAAATCAGAATTAACTAGTTTTTACTAAAATTTTTGTATTTGACTTATTTTCTGTTCTTTATTTCATTTGGGCAGTTTTTACAATGTGGCCATTTCTTTTGTCCTTGGTCAAGTCTGTCTGCCTCTCCCAGATGTCTGTCAGTAGATGTCCCTTTGGAACAGACGAGCAGGAAGGAGAGCTAACATGAGTCAGAGAGATGAGAACTCCCGCAAGGGGGTCTGGCTGCCTTAAAATTTCCACGGCCTCTCTCCCAAAGGCAGAAGGCTGCTAGACTTTAAACCACTGATCAACTTTCCCACTTGTTTGTTTTCTGCTTGGGTGCATTGAAAATCAATTCCACAGGAAATGGAAGTTGCTGCATAATCCCAGGCTCCTTCCTGCTCATGACAGGAGTTGCTGAAGTGAAGAGTGGTTCAACTTTGTGGATGAAGGCTTCTTCTAACCTAGGGGCAGAATGAAAGAGAAGGCGGCATCTGCAGCCGAGGACAGGCATCCTTGATTTCCTCTTGGGCAGGAAAGGAGAGGGAAAAAAGCTTTTCTGATTTCTGTTTGGCCAAATTTCCTTTCCTCATTTTGCTGGCCCAAGCTAGCCTTGGGAACGAGCTTCATGCCTGTATTTTTCACTTTACCCTCTTCATCTGCAGGTAGGTTTTCTCTCTGGAGTCTTCGCCTCTCCCCTCAGCGGATCTGCACCTCACCTTCCCCCCCGCCCCCCGCCAAGAGCCTCTGAATATGAGACAAATGCCTTCTTATTCTTCTAATCCCTTCGGTTGGCAGGCACTGGGCCACCCATCTGCCTGGAACGCTTCAATCACAGCAGCACACTCTTATTTGGCTCTATTTCCAGGAGGCTTCTGTCTTGTTACTTTTTTTTCATCTTCTTCTTTCTCTTAACCCATAAACTTTTATTAGGACTTTGTGAAGCCAACTGAGAAAGCAGGGACTATACGTTATAATTCGTTTGAAGAAGAATCCGCAGCATGTTGATAGGAGGGGTCACTTCTCGAGGCTGGCGGGAGGCGCCACTATTGTGGGCCCTCCTTCTGCAGGGTGGAGAGCCCCTGCTGGCACATGTATGTTCTCACCTCGCCTTAGCAGGCCGCTCACGCAGGCAGCCTGGCACTGATTGCTGGCCATATCTCACCCTCGCGATGGCAGGAGGTGATCAATAGATGGATTAATCACACTTTGGGGAGCTCACACCCCGGGAAGGAGAGAAAAGGAGGACTGAAAGAGGAGGCTGTTTGCCACCGTGTTCTGCCTGGAGTTTGCAGACTGGTGCACACAATGCAGGACCATGGAGAAACCCACTTTGCTCAGGAGGATGACCAAGACCAGTTGCATAATGAGAGCTTCTAGAAATTTGTCATTAGCTTAATCTCAGCAGTGCTTAAAAAAAATTATATGGCCAAAGATGGCTCAAAGCCTTTTATAAAAAAGTGTAATGAACCATAAGTGATCTAGCGAATAAGGTTATGCTTTTTCATGTGGCCCTTCTCTAAATATGCATACTTTTCGATATGAAAGGAACCGTGTGTGTGTGTTTTAAATATATTTCTAAAGACTGAAATTGGAGAGGGTGAAGGGTTTTTTGTTTGTATAGTTTATTTATTTGTAACAGGGAGGGTTGCACTGAAGAACCGAGCCAATAAAAGTCAGTTCCTGAATTCTTCTTTGGGGGGGGACCCTGATTATTGAATAAGAGGCCCAGATGGCTCCGGAATCCAAGAACCCAAGATCGACTCTAAGAGAAGCCATCGTCCGGGCAAAGAGCACTGCAGTGTAGATCCAAAGATTTAGGTTTGAGTCTTCCCTCTGCTGCTGACCAGCTGAAGGAGAGAAGTGAGTCTCCGGTTTCTCATCTCTGTGATGGATTCAACTGCCCTGTGAGGTTGCTACAAGGAGCAGACAAGACGACGCGGATGGAAGCGTTTCATAAACTGAAGCGGGCCTCGCAGATTGCAGCGTTACTGTAAAGAAGGCTTAGACAGCACAAGGCGGGAGAAATGTCTGCTTATTTGGACTATCATCCCTTAACTGGTCCGCTAACATGATGACTCAAGGTAAAAAGACAGTCATAGAAAATGTTACTTTGAACTTAAAAAACGCCAAAAAAAAACACCCTACTACCGATTTTTCTCTTCCTGAGTAAAGCTATTTGCTTTTACCAACACATCCTCAAAATCCACTGCGGTTCAAGAGGACTCGGGCCCCGCCCCCGACTGCTCTGCTCTACCCTGGTGGAAGCATCATCATTTACTAAACGGTTTCCTGATTAAGCAGTTCTGACCTTTGGGAATTAGTCATAATTACAGGGCTGTGCCTCGGCCGCAGCGCGGGGGCTCCCTGGTTGAGCCCCTTTCGGAGGCAGCGAGTGACGGGCATCCAGGAGCAAAGCTCCTCATCCTGGAACCAGCGGGTTTGCCCGAGTGGAGCGCGGACGGAGCTGCCTCGCTGAGTCCCTTCCACGCGCTCCGTTTCTGCCGTTCACGGCTGCGTTAGTTCAATCGCCACCTGCACCCAGAACGCAGCCGGGGCGCGGAGGGTCGGGGCAGGGGTGCGGGGGGCTCCCGCGCTGCGCCGCTGCAGAACCGGCAGCGGTGTCCCCCGGAGGCCGGCGCCGCGCGGCTCCTTCGGCCTCAGTCTCCAAAAGCGTCGGGGAAACGAGTGAGAGCGTGAGACCGGCCGGCTCGGTGGGAAGTGTCGTGTTCCGCTGCTCTGCTTTATCCCATCGGCGACACCTGATGAAGGAGAAAAACACAGCCACCAGCGCCAGGACGCCTCGCCACTCACGGGAGCCCACGGGCTCACGGGGCTTGGCTCCTGCTGTCGGAGGCCTCTAGAGAGGCCCACTGTCCAGTCAGCACGAGTGTAGTCACCGCTTCCCCAGGTGTGCCGGCTGTAAATAGGGGTCGCCGGGGAAAACGGTTCTGGGCACGAATAAGTCTTGGAAATTATGGATCAAATAAATTTAAACAGGTTGCTTCCCTGCAGGACTTCCCTGAAATCCCTTAATTGGCCTAACTGATCTTTGAAAGGAAGGTGAAGGACGCAGCATGTCCTAAATTTGGTTGATCCACAAATCTCTTTTACATGAAATGCTGTTTGGGAAATGGTGATCTAGTCCAGTCCAAACTTTTTTTTCTTAAGAATTCAGGTTTTCTTCACTTTCTTGTCTGCACGTCAAACTTGGTTGTTTTCCTATGTGTGTGTTCTAAAAAATATAAATACATTTCAAAGCATTGCAAACAAATTTTAGCAGCAAAACATTCAGTGAGCAGGACTTGTTTAGTTTACTTCTTGTGGACGCAGCCCAATGGTGTCATCAGTGCTGACCTCCTTCCACTATTGGAAGCTTGAGTCCTGAGACCATTGGTATCTTACTCCTCCTTGGAACAGAAACACGGGCAGGAAAGAGATCCTCTGGAACACAAGATGTGTGGACCTTTTCTCCTCTAACCACAGGTTCTCTTGCGGGAAGAACAATGTGATGTAAACGGTAATGGCCACACAAGTTCAAACCCTGGCTCTGCCTCTTATGACCTGTATGACCTTGGACAAGCCGTTCACCTCCCTGTGCCTCGACTTCCTTGTCTATAAAGTGGGGCTAACAACTGCGCCTGCATTATGGTCTGGGGTGAGGATGAAGTGCGACTGTCTGTGAAGCGTTGGGAAGGCCTGGCTCCTCATCAGAAACCGGTTGCTGTTATGACAGGTGACATCACAAGCCCCAGCCCAACACTGAGAGCAACAGGCAACCGGGGAATGGGATCCTCACGGTCTGAACCTCAAGCCATGTTTCTTCCGAATGCTTTCCTTCCCTGCCTAGAACAGGAATCAGAGGACGGTAGATGTCCAGTGTTGCTAGAATGGGGGGAAAAAGAGAAAATTAAACTTTTCCCAGGGTCATTCAAGATGTTTCTCTTTATAATTTTTTTAAGTTTTGAAAGTGTTCATGTGATTTTGTTATTGGGAATGGAAAGAAAGAAAAACTTCTACTTAAAAAAAATTTTTTATAAAGGAAGAAGTTTACCACAGCATTACTTATACTGGTGATGAAAGAGAAACCAAGCAATTTCTCAGTAATAAAGAAATGACTAAGCCATGTTACGTTAGAGCTATGTGATGGGATATCATGAAGTTATTAAAATAATTTTTATGAAGAGTTTTATAAGGAGAAAATGTTTATGATAGAATATTAGTGGAAAAAATGCAGTACAAAATAATATAGAGGATGTGATCACAATTACATAGAAATAAGGACAGAAAAAGATCAGATGACAGTAACCCAGATGTGAACAGTGATTTCATTTGGGTAAGGGATTTTTTAACTCTAAATTTCCAAAATTTCTATAATGACCATGAATTACTTTTATATTTAAAAAAGATAATCTCATTTAAAAAAATTAAAACAAACATGTTATTTCTTCCAAACTTACTGATTCTTCTTGATTCCCGAGCAAATGGCTGTTTCGCCTGCAGCAGGAATAACAACTCAGGGGGCACCTGTTGGCTGGAGGAACAAGCAGCTCGGGGTCTGGGGTGACACACAGAGACGTCTGAGGGACAGCACACGGGCCTGATACATCCCTGAAGAGATTTCTTACGCATCACCCAGTAATTTCCATAAGGCCTGCTATGCCCCCAAACTTCTGTCTTTGGAAACTGTCTTGCTTAGTGGGAGTACTTATTCTTTCCTGAGGGTCTTTAATTCTCACTCACTTCTAGGAAAAAGTTATTTCTTAGTCTGGTGCTCAGGGCTCTCCGAAAGCTGGCTCCAAGCTGTCTTTGCAGGATCCTATCCCTCTACTCCACCTCTCGAGTCTTCTGCGAGAGTTCGACTGGTGTCTTCACTGCCCCCGAGAAGCGCCGGGTGGAATCGCGCATGGATGAGCGTGGCAGTGATGCAGCTGTGACGCCTCTTACACGTCAACCCCACAGACGGTGGGCTCTTGCGGAGTGAGGAACGGGGTGGAGACGATGACACTTCAGCCGTGAAATACCCACAGAAGGGGACAAATGGAGGCGAACAGGCAGGGTAGCTTGCCTGTATTTTCCCTCAAACTAGAATGTTCCCCTCTTCGTCCTCAAATATCTAAATCATCTTAGAAAGTTAAACTCTTAGATATTTACCCAAAAGAAATGAAAACTTATGTTCACACAAAACTTGTATGTGAAGGCCAGCCCAGTGGCGTAGTGGTTAAGTTGGCGTGCTCCTCTGTGGTGGCCCAAGGTTCACAGGTTCGGATCCTGGGCGTGGATGTACCACTGCTCATCAAGCCATGCTGTGGTGGCGTCCCATATAAAGTAGAGGAAGATGGACACGGATGTTAGCAACAATCTTCCTCAAGCAAAGAGAGGAGGATTGGCAATAGATGTTAGCTCAGGGCTAGTCTTCCTCACACAAAAATATGAAGTAAACTTGTAGTGAATGTTTATTCATAATTGTCCAAAACTGGAAACAACCCTAATGTCCTTAACTGGTGAATGGATAAACAAATGTGGTCCATCCCTACAAGGAACTACTACTCAGCAGTAAAAAGGGACCACCACAAAACCCACGACAGTGTGAAGGACTTCCAATTGCATTATCCTAATTGAAAGAAACTATACTCAAAAGGCTACGTTCTATGTGATTCCACTTATATGACATTCTGCAAAAGATGAAACTATAGGAACAGATAACAATTTGGTGATTGCCAGGGGCTGGAGTGGGGGGATAGGTTGAGTACAAAGGGGCACAAGGGAACTTTTTAGGGTGATGGGAATGTCCTATAACTTGAATGTGGTGGTGGGCACATGACTTTATGCATTTGTCACGACTTGTAATTGTACACAAAAATGAGTACGTTCTACTATATGTAAGTTATACCTCATTAAACCTGACCTGAAAAAAGAAGACAAGATGAAATACACACACACACACACACACACACGAATGGATAAGCCTGTGGTTCTCAAAGTGTTTGCTTTCAGGACTCCTTTACAGTCTTAAAAATTCTCAAGGAGCCCAAAGAAGTCATGTCTGTGTACATTGTATCTATTAATATTTATCATATTAGAAACTAAAGCTGAGAAAACAATTTAAATACTTATTTACAAATTCAATTAAAGTAATAAATAATAACCCCATTACATGTTAACATAACCAATATATTTTTATGAAAAATAACTATATTTTCAAAAACAAAAAAAAATGAGTGAGAAGAGCAGCATTGTTCTGCATGTTTGCAGATGTCTGGCTTGATAGATGACGTTGGGATTCTCATATCTGCTTCTGCATTCAATCTGTTGCTGTATGTTGTTTTGGTTGAAGTATATGGAGAAAATCTTCATGCAAATATGTATTTGAAAAAGGAAAGAGTATTTTGATATTTCTCAGATAATTGTAGCTATTCTTCTTTGATACTATACCAAAATTCCCCAAGCAGTAGTTTTTTAAAAGATAGTTACCATGTGAAATCTAAAACCACATTATAAAACTTTTTGTACTCTGCTATATTAAAATCCATTGGTCTATCTTCCCTTTGAATGCAACTTTTACACATTCATGGTTTTATACCATAACGCATTAGTCATTTGAAAAAAGATTTATTATATGAGTTCTGCAAATCTTCTAAATGTTGGCCCATTTTATTATTTTATTTACATGTAATACATACATATGATACTATATGTACATGTGCTGTATGCATATATTACACTCATTAATATCATCACCTATGTCATCAGAAAACTCGTCAAGTATTGGGAAGCTGTTAAGCTTATGGTAGTGGATATGTTCTGCCAAAGTCCTAATTTTCACTCAAATTTTATTTTTGGCAACGAATACTGTCAGCTGTTTTCCTTGAAGTGACAGGCTCACTTCCTTCATTTTCAAGAAAACGTCTGCCAAATATCTAAGCCTAAATAGCCATAGTTTGTCTGTCATTCTTTCAAGAAAAAAAATTAGCCTTCTATGAAGAAAAAGCAGCCATTTCAGCTTGCAACTCAATCACACAAGTACTTTTCCCCAAGACACTCATCCTTCATTACACAGCAAAGTGGTTTTTGTATACTTCCTGCTCTATTGCATAGCATATTAAAAATTTCTGGACTCAAGAGATGAGAGTTAATAAAATTATTTTGTTGTTTCATTAATAACATTCTTCAGTGAAATTGGCAATTTGTTTAAACTGCGAGTGTGTCACAGTAAAGAACACCTTTCACTACCTATATGGTCTGGTACCCCTGCAGCTTTAACCACAATATTTTTGCACTATCGATACAAAGGTCAGCACAGTGTACGAGGCAAAGAATGCATTGTCACAAAAGTAGTTTTGACCTTGCAGACTTCTTGAAAGGATCTCCAGGACCCCCCAGAAGTCTTCTGACCATACTTGGACCATGCTTCTGACCACTGATCTAAACCTACCTCATTTTTATGTCCTTTCTTGAATCTCACTAGCTCCTTGAAATTTCCCCTTGCTACCCCACTCTGCATACCTGGTCAAATCTGTATTCCAATGACCCTGGTCTGTTCCACCCTTATGTCTTGTATTGTCCACCATTTACCTGTCCTGTCTTTCTAGTTACTTTCCAAACATCTTGAGAGTGACGAATGTTTCTTTGAATCCTTGCCCCACTCCTGGTCCGGTAATTGGCAGAGTATCTTACACGTAACAGACACTATAAAAAGTTTTTGATGACTTGCAAGTGTTAAAAATTAGGCACAAGTAGACATCTCTAGGTATGCAGATTAGACCCAACACCAGTGTTAATCCAATTTAGGAAATAAGCGACAACACTTCTGAATATTTTCAGGCTCCCATCACCTGAGGCCAGCTCATTTGAACTCAAATCTTTCTCCTCTGGATATTAAAATTTTATATTTTCTCCTTAATCTGCCTTCACTCTCAGCTGAAGCCAAAGAAGAAACTGTGGTATTACAGAAATAGCCAATTCTTTGGAGTGCAAAAAGATGTGGGTTCTTATTTCACTTCTACCATTGACCTGACCTTAGCAAGATCCTTCAGATCTCTGAGCCTTAAGCTATCCCATCCAAAATGAAGACAGGAATAGCTGCCTCGGCCACCTCATAAGGTTGGAAAGATTAAAGAAGATAACGGCTCAGTGCTTGGCTCATAGATTTGCTCAAAAATGCTAGTTCCATTGGCCTACGTTCCATTGGACCAGATTCTACCTTGGGAAGGAGCAGCTGCCTTCTCCTAGTTGAGACTGAATGTCCAGGCCAGCTCCCTTCCTGCTCAATAGCTTTCCCATAATTCTTCCAAATCCTTGTTTGCTCATGACTCTTCCCCTGTTCCCTAGGCATTTTGTCCTCGGATTAGCTGAGATCTCTCATTCAGTCTAATAATTCCAGGCTTTGCAGTTAAGCTCAAGTCATCACTAGTGTGTTACCAGTCACTAAACAAGAGGACAGATGGACCCCGTAAGGCAAGAAGTCTTCTACCAAGAGTTTTCCTTATCTAAGAAAGGGAAGGTTTGCTCATTAAATATCTTTTTCAAGTTTTCCAAGGTTTGCAATTATTGCATGTTCTAGTGGTGGAATTTTGTTACTACATTACTTATTTTTAAGTCTTGTATGAGGCTGGGGGCTAATCTGTATGTTTTGTTTTTACTCATTCATTCAACCAGTGTTCTTTCAACATTTAAAAATATACCTAATTTGGGGCCAGCCCGGTGGCATAGTGTTTAAGTTCGCACGCTCTGCTTCGGCGGCCCAGGGTTTGCAGATTTGGATCCTGGGCACCGACCTGCGCACCGCTTATCAAGCCATGCCGTGGCGGTGTCCCATATAAAGTAGAGGAGGATGGGCACAGGTGTTAGCCCAGGGCCAGTCTTCCTCAGCAAAAAAGAGGAGGATTGGCAATGGATGTTAGCTCAGGGCTAATCTTCCTCACACACACACACACACACACACACACACACACAATCTAATGTGTGCCTAGCACTATGCTGGAATCATTAGGAATAAAAAGAAATTCTCGGTTAGTATGATACAAATCTGAGCTGGCTACTCAGGGAATAAATAGCTTCTACGGCATCTCATCCACAGCAGTATTCGGTATGATCCTATCACATGTAAATGCTAACCCACATCCTGTAGAATTCCAATTCACCAGAGGACTAATGTTGCTGATAGCCAGGCAGATAGCCTGGTTGGATATTACATTCTGAGCAACAACAGAGCAAAACCCTCTCAACCTTCACTTCCTCCAAAATGCCCAGCTTTCTGGCTGAGCTAGGAAATGGCCACAAAAGAAGAGAAATTCTGTTAGTACATACATAAAGATGATGAATTTTAAATAACAAATGTGCATTTTATTAACATTACTAATCTCATTATTTTAAAATTTGGCTAAAAGTTTGCCATTATGCTTTTTTTTAGATCTGGTGCACAGTTAAGTTTATTCCACTCTTCAGTTCACGGAATATGTCGTCATCAGTTGGTGAAAGGCACTTTATCACATTTTATTTTATTATTTTTACCCCCTGTCCTCCGTCTGTATTTCCACACTTCTGTTTTCCTCCCTCTACCCTACCAGTACCAATCAAATGTATCTGATACATGTCCTTATATATGTATTTGTTCTTATAAATCTTTAGTATATTTTTTTTGGTGAGGAAATTGGCCCTGAGCTTCTTTTACCCTTTACTTAGTATTACTTACCCTAATAGTCTTTACCTGTTTAATTAGGTATATGGTCATTTATTCCTTTGTCATGAATTTTAAAGTGAATTTGTCAAGTTCTTCAAAATCCAGATAGGAATTTGATTAGAATTGCATTGAATTTATAGATTCATTAGGGGAGAATTGACAACTATGATAAATCATCCCATCCTATACATGATATATCTCTTTTATTCAATTTTTTAATGGAGATTAACAAACTTCTTCATATGTGTTATGTATACTTTTATGTTGATTTCTGAATATCTTATAGATTGGCAACTTTTTTCTGTAAGGACCAAATAGTGAACATTTTAGGACTTATGGGCCATACAATCTCTGTTGCAGCTACTAAACTCTGCAGTTGAAGTGTTAACTCAGTCATGGACAATATGCAAACAGATGGACATGGCTGTGTTCCAATAAAGCTTTACTTACAAGAAGAGGTAGTGGGCCATGAGTGTGCCCCATGGGCCATAGTTGACCAACTCCTATTGCTATTCTCAATGGTATTTTATTTTTTATGATAGTTTCTACTTTGTTGCTGGTAGACAGAAACATTGTTGATTTTATTAGATAATTCTGTGTCCATCAACTTTGCTGAACTCTTAACACTTCTTTTTGTTGATTTGATTCTACTGAATTTTCAAGGGAGACAATTATGTCATCGGTAAAACATTAGAGTTTTAGCCCTTGTTTTCCAAAACTCTCTTTTTTTCTTGTCTTATGTAATTGGCCAGGACATCCAGCACTATGTTACCAGTAATGGTGATAATAAATATATATATATTTTTTTACCTATTAATTGGGATAAATCTAGAGTTTTTCTGTCAATATAATGTTTGCTATAGGTTTTAGGCATGTAGCCTTTATCAAATGAAGGATGTTTCCTTTTATTCCATGTTTCCTTTTATTTAATAAAACTGACAGGTTTTATTATAAATAAGTGTGATTAATATATTTTACACATTAATATATAAACATATTTATATATTAATAAATATATAATATAAATATATTATAAATATAAATGTGTAAATATATAAATATTACATATTATAATTAACATATATAACATAAAACATAACATAATCCAGCCTGATTTTCCTCGCCTGGATTGATCCCTGCAATCTGACTTTATCACTGTATCTAACTGTATAAAATGCTTTTGCTTCATCTTTGAGATAATCATAATCAATAATTTCTCTTCCTTAGTCCATTAAAGTGGTGAATTTCTGATGTTAAATTTTTCTTTCATTCCTGGAATAAATACTTCTTGATCATAATATATTTGGAGGAATTTATTAGATTTGGTTAATCAATATTTTATTTAAGATTTTTGCATCTATTTTATAAATGAAATGATTCTGATTTTTCTTTTCTTGTACTGTTCTTATCTAATTTTTGAACCATAATTATGTTCAACCCATAAAATTATTGAGATAGCTTTTTTCTTTCTGAAATAACACATATAAGCCAAAGATGATCTGTTCCTTGAAATATTGATAACTCTCATCTGTAAAACCATCTGGATCAGGGACTTTGGGTGACAAACGGAGATCATAATTATCAATTCAATTTCTCTTCACTGGGTATGGTCTATGCCATAATGTAAATATATACAGGTATATTATGCACACTCACACACAATTTCAGACGTGTCCTCTTTACCTTGCAGCTATGCGAGCAAAAAGTAATTCACATTTTTTACATTTTCCCTCATAGGATTCCAGTGATTGAATACACGAATATTATGTATTGACACTAAAATGCAGAATCCCTAGTTCTTCAATCCATGTGAATAATAACTAGTGATTACTTAAATTGTTTTTGCCACATAATCTACCCGAGACTCAAAAACAAATAAAACATTCTGGATCAATTCTATTTTGCTTCAGAGCAGTGATTCTCCAAACTTAGTGTGTAAAATCTCCCAGATTCTTGATTCAAATGCAGATTCTGAGGCCCTAACCCAAGAAATTCTACTGTAATAATTCTGAGGTGGATTTAGGAATGTTCTGACGCAGTTGACTTATGAACCACACCTTGAGGGACATGGTTCTAGACTACTTTATATCCAGTGATCTTTTACCCACACAGGTACTGGAAAGAAGTGGAACAAATCCTTAACTAGTCTGAATGTCGCTGCAAGATCAGGATCTCAGCACTCAGGACTGAAGCTCCAATAATGTATCTTTTGTGGTCGAGAGGCCGGGGTCCGAGAGAGTGGACTCCTGCCACTTCCCAACTGTGTGACTTTGAGCAAGTCACTGATGTCCTTGGAACCCCCAGTTCTCTCAAATATAATGAGAAAGATGAATCAGATGATTTTTTGTTTCAATTTTTACTTTTTGCTCTGTGATTCTAGGATTCTACGATGTGACAGGAATTAGACGAAAGGATTAGAATCTACCAAGGAATTAGATGAAGGCAAGGTTTGAAACTGCATTTAAAAAACAATCGTAATGCTGATTCTTTCTAGGTAACATTTTCTCTTTTTATACAGCCTTTGACCCTTTTAGGGTGGGCTTCTAGCAAACAGTTGCCTGCTCCTTTGGTCTTGCAATAACAAGAGCTTTCACATGTCACATTCAAGGCCCACTTGAGGTAATTAGCTCAATCGATTTCTCACTTCTAATAAGATACTCCACCCCAGTCATAGAAGACTGTGTCTGCTCCCTGAACACACCATGACCATCCCCAACACCAAGTCTTCACTCATTACAGGTCGTTTCAACAGAATACCCTCCTCGCTACGTCTCTCTTGACTGAATTCCACCCCTTCAAGTCCGTGTCCTAGGTCACCGTGTCCTGGAGGTTCTCCTGAGCCTGGTGTCTCTGACCTGGATTGGTCACTGTCCTCTGACTTCCCGTAGCATGCATTTATATAATATACATTTTAACACCCAATCATGCACTGTCTTATTCCGCTAACTAAAGAGTTCCATATAGAAATAAGATTTTAAGCTCCTTTGGTCCAGAGCTCAAATAGCCCAAGGATCCTAGAAAAGTGCTAAGCACAAAACATACCCAATCCATTCAAATTCAAATTTAAATTCCTTGTTCTCGTTAGCCCTTCACTCTCAAATAGTTCCAGGAGAAAACCAGAAATGTGTGAAGAGCAGAGAAAAACCTAGCATTTAAGGCACACAAACTTTTCCATGGCTCTGAAACCCATTTTACCTCCAGCTCATAGCAATAGCCTAGCTTCCATTTCCTCCTGATTCTATTTTCAGGTTTATTTGATTCCATTCTAATAGCTAGATGGAGACAGATTGCAAATGGATAATATTTTCCACATACTTCTTTTTAATTTAATGTCAAGGTTTCCGTTAACATTTTGGACTTCTCAAAAACGTCTCAGTCCAAACCCCACTGGTTTCCAAGGAATAATTTCACCCCACTGCCTAAACACCATCTGGTTTACATTTTTTTAACCATGACTTATCTCTAAGTACCGTTCACCCACCAAATAATTACTATGACCACTCTCTTACGTGCATACATTAGTTTCTGAACCTTTCCTTCTGTGACCTATTTCTTGCGCTTCCAGAGGTTTTAGCCTCCGAGGGACCAGTTAAGAGTCACTTTGTAAATGTTACTTCATCAAAGAGGAATGATATTTTGACCGGGGAAGGGGCTTAAGTTAGCACTGCTTGGCTCACATCCCATCTCAGTTAACAACCAACTATGTTAGAATCACAGAATGTTAAAGGTGAAGAAAAGTTTGAGATACTTTAGTCCAACTCCTTTCTTTTATAGCTGCTTTAAAAAATCCTTGTGTAGTTTCCTTCTATACCACTAATTTGGAAGTACCAATCTCCATCCGGGAGAAGGTTCAAATAAAGTTAAATTAATTAACTTTTGTAAAGAATTCTATTTGGTTTGTCCTTGGTATCAGATGAAAGAAGGTTAAAAATAAATCCAAAGTGTTAATATCAATTACATTCAAGGAACCTGAACAATCATGGGGAAGAAGGAATGAGTAGAGAAATAGCTCCCTGGTGCAGTTTAAATTTCTGGATCACATACTTGCAGACCAAACAAAATGAAAGCGACATCACTGTAGTTCCTTAAAAACCTTGAAAACCTCAGAATTTTCTGATTTACACAGTGCAGATTATACCCTAAAGAGCTATCAAGTACGGCATTTTGTGAAGATGGTCTTAGAGTAAGTTATAAGACATGGCAAAAATCTCAGTGTTATGAGCAAAGGGTTTGAACAGACATTTCTCCAAAGAAAATATACAAATGGCCAATAAACGCTTAAAAAGATGCTCAACAACATTAATCATTAAGGAAATGCAACCCAAAACCACAAAAAGGTACCACTTCACACCCACTAAGATGGCTATAAAGACAAAATGAAAACGACAAGTGTTGATGAGAATGTGGACCAACTGAACCTGCATACATTGTTGTGGGAATGTAAAGGGGTATAGCTGCTGTGGAAAACAGATTAGCAGTTCCTCAGATGGTTCAACATAGTTTCCACGTGGTCCAGCAATTTCACCCAAGTATATACTCAAGAGAATTAAAACCATATGAACAAAATTTGTACATCTACAAAAATTTGCACTCAAATATTCATAGCAACATAATTCATAATTGTCAAAAAATGAAAGGAACCCACATTAACTATAAATAAAATGTGGTATATGAAGTACTGATACATGCTACAATATGGATAAACCTTGAAAACATTCTATTAAGTGAAAAAAGCCCGACACAAAAGGCCATGTATCGTGATCCCATTTATCTGAAATGTCCAGAATGGGCAAATCTATAGAGACAGAAAGTAGATTAGTAGTTGCCAGGGGCTGCAGGGGCAAGGGAAAGGGAGTGACTACTAACAGGCATGGGATTTCTTTTCGGCATGATGAAAATGTTCTGGAATTAGGTAATGGTGATTGTTGCACAAACTTGTGAATATACTAAAAACAACGGAATTGTATACTTTAAAAAGGTGAAATGTATGGAATGCATGATGGTTAATTTTATGTGTCAACGTGACTGGGCCATGTGGTGCTCAGGTTAAATATTATTGCTGGATGTGTCTGTGAGGGTGTTTCTGGATGGGATTTGCATTTGAATCAGTGAACTCAGTAGAGTGCCCTCTCCAATGTGGATGAGCATCATTCAATCCTTTGAGGGCCTGACCAGAACAAGAAGTGGAGGAAGCAAGATGTATGCGTCTCCTGCCTGTGTGAGCTGGGACGTCAGTCTCCTCCCCTTGGACAGTGTTTATACCATTGGCTCCCCTGGCAATTAAGACTTTGGACTCAGACTGGAATTACACCACTGGCTACTCTGCATCTGCAGTTTGTTGATGACGGATGGTAGAACTTCTCAGCCTCCATAACCTCATAGGCCAATTCCTCACAATAAATAAAAATAGATAGATAGATAGATAGATAAATCCTATTGGTTCTATTTCTCTGAAGAACCCTGACCGATGCAGTTTTTGAATTATATATCAATTAAAAAGTGATTATTTATTCTAGCTTTATAAATTCAGTCCCTTTCCGAATGCATTCATGACCCACCCTCCTCTCCATCCTTCATTTAAAGAGTCACGGAGTCCACTGTGTTCCTCAGATGGGTTTCTTCCATAGAGTTCTACTCCACAGCCATCTCCCACATCTAGATTTTCATCACCCTATACTGGATTTACAGCAATTGCTTTCTAACTGAACTCCATTTCCACCCTAAACCATCCCACACATAACCGCCCAAATATTTTTAAAATATGTATAACCTCTCCTTCTAGACATACACGTATTCTCCATGGGCCTAAAAATCTGTAAGGGCTCCCTTCTACAGAGTCAACACATTTAAATCTTGTCTACGATTCAGGGCCTCTGTCTAGCACCGGTTCCTCTCTGGCTTTACCGCTTTCTTTTCCTTCCCATGCAGATATGCCCCCTCTAAGTAGCGAGGCCAATCTCCTCCATTTCTCTCGCATACAACTTGTCAAGACTTGCCCCTGTACTTTGGCTTTTACATATACCTTTTTCTGGAATGTTCCTCTATTTCCCTTCATCAGTCTGTGACTCCAATTTCCTTTAAGACTTTACTCAAAGCTCCCTTCCCTCAGGAAGCTTACCCCACTCTGAATAACACCTTATTGCAGTAAAAGTAATAACTACTAGTTATGAAATATCTACTGCATACTAGATACTGTGCTAGGACATTTAAATATGCTATTATCGTTTCATCCTTGCAAAAACCTAGTGAGGTTTGTAGTATTGTTCCTATTTACAGATGAGGAAACTAAAGCTTAGAGAACTTAAGTCATATTCACAAAGTCACACAGCAAGGAAGTGTCAGCATGGAGATCAAAAATCATTGCTATTAGGTTCTAAATTTCATATTCTTGTTTCCTAGAATATCGTATGCTACATGTACAATTTTGTTCAAGAGTTTTCTTTGAGAATGTTGTTTCCTCAAACTACAGAACATTTTTCAAGGACGAAATATTGTGCTATGGGCACCAGCTAGCTCTTCTGGTAGCAGACAATCGAAACTATCTCTATCAAGGAGAAAGTCGGTAACTGGGCCAATACCTGAATCGTTTGGAAAGCTGTAGAACCAGGCTCAGAAAACCAGGACCAAAGGAAGGTTGGGCAAAGGAGAACATAGCCAAAGTCTTTGCCCCAGGAACAATCTGGTGAGAAAGCTACTGATAACATGACTGCCTGCTCATTTGACTGAGAGTGATATCTCCCACTGATCCTCCTTCTTTGAGTCATTCCCTCCATATTGTCCAGTGACTAAGCCAGGACAGGGGCCAGAGAAGGGGATGTCTTTCCTCTTTAAGCTTCTGAAGTGAAGACAGAGGACCCTGCATCCACCAAGACTCACTCTAGGGGTGTTGCGATAGTTTGGAGTTTTGTTCCACAAATATTCACTTTTTCTTCCTTCCCATTTGGGCTTCACCACACGACTTGCTTTGGCCAATGGTTTATCGGCAGGAGTGACATGAGCAAAGGCTTGAAATAAATATGCGTAATAGGCTTGCCCTCCGTGCTGCTGCCATTACCATGAGAAGGACATGCCATGAGAAGCAGCTGCCCCATCAGCCTGGACTCCAGAATGAACGTGTGTGGAGCAGAGCTGCTTCAGCTGACTTGCAGTCCCACCGTCGAGGCAGAGCTGCCCCAGCTGAACCGCCGAATAATGAGGATGAGTATAAGTGCACAGGGCAGTGTGCCACCGCATGGTTTGATACAACGGCCTTCTCCCACATAGGAAGAGTGGTAAGATCCTCCACAATGTCATATGTTCACTGTGCTGTGTCTCCTACTTCATTGTGTTCTCTGCTTCCCAATTTCTTGCATAGAGCCAGAATGGCACTCAACACAAAATGTTCACTT
The DNA here is from genome assembly GCA_031878705.1 of Tapirus indicus. Classification (NCBI taxonomy): domain Eukaryota; kingdom Metazoa; phylum Chordata; class Mammalia; order Perissodactyla; family Tapiridae; genus Tapirus; species Tapirus indicus. Next base: position 111,094,542 of record CM062926.1, on the reverse strand, counting down.
GGTATATCTTTGTTAGCTATCTAGTGATAATACAGAGTTTCTGATTGCAATTTATATAGAGAAAGATAAAAAATAGAAAACCAATTTTGACATTCTCTTGAGTCAACAAAACCAGGTGGCTTCCTAGGTTCGTGAATGTGGAATGTAAAATATGAGTAGTGCTCAAATAAGCAATTTACTTCTTAGAGTAGCTTGCAGAATTCCGTAGGATTGGCAATGAGGCCCTAAGTAGAGAAGTTTGACATGGAGGATTTAATTACATGCCTTTTGTGAGTGTGACTTAGACGTTATGTGTGGTCCTACAACCAACCACCTGCACCTGTGCATCCCAGTCAGGGTAATTGAACCCAAATGTCTTCAGGTTGAAACTAAAGCAAGAAGTGTAAGGAAATTAAAAATTCTTAAACATCATAAAAAAGCCTTCTTGCTCTTGTTCCAGTTCTAGACCAATCAATCAACCAGTATTCACTGATTTTCATGCCAGTGCCCAGCCCTAGGCCTGCCCCCAAATCCTACAGCCCCTGCGGCAAAGTAGGAATAGGAGTCCACGTATCATATGACTAAATAGTTAAAAGTTATAAATCAAGCTAGCAAACTACAAAATAACATATATTCTATCCTCCTACCTTGACAAATATACTTTCACAAAAACAAATAGAACTATGACCACAAAATGGAAAGATGTATATAAAGCTATGATTTTATATGACTGAATTTTAAATAACAAATTTAAATATTTGGCTCATGCTTGTATGTTCTGTCGATGGACTGGCAATTTTGAGTGAGTAATAAGATACATATACAATTCAAAAATAATTATACATTTATTCCATATAATTTCTTTTTCTCACCTTTTTTTCAGCAAAATCACTAATTAGGTTGATGTAATCAAGATTTCCACATAACATAGTCTACTAATAGCAATGATCTAAAGGATTAGAAAAGTGTATTGGATTCAAAGAAAACACAATTTAAATATATTTTCATTAAAGAGCAAATTAAAATAAAAATTATACTTATTCTTCGTATTTTCAAAATGTTATTTTTTCCAAGATATTTAAAATTATCTATTAAGAATAAAAGACAAATTCAAATTGCAATTAATAGATATCAAAAATTGGTCAAAGTTATTTAAATGAAGCTGAAATTTTTATTCTAAATTTTTGAAAATTTAATTAGATCTTACTGACAATTTCACCCCTAGGATTGTACCCAAGAGAAATGAAAACATATGTCCACAACAAAACTTGTACACGAATGTTCATAGCAGCATTATTCATATAGCCAAAAAAGTGGAAACAACCCAAATGTCTACTAACTGATGAATGGATAAACAAAACGTGGTATATGTGTACGATGGAATATTATTGGGCAATAAAAGGAATGAAGTATTGATCCATGCTACAACATGTCTGAACCTTGAAACCACTATACCTAATGAAAGAATCCAGGCACAAAATATATAATGCATGGTTCTGTTTATATGAAATGTCAAAAATAGGCAAATCCATAGAGACAGAAAGTAGATTTGTAGTTGCCCAGGGCTCAGGGGCAGGGATGAGGGGATTGGGGACGGCAGCAAGGGGAGCAGGGTTTCTTTCAGGGGTGATGAAAACTTTCCAAGGTTGTGGTGGTAAGTGCACAACTCTGTGAATATACTAAAATCACTGAATTGTACACATTAAATGAATGAAGTGTGTGGCATGTGAATTATATCTCAAAAAGCTGTCAAAATCTTATTAACTATTTCTACAAAACTAAGAATATCTACAATTCTATCATCTGATGTCCATCGAATCACCCAGGTAAAGAACTGTATCATCCTTCATGCTGGTACGTTTAGGCTGACGTATATGCAAATGAAGAGGAACATGAATTGTTCAACCTTGCAAACTGTTCCTCAGCCACCAGGTGCACTGCTGTGAATATTGCCTGATTTGTGAGGACCTCTGAAGCCACAAACTGGGACATGAGAGGAAGGTGGTGCTCGGCACTATTGAGAAAGAATACTTCATTATGTAAGAATCTATGTCAACGGTACTGAGAGGGAAGATTTGACACTCTTTCAGTCTTACCTAAATGCTTCCATGGATCAAATCCTCCCCGTGGTTTAAAGCAAGGTCCATCTTTGATGTCGGCAGAATAGCCCACAAACCCTTACGGCGTTTGGATGCAGCTGCCTTTTGATTCAAGGACACGGGGCAGGAGATTTGGAGAAACACTTCTCTGAGGCCCAAATGGTATTAGTCACGAGAGCAGAAGTATAGAGTCACACTGGGCCAGACTGAACACTGGATCCTGAGGAACAGAAAGGCCCTTGTGTTCTTTATTAAATTAATTTGGGAGAAGCAGAGTAGTCCCTTCTGCTGTCCGTAGACATACAAAAAGAAATTTGTAAGCCCTGTGAATCCAAGGTTGGAACAAATGAAGGACAGAGGCTGTGGAAGACCCAGCACCCCACCAGAACATTCTGACCCTGGCTCTTCCCACAGCTTCTCAGGGCCAGCTCTCTGGTTCTTCCTGCCCGTTCTGTTCCGCACTAGACCCTGACCAGGAAAGCATGCTGATATGGGTGCACAAAATCCTTTTCCCTTTCTTACCGGGGACACAGCTGAACTTCACATCCCAGCTTCTCTTGCAATTAGATGGTCCATATGACTGAGCTATGGCCAATGGAAACCAACGAAAGTGACAGACATCACCTTCCGGCCTGCCCTAAAGCTGCTCACGTGAACCTCTGTACGTCATCTCCTTGTCTTGTCTGCCAGCCAGGCTCACAGGAGCCAATGGAGGACTCCAAGTCCCTAGAAGATGGTGGAACCACATCGTGGAAAGAGCCTGAATCCCCAAATGACTACGTGGAACAGAGCTTCCGCTCCAGCCTACAGGCGACTGCGACACTAGCAAGAACTAAGGCTGTTTGTGATTGTTGCTAGTATTACTTGCCCTGGCTAATATATTGTCAAAGATCATTAGGGAGGAAATAAGAGGCTGTCTCTAATTATGTAAATGAGAACTTCGTCTACTTTGGTTTTGGTATTTGGGATCTTTTTGTCTCCCCAGTTCTGAAACCACTCTCATTTATGAAGGATGATTCTGGCTGAGGGCAGGGTGGGCAGAAGACACAGGCATCGGGGTTAGATGAAGCCCTCTGACCAGAATCTCCATAAGATCCGCCCCCCCGTTCTTTGCCTTCTCTTGCCCGTTATCTGATGAAAATCGTAGAAAGCAGAGCCACAAGAAAAGCCGGGAGGCAGAAAGGAAACTATGGCAACGACACCTGGACTGATCTTCCTCGGATTAACTGGGAATTGATGGGACACGGAAAGCTAAGCCGCCGCTGCTGAGACCAGCGATTCTGCAACACGTCCAGAACCTTGCCACCTCCACACCCCTAAGACCAGAGCGGGCCAGCCCCAGGCTGGAGGTGGGTCATGTGAAGGGCAGGACTTTACAGAATTCCTACCAGAGAAAGATAAGCTGTCATGGAGAGAGGAACAAAGATGGCGGCACGACATTCTCTGCTCTGGGGGAGGCGGATCAGGACTCCCCACGGCGTGAGAGCTGCTCCAGGAGGGGCTGAGAAATCACAGTGATGAGCCAAGAGTTCAGGGAAGGGCAGCAGATGCTGGACTCTTGTTTGTAAATGATTCTCGAGCAAGGGTTGCAAACTCAAATGCCTACCTGAGGCTGAGCCTGGGCAGGAATGTAAATGTGGGAAGTGGGCTAGGTGTTTCCTTATTATTTGTGGTAGACTAGATCTAACTTTTACTTTCCCACTATCAGTAGAAAGATGGATAGAAGAAATAGTTCCCTTCCCTCTTCATTATAAGGAAAACAGCAGCATAAGAACAATGAAGATGGCAATGACCCTCCCGTTTCAGTGCAGGGAGGCAGTAGCGAGAGGTTGGGACTGTGGCAAACTGTGGAGCTCACGTCCCGCTCTCGATGAAGCTGTTGCTGCCTGGGGCCAGCAGGATTTCTTCATTCGGGATGGTGGGCCCAGGGTTTCTGGATCTTCAGATTTTTTCAATAGATGCTAGAAATAAAAATATGTATTAAACTATATTTTATGTTAGTGACAGTACTTTTTGGAAAAACATTGTGCAAGCCAACCTTTCGTATGTGAAACAGAGCATCTCTAGCGGTTTGGTTGAGCCGAATGCCACCTGTTTTCAACCTCTGCTATACAAGATGACCAGCCCCAAATGCCTCCATTTCTTTGTAAGGGTGTAGATAAGATGAAGGAGAATAAAAGTGGAAATACTGCCCCCTTCTCTGTCAAGTTTCCACGACCCGTTCTATGATTCGGATCTCCTGTGTCTGGAGCAAATCTAAAAACATATATGAGTCACAGACATAACTTTGAATCTTCTAGTAGCCACATTAAAAAGTAAAAAGGCACAGGTAAAACTGACTTCAGGAATATAGGACAATATAGTCAAATATTATCTTTTCAACATATAATCAACATAAGAATTTAAACTGAGATGTTTCACACTGTTTTTACTATACATACTGTTTTTGAAATCCAGTTTATTTTACACTTAGAGCACGTCTCAGCTTGGACTAGCCACTTTCCAGTGCTCAGCAGCCGCGTGTGGCTGGTGGCTTCTGCATTAGACAGTGCAGGTCAGAGTCTGTCCCTCGGAGGGCGCTAGGACTCGGGCTTGAACTGACAACCCACAGGCGTCATCTAACGCGCTGTTTCTCAAAGTGTGGTTCGGAAACCGCCTGTGTCCCACTCACCGAGGGAGCTCATTAACAAGAAAGGTTTCTGCGCCCTCGCCATAGGGACGGTGATCTGGAATCTCAGAGGCTAAGGCTGGGGAGTCGGCATTTCTAGTGGGCACCCCATTGATCCCAAAGCGCTGCCGTCGAGCCATGGAATAGACATTTTTGTTTTTAATAATGTCCTTGTGGCCTGGATGATTTCATCAACCCAGAATAAAGCAGGAGTGGATTGTTGCTATGGAATCAAAGCCACGGCTGCTGTCAGCCGGCAATTATTAAAATCTCCGCTCCACCTGGGCAGCATGAAGCCGCTCTCCCTCCTGCATAACTTCTCCGTCTGAAAGGAGAGCGGTGGCACGCCTCTCTGCCAGGCGGTTCCTCCTGAGATTCACCCTTCACCAACGGAAGTTCTGGTCTCCCTTCCTCTCGGCGTCGTCACTGTGGCTCCCCCGCCCCAAGTCCTGACCGCGGTTTCCTCTGGCCTGAAAACAGGCGGGGTTGCACAGCAGGTGTGCTGCCTACGTTCCTGACGTAATTCCCCAACTGGATCTTTCTGGCTTTGCACGAGGTGCAGGAAGGAAGTGGGATGACTCTGCGAGCTCACGCGCGCCACAAACTGCCGAGGGAGAATTCCCAAATTCTCTCTGCCCCTAAGTCCCCATGCACCTTCCTGCCAGAAGCGGACGCCAAACGTCCAAGCCTGCACTGCAGCCCTTGCTCCAGTGGGGAGGACCGGTGTCTCCTCTCGCCTGTGTCCTCCAAAGCTTCGCGAACTACGGCCGGGCTGGGGTCCTCACCATATTAAAGCATTATAGCGTGGTGTCTTAAGCAATTTTTTTTAATGCCTTATTTCTCACTGACTCCACAGGGAGACATGGCAGGTGATTTTAAATATTTGACACATTGAGGGAAAGGAACCGGCCTGAGCCCTGGCTGCCCTGGAACAGGGCGGTGGCAGCCTTGGTGGTCTGTTTCCAAGGGAGGCCGGCTGGGTGGGCGGGCCGGGATGCTGGCCTGCTCCTTCCGCTTTCCTCCTCCCTCTTCTCCCGCTTCCTGTTATTATGCATCTTCCTGGCAGCTTCCTCCTGGCTCCCCACCCCTGCCCAATAAGGTCACAGGAATTCTCAGCTCCTGAAAGACAATTCTCTGATACTAATTACATGTCTGGGAAATGGAGCCCCGGCCTGCAGGTGGTCCCGCCAACAGCCATCACTATCACTATTATTATTGTTATTGTTGTATTAGCACTTGAGCGTTCCAGGACTGAATTATCTTCCTTTGGTTCTGTTGCCACGCCAGCTTTGTGTGCCTTCATTTGCTTGCTGATTGGGCATTTTTCTTATTCCTTTATGCATGCTTTTTTCTTTATCTCAAGTTGCAAGAAAAAATTCTTAGATGTATTAAGATGCTAAGACAATAAAATGTTGCTCTCAATCAAAGCAACGTTGAATGGCAGAAATGTTAATGAAAGGTGTGACACTTTCATCACATTCACACGCATATTTGAGGGCCTCGGGTGTGCCAGGCACTCCTCCCAGCTCTGCAGACACACAGTGGACAGGACTGAGAAAAGCCTCTGTCCTTTTGGTGCAGGAGGCAGACAATAAACAAGTTATAAGCAAAACGGATCAGGGGTGATGAATGTTCATGGGAAAATAAAGCAGGGGGGACTGCTGGGGGCTGGCTGGAATCTTAATGAAGGTCACTGGGAAGATCTCACTAAGAAAGAGCCCGCGAGCAGAGACCTCAGAGAGCGACACATGCAGACTACCTAGAACATTCCTTCCACAGACGAGGGTGTAGCAGGTGCAACCACCTGAGACAGGAGTGTGTCTGGTGTGCTCCCCAGAGTGTCACAGTGTGGGCACACGGGGTCTTACAGCAGAGCAGGATGTAGCACTGGGGAGAAAGCGTTTTATTTGAATTGACACCTTGGAGAATTTTTTGAACACTTAGCGACTCAACTTTTGCTTAGTAAAGCTTATAAAAAGTGATAGTAGATGGATTGAGTCTTGATACTTCCCTGTTAAATTAGGGTAAGGTCCCCAAATACAAGCCTTCTAGAGACGGGAAGGGAATGGAAGGAAACTAAGGGTTATTCAGTATTCCCTCCACACTGGAGGTTTAAGGGTCACTCGGAGGCCCCAAGCCCCAGCAGCTTTGGGAGACAAATCAGCCCTCACTGTCCTGGGGCTCCCAGCTCCCCGTTCCTGCTCCCACCAGCCCAGGTAGGATTCCCAATTCATTTCCAAGGTCTCCTCCTGCCAGGTATGGAGGGGCCTCAGGAGGTGGCACCCATGCTCGCAGGCATCAGCCCGGCCGCAGCTTCCCTCTGCTGCTTTGGGCTGCCAGTTGCTGCCGCCTGACTGCCCACCGGTCTCTGCTGTCCCCTTGATTCTTGATGGTACATAAAGTCATGCTACTCCTTACAGCGAACGGTGTCTTAGATGTGGTAAGATGTGATAGATACCTCAGTGGTGGGTGAGGTGCAGGGGTATTCTACATGCCAGTTTGCTAAATTTAGCTCCCTCCAGATTTTTCCTGCATCTGTGTTGCTCATGCTTTATTTGAGCTAATGCTCACAATGACTTTAAGGAGTAGGAATGATTATTCCCATTCCACAAGTGAGAAAATTAAGACAAGTACGGTCACAGGCCTGAGGTCACAGAGCAGATAAGAGGCAGCGGCAGGAATTAAGCCTGTCTGATTTTCTGTCCTCAAAGCCCAGTGCTTTTCCTTCTCCTCCATCCAGAACTTTTCATAGAGCAATGGTGCAAAGAGCCAGAGACTCGCGTCAAAGCCGGGCAGAGGGCTGTGAGCGTCAGTCCTTGGAGCACCCTGTGAAGTAGGGCATTAGCTGGCTTCTCAGTAACCTTAACGCTTAAAACTCCCAAGATATACAAGATGTTTCCTTTTTGTGTCTTCAGTCCCAAAATATGGTAAAAATTCTGAGTTCCTAAGACCACCCCTTAGGGACCATGATAACCTCCTTGTGGGTTCCATATGTTTTACGAATGTGGTCTCAGAGGTGAGGGGTCAGCCTGCTCTGCACCCAAATTCCCTCACTTCCTGAAGGTCGGATCCACCGGAGAGCACTGGCCTGGGACGGAGGCTCCACGGGGTCTTCACCGATCACTCCCACTGGCTTTGCTCAGTGGCTTTATCTTGTTAACCTGCCTGGGTGGTTTTGCGGTGGTCCAGTGCTCTGAGACTTCTGGGAGGAGCCAGACGTCTGTAACAAGCTCTTGCTGCTCCATCACCCCCTTGCCAATCTGAATCAGCAGATGGAAAGAACTGTAAGTAGCTCAGTGAGTGAAGTTTTTTCCTTTTGTATCAACACACACGTGGACTCAGTCCCCCACATCTACCAAACACACTGGGTGTAGCATGAGCCTAAATGGCTGTGAGAGCCGTTGCTCCCTCCCCAGTTTTAGATGGCCAATTTTTGTCCACTTTCTTCCTCCTGACTGATCTTCCCTCCAATATTTGGGGTGGGGGTAGACGGAGTCTGAAAACACTCAAATCCAATATAAAACCCAGCTCCTCCAAATCAAGCAGCATGAAGGGGGAACAGACAATAAGTGTCGTGGGTGGGATGGAGCTGGGGGTCAGAGGCCTGGGTCTGCATATGTCCCAGTTACTCCACTATTGGAGAGCGACTGGACCCCATGAGGGGGGCTCTGGCGCTGACTTCTGATGTGACAGATCTCCAAATGACAGGCGGTCCTGATTCCCTTGGACGTCCATGCCCAGCTAAGAAACAACAACAATATCACAGACTCGAGGAAATGGGACCATAATCCATCATATTTATTAAGTACCAAGTGAATAGTGGAGAAAGCCCTGTACAAGCAGGCTGCGAAGTTGGCTAATATTCAGCAAGTTACATAATTTTTTAAATGGAGACAATTCTAACTTTCTTACCAAGATATAGGGGCTAGCCCAGAAAATATCTTGTAAGAAGTGTGTGTGTGTGTGTGTGTGTGTGTGGATTGTGTGCGCACCCACCATCGTGGTTGGTGCTGAAAGTGTGGAAGAGGGAGACACTCATTTCAGTTGACAGTGACGGTGGGCTCATAATGTCATAACAGAAAGAAATACCTGTCTCTGAGTCCTCCCTCTTATTTCCGGGATAACCGTGTGTAAGTTAGTTAACCTCTCTGACTCACTTTCCTCATCTGTAAAATGAAATCAATTGCATCTAAGTCATAGGGTTGTTAAAAGGATTAAAGGAAAATACATGTAAAACCCTTAGCAAAGAGCCTTAGACAAAGTAGGCACTGAAAACAATGTTCTTTCCTTTTCCTTAGGGAGAAAAAAGTGCACATATGAAGCAATTAGAGAAGCAGACGACAGCTACGAAATGCTAAATTGCTGGTAGAGTCAGTAAGTGCGGAGGAGCCGGAGAAGGAGATCAAAGCGGCGGGACCGGAGGGACGGCGGGGGCGCGGGGCCGGACCCTGGGAGGCCCGCAGCTCCTTCTTTGCTCCTCCGGGTCTGAAACTGACCCCATAGCCCCGCGAGGACGGACGTGCTCTGCCCCATTTGGACTCCACAATGTTGCAAAGCGGTGGGGGATACTAACCGAACCACCGCGGTAAAAACATAACCGTTTTAAGACAGACAAGAAGGCCATCGTGGAACTGGAAGCAGCAAGTGAAGATCTGCGTCCGGCTGTGCGCGGGACCCCGGTCGTCCTGCGGCCCCAGGAGGCGAGGGCGCGTGAGGAAGCACAAGATCCTCCGGGGCTGCTGTCGGCAGACGTGGGGGGCGGGGCGGAAGTCACCTTTTCGTTGAAGTCGTTGTAAATCAGACCCGAAAACTAGGCTCTACATGACGCCTTTGTTACTCGGGGTTCAAGGACAGGAAGGGAGCCCGCGCGGTGACGCCGATGCCCCGGGGTCCCCGCGTCCGCTCAGCGCGCCCTGCGTCGCCGGGGGCCGCGCGCCCCCTGCTGGCCGCTGCACGAGGCCGGGGCGGCCGCGCAGGCGGGGCCCGGGCCCGCAGGCCAAGGGCGGTGGCTCCCGGAGCGCCGCTACTGCGGGCCGCGCGCGGTCTCACGCGTGTCAGTGCCCCCGCGGGCCGAGCAGGGGAATATGACCGGGAATTCCCATGGAACGAGGAAATGCAGGGCGTTTCATCAAATGTTCTGTAAAAGCTGAGGAGGCCCCCCCAGCCACCCCCTCGCCCCGCGACCCTGCGCTCAGCCGCCCGGAGCTCCGTGTTCCAGGAGCACGTCCTCAGGTCATTAGAGACGCCTGTCTCACCGAGTTCCTGCCGAACAGAGTGCAAGGTTCAGATTGTTCTGGGGCCCTGCGAAGCCTTTGACTGGAATGTATTAGTTTTTCCTCAGACCAAAGCAATTTTTTAAAAAAAATCAGAGTTTCAACCAGAGAACTCATAAAGAGGCTTCCAGCTGACTGGGTTTAAACAACAGCTGAACAAGGTCTAGTTGAAGCCCCGTCTGGCCCCGGGCCTCTTCTCTCCTCAGGTGACTTAAGGAGGCAGGCCAGGAGGTCACCCTCTGCTGCTGCCCTTCGGTTACCACTAATGACACTGCCAGTGATCTGAACCTCGAGCACTCCCTGGCACACGTCTCCCTCCTTCTGGTTCTTAAGTCGACGGTGTGAGGAGGTCAACGTACCACGCAGCCTGGAATTGCTGTAGCCAAACTCTTTTCTTCCCCCTCCCATCCTCCACCAGATCGAGACCCAGAACAAGTGGTTACTCCTGATTCTGTCACATTCTAAAACATAACGTCTTGCAGGAAACACACACCCTCGGTGAGAATGGTGATTCTCCATCGCTGGGCATGCACAGCATCTCAGGCCCTGGGTTCTTGACGGGGCTGGAGCGTGGGTGCACGTGCCCCCAGGGCTTGGGGAGCGGTCTTGGGCTGGAACGCAGACACCAGCACACCGACGCAGGCGCTCTATTTCAGCGTTGTATGAGCTTAGCCACTGACAGGCGCGCACAGAATTTATGGAGGGCCTCCTTCAGTGTAACAGCAACAGGCTCCATTTTAACAAATCCCCTCGGTAGCATAATCATCACTCAGGCAGGACCAACTGCTATATGGGGCGCTGCACCCTCTCCCTGACCTTTGTACTTTCCCGCTGAAACCAAATCCTCCCCATCTTTTTTTCCCCCCATTGCACAAAATTTCATTTTCAAAATGAATCAATATGTGCACGGGGAGTGCAGAGGGGGTGGGGCAGACAGGAGAAGGACGGTGTGAGCCCCCAGTCCAGCGAGGAGGGCGGGTCTGCTCACTTGGAGGCATGATTTCCCTTCGTAAATACTATGAAATAGAATTTCATGTTACAAATTACTGTGGGTGTGTGTAATGTTTTTCAGGCAAATGCTTTGTTTCTGAGCGAGCGCAGAGGCACCACAGGCTGCGGTTGCTATGGTAATTACTAGCCTCTGTTGAATACGGACGCCAGGGGTTACAGAAGTGAACCAACTGGCGAAAGTGCACGTTCGAACGCGTCAACCCACTTATTTGTAAAAGGCTGCGAGGGGCACTCGAACCGGAAAATAAAAGAGGTGGAGGTAGGGGCACATTTTTACAAAGACCCAACAAAACTACTACTATAGGAGTTTTCATCGTATTTCTGGAGTTACAGACGTCAAAAGCGCTTGAGACGTTTGTACGAGGGTTTCCGTAGGCCAAGCACACAAGCGTTCCTAAAGCGGTGCGGTCCGGTGCGGTGGGACCCGCGATGACAACAGTAACGAGGATTACCATTTATCGAGAGCACGCGACGTTTTCAGGGCCCTTCCAGTTTTATCTGGTTTAATCCACACAAACCCCCTGACAGTCGTGAGTGCACGTCGTCATTTACTTTATTCGTATGAAGCCCCTCCTCTGAGGCACCGAGATGCCCTGAAGACGTCGGGGCGGGAGCGGGTGGTCTCGGAGCGCACGTGGGGGAGACCGGCGTCCACCGGCTCGTGCCAGTGCAGGGGGCTAAGGGAGCTCTGGGGCAGGGCTGGGGTCGGGACCCGGAGGGGAAGTCACCCGGCAGGCCTATGAACTGTGAGGTTGGGCAGAGGCCAGGAGAGGGGTGCTCTAAGCTGAGGGGAAGCCTGTGCAGAGGCTCCAGGTGCAGGCGGCCCTGACAGGTGCCCGGGGTAGGAGGGAGCGCGGAGGGGCTGGTCGGTGAGAGAGGCCGGAGAAGGCAGGCAGGGCCTTGCGACCCACGGAGAGGGGTTTGGACCCTGTCCCGAGCGAGATCGTGTCGGTAAAGAGTATTGAGCAGTGGCGGCTTCGGTTTGCGTTTAGCAAGTTCTCCCTGAGAGCGGGTGGAGGATGTGAGAACAGGCGTGGGCACAGAGAGGACACTGGGTAGACCCAGGCAGAGACCTGCCGAGCTGAATTAAGACTGAGGCTGGGGCTGGAGCGCAGATTTGTGGCTATTGAGGGGGCCTGATCGATTGGACTTGGTGTGGTGGCTGAGGGAGAGGAGGCCACAAGATACCCAGGAGGTGACATTATCCCTGCTTTACCTCAGCAGAACTGAGGCTAAGAGAAGCTAGGTAGCTTGCCCACGGCTCCTGCTACTGAGTGGCGGCCGCAGGATTTGAACCCGTGCCCACCTGATTCCAGAGCTTACATTCTTCCAGTAGACCATGTCATCTCCGTGGCAGAAGAGGACGCTCCCTACCAAAATCAGCCAGAGACGTGCTGCTTACAGATGAAGGAAGGAGAAGTACCAGATTTGGTTGACTGACAGGCACAATGTCCAAAGGCAGACTGGGAAATTTTATAGGTGGGCAGCAAGCATTAGGAGCAGAAATGCAAACTGAAATGTAATTTATAAATTTTGTAGTTGGTTCTTTCTCTTAGCTTAGCTTTCTGTGGAAATATTTTTGTTCAGTCACAATAAAGTGATACACCATCTGCTTTTTAAAAAAATTGTCTTAAGAAGCATTAACATGGAGAAGATCGATTGTACCTTCTACAAAACCAGAGTTAAAGATATTTTCTTCTCTGTGGTTCCACGGTGTTCCTTCTGCAAGAAGCAGCGTGATTGACCAACTAATAAATCCACAAGTGCTGTACCTTATTCCAAGAATGATTTCAAAGAAGATGCATGATTAGATTTCTTTTTAAATTTAATGACACCTATCAGTTTAACTTTCCAGGTAAAAGGGTGTCTTTCAAAAAGAGAGCTAGAGATAGACAGAGAGAGAAGGAAAAATGAAAACGATAACAACGAATCAGAGAGAGAGGGTCATGTGCCCATCAGGTTTTCCTTTGGTCTTACTGTGGAACTTTATACTCATTCTGTTTCATTTTAGGATCCCCATTTAATATATCTTTGTTCTAAATTATTTCCAAGCTCTCCTTACTTTTTAAAATGTAAGCCACTTCCATTTGTTTTCGGAAATAGATAAAGATAAATGTAGCAATGATGAGTTTGCTCAGTGTGCATCTTTAACCGGAATATCTTTCAACAACTGAGGACTGGCGTGTGGGAGATGTATGGAGCAGCTGATCTGTGCACGTCTGCTCCGCCTGGGCATAACTGTGCCAGCCACCACACCACCTCCAGTAGGGCGCCTTTGGAAACCAGGGCATACTCGCTTGAACCCCTAAACAGGAGGAACCCTGCCTTCCAGAGACCAAAGCAGACCAGTCTCGGGCACGTGAAAGCATTTAACGGTCTAGTTTAAGTGTTAAAAGGTGGACTTGAATGGAGTTTGAAATTTGGGGAAGGAAACCAGAGCAGATCTTAGCTCTCTTCTTCCGCCTCCTCCTCCAACTGTCTCATCACACTCTCATCTTAACCTTGACCTTATTACCCATATACACCCCTGTGCTCCTAGCTTTTGGGGGAGGTGGGATATGGGGCAGAAATGGTAGAATGAGTGCAGCAGAGAAAAGCTGAGGAAGGGAGGGGGAGAGGCTGAGGGATTCAAACCAGAGTTGTCAAGAGAAGAGTCCAACCTTGGGTCGTGTGGCTTCTAAGCCTCTTTGAGAGGCCAGTGGATGCTGGCTCTGTGCTCAGCGATTTGACATTTGTGCCGTCCCCAGAAAACTCAGCACTTTCTACTTTAATCTGAGAAACTCATAGCCCTTTTGAGGCTCCTTGTAATCATCCTACAGCCCAACTGTGAGAACAGGAGGTGGTAAACGACACCGTTCTCCTTTGATAGAAGTGCCGATTGGAGCTTGGATCCACTGAGAGCTGCCCAAGCTTGGACACGGAGCAGGGAGGGAGTCATTCGACAAAGCATCAGCTCTCAGTCTAGCATTGATCTCCCAGGCTGTATCCCTTCAATTTAGTGTAGGAGACAATGTTTTCAGTGGCTTGTGATTGTTCTTTTGTATCCTGTGGGGACTGGATGAAACTTAGAACCCTAATTACATTCAGACAGCATTGCAATGTTTTCCAGAAAAGTGGGATCCCCTCTGCCCCACTCCTGCCTCCCCAGATGAACAATGGCTGGTCTCTGCCTGTCCTGTAAGTCCTTCCCCTTCCCAGTGGTTGGCTTAGGAGAGGCACGTGCCTCAGCTCTAGCCATTGAGCTGGGGAAAGAGATGTGGGAAAGTGCTCTTGGTGCCTCCCATCCCCTTTCTTCTTGCCTTAGGACATTATCACATGAAGACTTGAGGCTTAGAATTGTGGTTCTAAGCAAATTAAAAAGAAGCCAAATACATCAGAACTGATACGGTTAGGACATTGTCGTGGTTGTGAAGACCAGCTTTATCGAATTGTGTGGTTTCCAGTTTATCTTTCAGTGGCTACATTGGAGAGTTAATATTAGTGATGCACTCCAACCTTCCTTGGAAAGGGAGCAAATGCTTCTTCATGTTACTAGGAATCAAAACTTGGTTGGGTTTTCACACACTTATCATTTTTTCTTTAAATCCCGGTGGAACCGAGGACCATGGAAGAGCCGGGAGCTGAGGTCAGGCAGTCCTCCTGGCTGTGGCACGTGGGTGCTCCAGCACCAGCTCTGTCCAGCCCCATCTGTTCTGCACCAGCCCTAGCCAATTATGTCAGCTTGCCTTTCACCCAGGCCCGGCAGCTCCTTGTTCTGTACCCGCATCTGTGCCTCCCAGTTAGCAGGGCAGTGAGTTACTGCTGCCCCACCAGCCCAACCTGCTTTGCTGTAATGGCTTTCAGATTTCGTTTTGACCTCATCGAATTCCCCTCTGCTGAACAATTACAGACTATATGGGCTATAATTACGATTGTAGTCTGTATCACTGAGCAGTGATAGACTGAGAACAAATACAATCAACAGACAGGAAGCCCAAATACCCTCATTTCAGATCTTTAAAAAGTGTTTGATAAATCATTAGGGCAAAAGGAAGTGCCTATATTATGATTAAATAGAAAGAGTCTCCGTATTGTGAGGCAGAGGAGGATTCCTTTAGAATCGTTGAGAAAACAGCGTTTAAACAAGGCGAATCCTGCCATCAGCCCTTGCCGGTGGTCAGCAAATGCTCACTATTTATTGGGAGACTTGTACACAAAGTGAAACGTTGCAGTACAAGCGTACTCCCTTCACACATTCTTGAATGAAATTTCTGTAAATCAAATCCCTTTTTAAATGTCCACTGAGTGATTCCTTATTTAAAAGAATCCTTTTTAAAACTGGGTAATCCGCATGTAGGGAAATATTGAATTTTTTGGTAGTTTGGGTTTTGGATTTTAGGCGTGATATTCTCCCATCTCGGGGGAAGGCAGAAGACATCTCCGTTGCTGAGAGATTGCTCATTCACCGCCCCCACTCGCGGGGAGGACACTGGACATTGTACTCTCTCTTGGAGGGCAGCAGTAGAACACACAGCCAGCGCACCGTCCTGGCTGGTACACAGTCATCCGGAGTCAAGAGTGAGGAGACGTCGAATTGTGGGAAGAGACATTTCTGGTACAACGAACCAAGCTGCTGGAAACAACGACCCAGGAGGAAGAGTCTCGGGGCCTGGGAACTGGGTGGACAGAGCATTCACATCTTGAGCACAGATCCCCTCGGCCGTGATCACTGTCGTGAGCACACGGGCACAGCCCAGGGCAGCTACGATCACTGTTGTGTGCACACCGTCACCAGCCCAGGGCCAGGGTGCCGGCATCTCGGAATCCTGACCCGTCCCCTCGGACACAAACACCTCTGGGCAGTTGGCTTCTAGAAGCTATTCCCAGCACACTATGAGGGCCTTGTAAATGTCAAAGGAGAACAACAAACAGATTTTCCCAAAGCAAACTGTTTTCTCCATTTCCTAAGTGAGTGCAAATGTGTTTGTGTGGGAAACTTGAACAAGTTTGTATGAACTTTGTAGCTGGACAAAAGGAGCATAAAATTGGTTTGTAGACACAAAGAGCTCTTTAGAAAGCGGTTAACCTTTAAAGCAACTCCTAAGAAAGACAAAGATTTTGTATATTCAGTGAGACCCTTGGAATAACAATTGCTTGTGTTTTCACTGCCCAGAGTGTAGAGGAGTAAACAAACCAATTTACATTTCCCTCAGAGGGGCTTGTTTGTTATTTTCCTTAAGAGTATTGGGGTCGGTGGCTCGGTGGCTGCAAATGGAATTTAAATATGTGGAGTAAAGAGGCAGTCAGACTAAAGTAAATGAGATTTTGAATAACCTCTGTAATATTTATAATCTTGTACACTCTGAATTCCCGTCATTTCTTACTCACCCAAACAAACCCAAATGGGTTTTTGGCCCACAAGCCTTCTTTCCACTAAATACAGCCAGTGAGTGGGCGCACACGCACCCACACGGAGCTACAATATGAAAACCTTCTGACCTAAGACATTTTGATGGTTACAAGAGGGTGTATTTGGAAACCGGAAGAATCCCTTACGGTAGGAGCCCTGAGTGGCTTTCCAACGGACTGTTTTGTGGCCGCGCCTGCATCCCCGGAGTCGTTCTGGAGTCAAGCACATGGGTCCGGTCAGAAGTAAATGTGAGAAGGAAAAGGGATTAGTGAGGAATCACGTTGAGCTGGAAACAGAGAAGAACAGCGCTGGGCAGCTCGAGGGATCTGCATGGGCACGAACACTGGCTCCCTAGCAATCCACTGCCCCAAAGAAGGGGTGGAAAATGCCGGGGCCTCCAGGGAGCACACAATTAACTGCTGGAAGGAAACCAGCACCCCTAACCCCTCCTCCGCGCATGCGCTCTACGGCGCGGCTCCCGGCCCCGCCCCTCCTGGGTGTAAGAGTCTGATGCTGGAGCTTCGCTCTGTCTCCTGCTTTTCAGTTGGTAAGGTTCTCCTGCGTTATCTCAGATGACTCTCCCAAAAGTCCTGGGAAGCATGCAAAGGAGGCGTTATGATCTCTGTTGTATAGGTTAAGATCAAGAGGTAGAAAAAGGTTGGATGATGTTGACCTAAATCCGATGGCCGGTGGGCGGCAGGGCCAGGGTCAGGGCCCGGGGTTCTGACTGAGGGGCTGGTCCTGGCACTTTTCCCTCAGCATTGCCACGGCCCCAGCCACAGCCCTCCAGCTTTATGCAAGCGTACGCACCTGTGGCCTGCAGGACTCCCTCTATACCACGCAAATGTGGAGCTATTCAAAACCCATAACAAATCCTGCCCAGCTTTGCTTTGATGAGTTAGGGGTCAGCGGACAAACAATGGAGCAGGCTGTGTCTGGGATCCCGGACTCCCCCGTCTCCTTGTTCATCTTGTCCACAGTCAGCGTCGACCTCCTCCACCCCCATGAGGAACATGGCAACCTCTCTTCTCCCAAACTAATCACTGAAAGTCTTGAAGGAAAACCTGGTTTAACAATTAACTCGACAGCGTTGTGAGCCACGCACTGCTGCCAGATGCTGGGGATACAGAAACGAAAGGCGGGGCTCCTGTTCCAAAGAAGGTCCCTTGTGATGGGAGAAAGAAAGGTCAACACAAACAGAGGTCACTGCCAAGACGGAGATGGGAGAAGTCTGTGCAGGCCGCCCTCCTCTCCCTGCCCTCCTCTCTGGCTCCCTCTCCGGGGGAGAGCACAGGTTGCTCCAGACACAGGTTCTGGGGGCTGTTCCCCGAGGTGTGAGAGCATGAGCTTCTGGGGTGGTGACCTAGCCGGATCACCCAGCTCTTTACTCACACCCCTCCTCAGCCCTTGTGCCATAATTGACTCTGGGAATCTGCTGCTCAAAAAATCTTGAAATGTGGAGAGGATTATACCTGTAATAGGACGAGAGGGAGAAGACGTGGAGATGGGGAAAAATCTTAGGAGACCTCAGCTGTCTGTGCCCACACTCATGCAGGTGAGGTGGTGGTGAGGGAGGATGGGGAGCACCGGTCAGCTAGGATCCCCGTGTCGTGTCGTAGAGCGGCTCTGAGAACTTAGTGCGCATGCAGCTGAGGGAGGGAGCGAGGTGAGGGCAAGGCTGCCTGCAGCATGAAGAAGACCCGTCTGTGCTTTCGGTTCAGGCACAGTGCAGCTGGGTTCACGTGGAGGATGTGGAGACAGGGCGACAGCGGCGGTATCAGCAGGGCCAATAAACAGCTGGAGGCTGGCAACAGCAGACAGACATTAGGACCCGGGCCGAGAGGACAGGGGAGAAATGGGTGCCCAGAGCCCACAAGAAGAGGAGCCTTGGAGGAGGGGCACCCGGTGGGTGCTGTGCTCACTGAGAGACCCCGCTCCTGACAGAGAGAGAGGGTGAGGCGGGGGGAGGGGGAGGTGGGTTGGGCGTGGGAGAGAATCCCGACCTCCCTCCTCCTGCCCTCTGGTCCCCAGCTGCTGCTCCTCAGTGACCAAATCCAGCCAGAAGCCCGCCTGTGGGGGAGCCCCGAAGATGGAGCCCACAGGGCCAGCCTCACAGTCGAGAGGACAGAGATGGCAAACCTGGGGGCCCAACCCCAAACCCAGCACCCTGGTTCAGCAATACTAACAAATGAACCAAACTTTGTGAAAGCAGCATTAATTGCAGTCACATGTGAACCACTGCCATTATGCCTCATCAACACCGTCAGCACAACAATTGTAAATGTCATTAAATATCAGAACGTTACCTTGTTTTATTGTGTTCACTAAATTATTTCAATGTAGGGCCAACATCTATGGCTGGTACACCGCTATATTTATTATATCTGTAGCATACAGCATTTGGTTTTATACACAGTAGAGCTTTTGGCCCACAAATGAGGAGGCGCATTGGTGAGGAATTCTTAGCCCTGCTAGATAAATCGTATAATCCAGAAGTTCACCAGGATCCTCCTCCTCTTTGGGGGAACAGCTTCTCTAGCTAACATACATGGGTAGCAGTGATCTGCTTTTACTGTCGCTTTTGTGTAAGTCCCCTTGGAACTGACCCTCTGTTCGTGGAGCTGCTAACAGCACGTCCAAGGCCACCATAATCTCCTGGAGCTCAGAGCCGACATTCCATGCGTGGTGGACACGCACTCTCTCCTAGGGAGTCAGAAAGACAGGGGGATGGAACACGCCCACATGCCCAGCAGCCTCCCTGTCACTATAGAACAGACAGTGCTCGCTTGGGCAAATGTCCTAATGAGGGGCGAGGGCACTTTTAGAAGGGAACTGCAATATAGCAATGACAAAGGATGACATGTCAGTTACCTTGGAGTTTCCTTCGACTCTCAGGGAAGCTACCTTTTAAAAACTCTCAGCCACTAGGTCCTACCCCATGAACAATGTCCCACATCTGAGACCACGGTTTCTGTCCTGAGTTGGGCCCTGGGATTATCTGTGTGGTTTTGCTGTATCTCTGTCTAGTTTGTGCCTTGGGAGGAAAGGCTTCTATCCTGGGGTCAGGCTCCATGGACATTCTCAATTCCTTTGCAACATTCCCACACGCTACCGGCTTACTGGCCACTTACCAAGAGCAAGCTCACCTCCCAAGGACGAACTTTGATTCTTCCTCTGAGAGTGAAGTCTACATCCATGCGGGGGGAAGGAGAAGAACACTTACCCCATTCATTGGCATGGCACCTCTCTTGACCTTTGACTCAATGGATCCCAATTATCACGGCGAGCAACTTTCATCTGTTTTCCTGTTCTGCGTGGGAGACCTAGATATGTCTCAAGAAAACACTACACCAACTTTGGATGAAGATTCTGTTTCAAGGAGAGCCTCTGGCTTTATTTCACTCCGCAGTCCCTCCCCCGAGGAGGGAGAGCCAACCGCTTAGGCAGAGCAGACGCAGCGGCCCCCTGAGAGGCAGGCTTGCAGTCAGGACTGGCTACCTAATTTGCAGGCCCAGTGCAAAATGAAAATGCGAGGCCCCTTTTACAAAAATTATTGAGCATTTCAAGATGGCAACAGCAGAGCACTAAACTAAGAGGAGGCCTTTCTAAGCCTGGTGCCCTGTAAGAAGGCACAGGTCGCACGCCCATGAGGCCAGCCCTGCTTGGAGTCTCCAGGCGTTTGCATCCCAGTGCATGCAAAGAGCCGAACCTGAATGACAGACGCCATGCGAGTGCCCAGCCCAAGCTGATGAGACTCTTTCACCCTGAGGAGCTAGGAATGTGGAACGGCGCTAACCCGGTCATTGAGCAAGAACGTGTCGGCTTGAAAGACGTCAGGAGATCTCCAGGGCCTCAGAGTAACAGCCTCCGAGAACCCTCCCTGGCTGCTAGGTCCTCAGCCTTCTACAACCCTTTCCTGCCACAGCCCGGCTTTGCCTAGCGAATTCTTTGTTACCTTAGACGCTCAGGCTGCCTCCCATGCCTGCGTGCTCTCAGCCGACCCTCTGCTTGCCCTGTGACCTGTCCAGCACAGGTGCTTTGCGGGAAGGTCTCCAGGGGACCTGAGCAGGTGGCTCTGGGGCTTCCTGATCAGCTGCAAGGGCAGGTGGCCCAGGAAGAATGTATGCCACATCTAATCCTTTGGCTATTTAGTTCCACAGCACTCGTCCCGGCTGCGTATACCGAGCACATAGGAGGTGCCCAGTGGTGCCTGAGGAGGGATCGGGTGGCCTTACCCGTCAGATGAGGCAGCCTGTTGAAGAGGAGGGTGGGCCCTGGGTCCTCGGTTGGGCTGTGCTTGAGCGGTGTGAGAGGAGAGGAGGACAGAAGTCTGTGGTCTCGGAGCAGCTTCACATAATTAACTGGATTCTACACAAGCAAAGGGCAATCAGGGGGCGCTTCGCCTAGCTTCTGCTTCCACACTGTAAACTGGAGGCTCAGGCTGTAGTATCTATCGCTCCACGCACACCCAAACCAGTGGGTTTCCTTTTACCTCTGCGAAGGAAAGGCACATCTTAAACTTGGAGGTAGAGTGAAGTAAATTTCTTTTTAATGACAGTTCTTTTCTCAAGAATCGAATAGTGTTATCAGAACGCTATTTTCAAAGCCTAATTTTGACTACACTCTTCTTCCCATTATAAATAAGACTCTCGATTATAAGCTTGATTTTCAGTCTTGAAGAAGGGGTAATTTTGCTACAAACTTTTTCTTTGACTCGAAATTCCATTTTTTTACCTCCCAGGTAAGCTCCTGGCTCCTGACTAGTCTAAGAAGTCTCCTTGAGAAAACTGGGCTAAGCCCCACCTCTGGGGACTCCCGTGGAAATTGATTTAGTTGTTACAAGCCTCTCACACTAAGTACTTGGAAACTTTGGAGAATAAAGGGAGGAGACCCTTTTCAGTCATCATTTGCAGCTCTGCTACTAAGTGCAGGAAAAACAAATTTTTCTTTTTTTAATTCGAAAGCCTGTCAGTCCTGATGGTTTTTTATAAAAAGGTCAGGAAACATCCTGTGGGATTCTTTTCACTGGAGCTTCTTATCTGGCTTCAAAACTCCCAGATTTATGGACAGAGGGCAAATGTGATTCGTTACCAAAACAGAGATATCAGGAGCTGTCACTCGGGCTCTGCTGCCATCCAGGCCGGTCTGCGGCCATTTGTGACACGTTCAATTGAGCTTCATGTTGGAGCTCGTGGGGAGTGAGAGCTTCTGACACACTTTTCCTCTGAAGATCTGGAAAGGTGTTTTCAGGTTGACCATCCTATCAAGCCTCCCTTTGTGCTTAAACCAAATACTCTCCAACTTTGCTGGAGAACGTTTTTCAATCCACTTCAACTGCTCTTCCTCACACCAATCAGGAAAAAGGACTAAAGCTGGAGATGGACCTAATTTAGTGCTTGATGATTATGAAGGACCTAAACCTGTTGTCATAGGCACACCATCAGCGCCACTCCAGGACAGAGGGACCTTTCAGTGGGAATACGGAGCATGAACAATTTCAGGATTAGACATCAAACATTTGCATTGATGCTTCTCAATTGCCAATTACAGCTGCTTGTACAACTCAGTTACCACGAGCATTGTGGGATGCCTTGATGAATAAACACTTAGGACTAATTGGAAAATGTATTTCTGGAGTCCCGTGTTGCAGTCCTCCATAGCTCCGTTATTCTGCCGTCCTGGCACCCCGCCCACCAGCGGAGCCAGCTTCCCTTTGAGTAAGGCTTGGCAGGGATAGGCTGGCGCTTCCCGCCTCCGCCCGCTTCAACAACACAGCTGATTGTTCAACCATTTCTCCACCCTTTGCTGCCTTCTGGGCTTCTTTTTAGTTCTTACTATTCAAAAAATCTGGCTGTTAGAAGCTCCAAAATTACTAGTTCTCTGAAAATATGCCTTCAAAGCTCACTTTGCATCCAGTTTAGAAAAATGTTTCTCTTCAGCTCAGTTAGGAGTAGGGAAAAGATGGCAATGTAATTTCAAGCAGTTTTCTCATTTGTTTATCTTAAAGTGATAATTTAAGCAAATTAAAGTTAATGCAAAATACATGCATGTGTGTACACACAGGCACAACGTGATGCGCACACAACAAACACAGCTAGAAGTCAAAGTCAACAATGAACAGTTCTAGAGACTGTGATTAAAGTGATTTTTTTCTGTATTTCCTAATTTTTTATCTTGATCATGTATCACTAATATGATCAGAAAAATACACATAAAATGACATTAAATACTGTTTTCTTTACATAGGATTATTTTTCTAGATAAAGAGATCATGGACACCAGAAGTGTTAATATACTTGCCATTTTGAGTGGGGGTGAGTGAAGAGAAGTAGAGGAAAGGTCCATGAGAAAACAAATTCTTATTTCCGTTTCTAGAAGCGTCGGCCTCCTCGCTTTAGGAGTTTGCAGGGGTTGTCTGTTTCAACCTCCTTTTCAGGGCGCAGACCTAGGGCGAGAGGAGTGCTGGCCTCGCATCTCCTTCCCAATGCCTCCTCTGCCCGCTGGCAAACTGGCGTGCTCTCTCCCACGAAAGGGGCAAAAATGACTCAAGGGAAGTGGAACGGTCCCTGTGCTGGCTACATTGAAAACTTCCCTTCCGTTGAGGAAGTTAGAGCAAAGGTGGAGGAGGGAGGAAAGAGAAAGAAGACACAGGAAAAACCAGTGCAGAATAGTAATATATTGAAGTTTTAATGAACTTTGCTAAAGCACGTATTTTCATATACAAAGAGAAAAACAATCACCCTAGAGATCTGGGCACCAAAATGACAAATTTTGCAAAACTCTGAAAGTCTATGCTGCTCTCAAACAAGACGTGTGAATCAGGAGCCTTCGTTTACCTGGGAACTGTGAGGCGGTGGCAGGAGGAGGGAGAGAGCTGTATGGGTAAAAGCACCATCACAGTTCAACTTGATCAAAAAGGAACACGTAACTCTGCTGGACAGAAACTTCTTCTACAGGGAGTTAAAATTTTCCTCCTGTCCAAATAATTTATATTTTATAAACTATCACAGAAGTCTTTGCCAAGTTTCACTACTGTGTCACCCACCTAGAGGCAATGGGTTCAGTAGGTGCTGGAAAAATCACCAAAGTGAAATCTTCTCCTTCAAGGAGTGATGCTAAGTCCCAACCAATGGGCACGGTTTTCTCGTGATCGATACTTAATCGTTTCCTGGGGTTTCTAAAGCGACTCTAAGTCCTGCCAGATGTGACATGTGTATCTAAGAAATGGGTTGAGACCCAATCCATATGGTGACCCAGTGGTGCAGTTGGGTCCAACATTTACTGAGCACCAAATACATTTAAAGCATTTTAATGGGTATTATAAGGGACAGCAGAATGAGCAAAATACTGTCCCTTCCCTCAAAGTATTAAAAGTATTAAATAGTATAGACTATCACATGCTTTAATGACATTGCTACGTCAGAGGATAAGTCTAAGCAAGTGTAACTATAGAAAGTCATTCACAGAAAGAAGAGTGCTCCTAACAAAAGACAGACATTTGGAATGTCACAGAGCAGGGAAGGAGACAGCCGCTACTGCGCAGCTGTCGTGTGCTCCGCGCTCCATGCTCACGGACTGCTGCGATGACCCGAGCTGTGGGGCGTGTCGCCACTGTACCCCCTCCACAGATGAGGAAGCTGAGGGTCAGAACAGCAAGGGAAATTTCAGAAAAAGAAACCACATTACAGAAGTCTGTGATTCTCCCATTTCTCCTCTCCTCTCAGCCGAGAAAGGGGCTCTTCCTTCCTCCCGCAGTTCAGGCTCTTCCGGGTCACACAACCTGGGGGACAGGGAGCGAGAAGGCCAAGTCACTCTACAAAATAAAGAGCTGAGTCAGAGACGAGACTAGAAAAGTCTGTGTGGACTGAGGTGAAGAAAGGGTTGTGAGGAATTTGCCGTGGGCAAAGAAAACTTATGATAGAAATATTGAAAGGAAATGAGAGGAGAAGATGGGTGGTAACCAAGCTGTGATAGTCACTATGAGTGTATTTTCACCTCTCCCTATTTAAGAGGGAGCACAGTAAAGATTTGATCGTGTTGCAGTGACTTAATGCTGGCATGCTCTGTCTGGGATTGTGGCACTATGCCAGGCTGGGGCCAGTAGGAGGTGGGGATTTACGAGGCTCCATCGCCTGCTAGACACGTTGATGGTGAGTGACAGAACTGGGCTTCTGACCTTTCACAGTGAGAGAGAACTCCGGGGAGGCTGCCTGTGGGGACATGCTTGAATTGGGGAAGGGAGAAGGAGTGTCCATAAGTCTCTCTTGGCCATGTAGAACCTTCTTGGCATGCCACAACAGCTATTCTGCAGGCCAGAGCAAATGGAACGCTTACATGGCACCTACTTTTCCAGCACAAAAGATGGAGTTAAAACTGTGGCGAGGCAATTTCAGGAGACAGATAAAAATATCTCAATCATACAAAATGACGGAGATGTCCTTATCATGTCAGGATGTGGAAAGTGATGCCACTCTTCCTCTGTAATGGACCTCACATTTTTCAAGGATTCATTTAGCAATATTAGGTTGGAAATCCATTTAGTTTTGAGTCAGTGGGACCACACAGACACAATTACAAATATCAGTTTTCATTATTGTATTTTCAGATTTAAGTGGCATATTTACATCCTATCTGCATGGCAACTTGATAAACAGCTCCAGCAAATTGGATTGGAACGCCAAAGGACAGATCCTCCCGTGGATCTCTACAGTCGGCATCGGCGTCGGGGCCCAGCAGCTCTCACGGGCCCTCTGTTCTTGCTGCCGTCCTTCAGTGTTCTTCTTGACAGCAGAGAATGCTGACAGCCCAGCTGAATTCTCTAAACTCCAATTCTCTATCAGACCAAAAGATGACAAATGAGGTTTTCACTCCTGTTGATGAGCACATCACGAAAATGACATAATGGTGTAATTTTTCGCCCGAAGACAAGGAAAAAATGTATTGGAAATCACTGTGTTTCATGTTTTTGTTCCCTTTCCACCTTCATCTGACCACAGCTGTCACTCAGAACTCTAAAGAGGAGCAGAAATGGCTGCTGCTGCTGAGTGGCTGCCTTGGTGTGTATGTATGACAAGGTCACACTCGTCAGTGCCCAGCACGTGCTTTACTTACTGGAGGGGTTATCCCAGGAACATTTTACAGGCTGTTAACTGACGTCCCTGAAATTGGATGTGACACCCCAAATAACATCTCTTGGGGAGGAGGCTTGATAGACACCCATCAAAAGAAATAACTGCTTCTATTTATGCACTCCCTAAAACAACGCTTGAGCAGTCCATGTGTTCCCTTCAATCTTTGCAATATTGCTCTTGACCCACTTCTCTGACGGAGCCCAGATTGACCTACGGTATTAAGTTATTTAGGTTGAAGTTATTGGCAAAGTGAGCATCAGGGTGAAGAGTTTTGTTTTGTTTTTCAATCTTGTAAAAGATCATCAGGGCCAGCCCCGGTGGCCTAGTGGTTAAGTTCGGCGTGTTCCACTTCGGCGGCCCGGGTTCAGTTCCAAGCGCAGACCTACACCACTCATCTGTCAGTGGCCATGCTGTTGCAGCCACTCACATCCAAAAAAAAAAAAGAGGAAGATTGGCAACAGATATCAGCTCAGGGTGAATCTTCCTCAGCAAAAAACCAAAAAGATCACCAGTGTCACCCACCAAGCTCAGCTTGAATTCAGGTTCAGCTTGAAGGACTCACTGGGCAGGGAGGTCCTGGCTTTCACCTCCCAGGGTGGGGCAGGATTCCCAGAGGATCAACGCTCCTGCAGCCCAGGGCCGATCTGAGGGGAGGGCTGTGACGTGTCTGCAGGGTTTCTCACCTTTAGTCGGAGAGTTTGCTGTCAGGGTGCTTGGTAGAATTCTATCTTAAACAAGATTCTAAAGTCAGTAGGTGAGGCCAGAAGTGCTCATAACTCAAATTCCCATTCAAACATGGACAGATTTCTTCCCCTTCATTAGTACAGGCCACCATTTCCTTGGTTTAGCAGAAGATGATTCTGTGAGCTTGTATTTTGCTGGCTGCAGTTTTACGCTGAGGGACACACAGAAACTAAGACTGTCCCGTCTCATGCTCAGTTCACACACCCATGAGTAGAAAGGGCTTCACTCTATTGCACAACTGCAATGGTCTTCACTCCTTCTCTCCAGGCTTTGCACAAACATTTGAGTTCTCAGTGTTAAACACATAAATGATGTGACTGCACAGGTACCTAGTGGAAAACCCTGAAAGTCTTAGAAGAGTGATCTAGAGAAAAATCAAGGTTTTAGGTTCATTAAAAAAGCAATTTTCTCCCTATTCACATACTCTTCTGCTTAAAGACTTGCTGGAAAAATTTCTTTTTTGATAAACCAGGCTACCATTGGATATTCCTTTTGTAGATTCTGCAGCCCAACTGATTGCCACTTTTATAAGAACATGAGACTTAGGATTTCCCCACGGTAGACAGAACGTATCAAGGGCCTTATTTTTCATGCCTCCCTGTATCCATACCCTTTGGAAGTGTCCTCCCACACTGACTCTGGGCCAGGCCATGTCACTTGTTTTGGCCAATGGGACAAAAGCAAATGACACAAGAAGAGACTTGAAAAAGCTCTTGTGCTTTCCGCTCCCTCTCTTTACCGGTTGCCATCACCATAAGAATACGGTGAGGCTAACCTGCTGGAGGGCTGTGAAAGGCACGTGGAGGACAGCCGACTTGTCCAGTGACAGCCAGCACCCCTGCAGCTGCGCTCAGGCGGGCAAGCTCCCAGGCAACTGCCAGCTAAGACCTGAACACAGCCCCCACCCTCCCAGCCTAAGTTCCCAGCCTGTGAACATGTGACAACGAATGCTGACTGCTGTACCAAGTTTTGTGGTTGTGACTTGGCATTTTTGGGGCAATGGATCCCTGACCTTCCCCACATCTCAGTGTTGGTTTTGGTACAAGTGAGATCACGAAGTGTTTTGTGGAAAAGAATCAAGTTGAATAGAAGAATTATATAGCAAAAGAAGAGCTTTAGAGACTGTCTGCTTAATAGTAGTTTTCAAATCTTTTTAAAGCAGGAAAAAAGGGAAATCAGATCTGGACCCACAATATACAAAATGGACTAAACATGGTTAAGGTGTACGCCTGGAAGGGTCGACAACAGAGCCTGCTCCTTCTTCTCACCAGTCAGCCACCCAGAGGCACCTACGCAGGGTCCCAGGGCTCTGGGGCAGAGTTTGAAAGCCACCTCTCATGTGACAGACAAGGAGACCAAGACCCTGAAGGATTTAAGCAAGTTGGTCAAGGTCACACGGCAAATCAGTGGCAGAGCTAAGACCAGAAACTGGGCTTCCTTATAGGACATTTGAGTTATCAGAAGCCCAGGATAACTCCCCATGCAAACATCTCCTGGTGATCTATAGGCAGTAAATTTTAATATCACCTCCCAAAGACTCTATACCTGGGACCATCCTTTACACCTTTCCAGCCTCCGTTGGTTGACCATAGCTCTCTGGTCAGCTTCTCTACATAATCCTTCCCCTCATTTTCTCCCTGGCTTTTACACTTTCTCCTGGAAGCCTTGGACAAGACTTCCTGCTGTTTTGTCCAGTTTCCCCAGAACATTCTCATTTCTCATCATGCTGCCTTTTTGGTCTCGCTGTTTCCAGTATTACCACAGTTCTACTTCACCCATCCTCCTCTCTGTATAAATATTAGCATATCTAAAATCCATGTTTAAAACTTTAATAATTTCACCATAGAAAAAGATGTTATAATTCCTAATCTACATAGAATGTAACCTTTTGGTCATTCCTTCCTTTCTTTGAAGATCTATTAAGGATCCAAATTGGGTATTAATTTAGAAAACCTCTTTTTTAAATGTTGTCATCATGTCAGACATTACCTCCCAGAGTATCTCATAATTCTAGAATTGGAAGGTCAACTTAGCCACATGGTCTGCATAAATTGTCTTCCTTCATTTCCTTGGACATCAATTGAAGAGTCAAAACAGTGGATCCTGTCACCTTGAAGATAATTTTCATGTATGCTGGAATTTTCTATAATCCTCTTCAAGGTGTTCTTCTGTTTACTGAGTGTAAAAATCACAAAGGAAGTGATTTACAATTGATTGCAAATTCCATGGAAGCAAAAGTTAGAAATTCTATAGTAGAGACTCTCAGAGAAAGGAGTTTTGAACCAATGATTAGAAAGGTTAAGATATTTTTCTCAGCCCCTCTCAAACTATTTCAATACATCAATTTGAGAGACCTTTTGGGGAAGCCAGTACAGAATGTATCTCCTAGAGGTCCTGAAAAGACTTGAAGTAACAAGTGGTTTAAGACTGAATAAAAATTAAGATTTTGTGGAAACCTGTTCTAAATACTGATATATTTGAGCACTGTCACTTCTTCCTTGCCTTTAGACAAAGATGTTGTCATTTGTTCTGTTCTTAGGTATGTGGTTTTTCATTTCTATTTAAGTTTTCAGAAGATACATTCATCAGGAAATAGTCACTTATGGGGCCAGCCTGGTGGCACAGCAGTTTAGTTCGCACTTTGGCAGCCCAGGGTTTGCGGGTTCGGATCCCAGGCGCCTGCCGACGCACTGCTTGTCAGCCATGCCATGGCGGCGTCCCATATAAAGTAGAGGAAGATGGGCACGGATGTTAGCCCAGGGCCAATCTTCCTCAGCAAAAAGAGGAGGATTGGCAACGGATGTTAGCTCAGGGCTGGTCTTCCTCATAAAAAAAGAAATAGTCACTTATGACCCTTTGTTCTGTGTTTTCCACAATTTCAACACAGATCATTTTTGACACTCAGTAAATGCCTGTTATTAACAATTATATAAATATATCCAACTAAAATGATCAGGATAACTTCTTGAGAAGTACAAAACCAATTTTGTACCATTTCTGACATCCTAAGTTTAAAGTCACCTTCCCAACCCCAAAGTATGAGTGTGTGTTTGGGAGTGGGTGTGAGATGTGGGAAGCCATTTGGGGCTGAAGGCAGGTTTGCTATAAAAATCCACCTCTTCATCTGCATACAAAAAGGCTAAGACACTGTCATCACAGTCTGAAGACAGGTGTTGCTCTCCTGCCTTGTTATTATTCATCATCACGAGGCATCATCATTTTGCTTATTCCTGCTTTTATGGCCTAGAGAGAGACATGAATAGGGCAGGAACACCTCCACTTCTCCCTGAATATAGGAGAATGAATGATATTTAAGCATCCACCTTCACCCCCACATGTCACTTTCCTGAACCTCTACATGCTGGGTATTCTCAGCAATGTACTCGCTAGAAGTTTACTTCTTTAAAGGAAAGGAAAGATTGTGGAAAGGAAAGGAAGATTTGTTTACCAAATCTTCCAGATGGTTGCCCAAAATTTGGTTAAGAAATATTAAAAAGAATCTAAATATATTGTGCTGATAGATTAGCTATATGGTTGGCTTTAATGATGTCAGTGATGTAAATTAGGATATCACATAATTTGTCCTAATTACAATGGTGTAATTAGTGGTGCAAAAACTTTCACTGGGTTTGAAGACAGACCGACTGTTACCTTGTCCTCTTTACTAAGGCACATTCACCAAACTCCATATGGCTTTGTCATCCTGCCCTCCACCACGTTGGGGCATTTACTTTCTTAGATGCTGCAGAGTGTCAAGAGATGTCCTCAGAGAAGATGGTTATAAAGTCTCTCACGGGCTGCTCTGCTCCCAGTCACTCTGAGAAATAGGCTTCCGGAAACCTAAACATGGCCCACCTCCCTCCTTCGCTCTGAGATGAAGGGAACCACTTGAGTGGAAGATAACACTTTTGACCCTCTCTCCACTCCCTCCCAAATCAGATTGGTCACTCAGGGTAGACAGTCATTTCAGATGCGTTCTCATTTCCTAAAACATACCCACATATGGCTGATGGTTCTTGGCTCACCTGACAGGGACAAAGATTTCAATACCAACTGTCATTCAAGTTGCTGGTTAAAATATACACATTGACTAAAACTTACTCTAGATAAATGTTTTTGAACAATTGATTTCCCAGTAAAATATAACCAGGTAATGAATCAGTCAGTGTAAACTCTTCATGGTTGTTAGTGTGGCGAGGGTACTGGGTCCCTGAAGCTGGGGAAGAGGAGATCGCCCCCGGGGTGGGGGGTGGGGGTGAGGGGCGACGACACTCAATGGGGAAGGGGAAACAAAATGAACTTCCCCTCCCAGACTTGCCACTTGGAGTGGACTCGATCTCTTTGCTTTGAACAGGACAGGGACAAACAGGAGCCCTGTGAGAAGGCATTTTTGTCCAGTAAGCACACGCAGGCCACTCTGTTTTGTGTGATTTATAAGGAGATAATCTCATTTTTAATACAGGCATTTTATTACAGAAGAGCTTTGCTCCCACGGGGTTTATTAATTGAGGTGTCACTGTGCTCCCAGTGGTTGTGAATCTCCACCCTCGGAGGAGAGCTCTGACCTTTTGGAGAGACCCAGAAGTCATTGAGAACCAAGTGAGGGGGGGGCCAAGGGGAGATCCGGCTAGGAGCAAAACTAAGAGGGGACACGAAGCAGGGAGAGTTTTCCGCTGGCCGGGAATGGTGCAAAGTCGGCCAAGTAAATGCATGGCCTTCCAAGGTGACTCCTCGGAAAAGGAGGCTCCCAGTTGGGCTACATTTACATTAAGACCAAACTCACAGTCTCATGAAATTTAAAACACAATTAATACTGCTGATATGAGTTTGGGGCACTATATTTATTAGATAACATAAGAATCTTTTGTTTACACTCAAAAAGAGCCATTTTGTATCACCTGCTATATACCAAGTACTATGTCAGGCAGATCCTAAACTTCTAGATAGTCTGGAAACACAGTTAATTTATACCTGTAGGTTAATTTTGGCCAAGTATTTTCTTATGGGTGAGGCTGGACAATGTGATGCATGTCCATGACAACAAAATAAAATAGAATTCTTTGTTTCATTCTGTGGAAGTTCTAGGCCCCTTCCATTTCCTCTCAAATAGCTCTGAAAGTGTCTAAAAGGTGTCTCATTTGTTTCCCTGATGTGAACAAGAATTTTTGGTGAATAATACTCTCCAAAATGATATGGTTGCTGGATTTAGAAAATAAAAATACAGGATATCCATTTGAACTTGAGTTTCAGATAAATGACAAATAATTTTTTAGTATAAATATGTCCCATACTGAAAAATTATCTGCTGTTTACCTGAAATTCTAATTTAACTGAGTATCATCTATTTTATCTGGCAATGCCACAGAAGGAACTAAAAAGCAGGGAGTCAGCGAGTGGGGTCTGCGTGCTTCCTTCAGCAGGGAATGCAGAGTCTCTGGCATTCTTAGAGCATCACAGACGGGGTGTCTGGGTGGCCCCAGGGAAAGAAGAAAGAGGCTGTGCAGGTGTGTGTCAGGGAGTCAGGGGGACAGAGGGCTGAGAGTGAGGGGTTTAGGGAAAGAGAAGCTCTGGAGACCCCGTGTGGGGTGTTGTGTGTGTCAAAGACTTGAAAAGGAGAAGAAAGAGGATTTTCCCACATATTGCTGTATATTATGAAGTGGATCCCCTTTAATGTTCCTTGAGAGAACAAGTAAAGCTTAAAATTGCTTTTTAAATTACTTTCAGTTAACTGGATTGTGTTTCTTTCAGTGACACTGCACTAAGATTAAGTCATAAATCCTTAGGGATTTATTTGTGCTGCCAACAGTGTAATTTTTCCTGTTGTCCTCCTCTCCAGTTCCGCGTGGTGTAAATATGCTGCTGAGCTGCCCCCCACGAGGCCACCGCCAGGAAGCGCCGGGGCAGCTGCCGAAACCAGATTCGCAACCCGCCACCTTCGCCAGGTCTGACTTAGCCTGGTCTCTCCATCCGAGTTCTGTCAAAGCCCAGACGTCATCAGGGGAGTTTGAGCTCTCAGTGTTTAACAGATTATTAATGAAAGACTCTCCGTGTGTGTGTGTGCGTGCTTATGTAGCTATGGGTTGCCTGCTTTTAACAAGGATCAGAATCAGTTAGCAATATTCTACATGACAGGCCATTAAAATAAGAGGAAAGAGACAAATAAGAGGGGAGGAAGGCATGTCTGTGAGCTCAGAGCCCGTTAAATGACAAACCACACTGCTGTCCTCCCATCCCACCATGTTTAGTTGGCATCCTGGTAAACGGTAACCAATGGCATCCTTTGGAGTTGAGTCAGCTGTTAATGATGGTCTTGCTTTTGCTCGAAGATACCCTCTGACTTATACACCAAATTGTGTTTTGGTCTCTGTTTCTCTCCATGTATTTCACTGTGGTACCTATAAATTATCCAGGTGATTGAATCGATGGCTTTTATTCCTGGTTTCTTTTCAGAGATTTCCTGTTTCTACTCCTTACGGCAGTTTGCACCAATTTCTTAGAAGTAGCATCTTTCTCAGGCTGCAGTTAAAGTTCATTTTAAATGGTAATAATGAATTTAAGAAAAGTTTTTACGTACCTCTGAGAATATTGTAGTGTTATTTTCCAGTTGTTTCATTATCTTTTAGTTTTCTTTTCCCAACGACTTTTTCCCTTTTTCCAAGAAATGTGTGTTTGACATTTGCTGAAATTCCAGATACTAAACCAGAAATGCCAGCTGCTCTTCTTGCCTTCAACAAACCTCTCACTCTTGCCTTAAAAGTTAACAGGAAACCATTATTGTGACAGGGTAATTTGCAACCATGATAAGACTTTGTGACTTGCCAAAGAATTTTCATCGATGTGGGTAGGTGCTTAGGAAGGAGGTTATTTTAGTTTCTGAATTCACACCTTCCTTGTCAACTCAGTTTTCAGGGGGGGAAGGCAGTTCTCCCACTAGTTTATCTAGTTTTGTAGAGCATTCTTAAGCTGCATTTCTTTTTTCCTTCGTCAGAGCCAACATCCCGTGGAGAAGAAATAGGTGGCCGGGTTCTGTGTGATTTGAGGGGTGCCCAAAAGCCTGCTTTCTTCTGCAGCATCTCGACCACAGGCCCACCTTCCTTTAAAGAAGAGGAATCCCCACCAATAAAAATCCTCTGAAATGATCAAATTTAACAAGGATAAATAAAAGGTCTTGCAATTGCACTCAAAAATCTAACTGTACGTAGGCGAGATAAGAGAGACCTAGCTTAGCAGCCTTTGAGGTTTGTCCATACGAAGTGCAATGTGTTCTAGGTCTGCCCTACAAAAGGTGACATCCAAGGAGGAGCTGGGAGTGAAAACCAACAGGAAAGCAAAAAGCAACAGTCAGAAGCTGGAAAGGTAACCAGGATACAACTCAAAGAACAGGTCAAGGGTAATTACTCAGCACAAAGTCCATGAATGATAACTTGGTGCCTGGCGCTCTCTTACCTGGGATCTCTAAAGGGAGAGCCAGAGGCAAGAAATAAAGTACAAACCCAGGGTGTTGGGGGTGAAGGGAAAATGGATGTGAGGTGAGGAAAGATGCAGATCAACCCAACATGATGCGTTCGCACGCTGGCCCTGCTTCACAGGCCATGGAGAAGCACAGCAGGCGCGTCTGTTTGGCAAACAGGGCTTCTCCGGAAAGGATGCAAGGAGGGAGAAAGGATGGGGAATTTATCTGGCTCCTTCCTTTCTCCTGTTTCCTACTGGGCAAGAGCCAAGTGAACTCCCCTCACTTTCAGGTTGTGCTCTCCAGCCCCTCTGTGGCCACTCATGCGACCAGATGCATCAATGTGACTTTCATCCAAGATTGGAAGCAAAGGAGCAGCTCAGCATGGGGAGGTGCTGACCAAGGAAGAGAGAGATGAAGGTGACCAAGGAAAGCTGAAAGACACACAGTTTTATTCAAAAGAGTACCCTTTTGTCTGGTTTCCAGTATGTAGAGATGGGCAGACAGGGCAACCAAAAGAAGCCATGTTGAGCTAGAAAGAAAAATCAACAACGTGGTCTCCAAAAGAAGATATTGCCATTATAAGCCACACACATGGCTGTCCTGGCTCTTCCGTCTACATCACGGAGTGTGCAAGACCCAGTGTTATTTAGTCACCAACAACACAGCACTTGCAGCCTTGTTCTTTCCAAAGGCCTATAAAAATGTTTGAAGATCTCAAAAGATTTACTGTTTCCAAAATACAAAATGGATAAATTGAAATTAACAAATGTTTAATTAAACATCTACAAAATGTAACATGATGTCGGCTTCGTTATTTGTTATAGTTAGTGTTCATAAAAATTTCATTACATTTGAAAACAATTTGTAGGTTAGATTCTCTCATTTTATAAGAATTCCTGAGTATGCACGATGCTTGCCAAGAAATCATTGCCAATCATAAATTAAATGAGTTACTCTCAGATAAAAATTTTTATTTCAAAAGCAAATGATTTTTTAAAATCCCTTCAGAAATTTTACAACAGAAAATACATTTCATGTGGGCTATCAATATACTTTTCTATGTTCTATGTGATGTAGTGGGGTGTCCAAAAGAAAAGGCTACAGCTAAGAGCTCTTTGCTATCATGTCGGGGAGGAGATGGTCTTCCTGCCATGGTGGGACCGTACTTCAATTCCAGGTGCTGCCCCTTAAAGGAACAGCCTCGGACTGGAGAATTTGGAGTCAAACTTTGTTCACATGTCCTACCTACTACACAGTAGCTCATTCACATAAGAACCGAGATTACTTACTTTATCTCTGTGAGCCTCCGTGGCTAATACAGCATTGAGAACACCTACCTTGCAGGGTAGTTGAGACTACTATAGGAGCTAGCTCGGCACCTACTATGTAGTGAATTCTCAATTCTGTTCTTAGTAACAGTGTTTTCATTTCCTGCAGTGAATTCTGCAGGAGGAGATCCAGATTGCGGAGGCCTCTCCATTTATGCAAAGTTGAGAACTGAGTGATTTTAGACTGAAGAAGAGAAATGAGCACAATCGGACTGAAGACTCCTTAGGTGAGGATACAGGTCTATTCAACCTTGTATATACTAGACACTACACTAGACACTATAAAATGCAAACTGAATGAATTAGTGAGTAAATTCATAAATTAAAGATATCTGGGTTTTAATACATAATTGCCTATAAGGTGGGAGAGAGATTGAATTTATTCTTGTTGGTTCCAGAGAGCGGAACCAGGGCCAGTGTTCAGTTACCCGGGAAGCAGATGTCTCCTGATTTTAAGAAAACTTCATCACAATTAGAACCGGCCCCAGTTGGAATGGGCTCTCTTGGGAGGGAGGGAATTTCCTATGATTAGAGATGCGGAAGAGACTGGAAGGCTAGGACTGAGCGCCAGGCTAGATGGCTCCTGAAACTCTCCCAACAACTTCACCTCTCTGGTACCACCTCGGTTAGATCAAACAGTAACCCGAGTGTCACCAGGTTCTCATCATATTTCCCGACCTCACCATCCTAGCACTGGACAACCAGATGAGATCAGGCCTCTGGGATGAGCACACAGAGAGAAACTGGCTGGTCTCTCTGAGAAGAACTCCCACCCAAACGGATGTGAGACACCAGAAAAGGGATGGGAGAGGCTGCCTCACCCTGTGCAGTGAGAAGCTGCTACTGCTTGTCTTGGCCGCTTTCTGTTCGCTTATGAGTACGTCTCAAGGAAACCATAAGCACTTCACAAAATACCTTCGGTCAGAGTAAAAGAGAAGCTGCCCAAACTCTCTGCATCATGGTCACTTATTCTTGGATTAAATAGAATTTAATCTAAGTATTGGCTGAATTGTGCAGTAATGTGTAAAAATCTTTTCAAACAGTGGCTGATTTGCTCAAGTTGTCAAAAGGCAACATAGTTAAAATGAGGTGCCATCTCTGCTACGACGCTTAAAATCTACTTTATCTGGGGGAACCGAGTGAACCATCCTGGCTGTATTTCTTTGGGAGGTCTAAGGTTACTATTTAGTTGCTTGGCTCCACTTAGTCTGTAGCCACCCTGCGCCTCTTTTTGACTGCCTATGTCTGATCTTGACAACTTCGTTATTTCTGTAAAGGCCAAAGTCTACCTGCATAACGAGGTCGCCATTGCACAAACTAGCATAACCAGAAATAAGACACTAAAGGACGGAGAGGGCCCTACAGACATGGGAACATCATGTGATGTGCATTCTCCACTTGTTTGCTTTCAAGTTTCTTTTCTCCTCTGTGGCCACTCTTTCCTTCCCGCCATCTCATCAACGTGTCTCTGACTGACTTGTGAAACAGGGCGGAGACTTGCGGGCAGGACTATGAGAGACCTCTCATTTGTGCCTGTTTTTATTTTGCCAAAGAAAACTGCAGTTGAATTGTGCCCACATGTCTCTTTTTTATCTTTGGCCCAGTCGTGGAAAGAAGCTGGCTTTCCAGCTGAGCAATGACCTAGCACATGGATGCAACTCAAAATGCCATGATTTTTCCCTTTGAGTCAGAAAAGTGGCAGTTCTGCACTTGTAAGACTCTGTGGCGTCTAGTTTCGTGGAAAGTCCAGGAGATTAAGTTTAGGTCTTGAATCCAGTGCTCTCTCATTGCCTGATATTGGGTAAAAAAGAGATCATTTTACCTCTCTGGGTCTTCAGTCCCAATCTGCAAAACTAGAATAAAAATCTCTGTCCCTACCTTGTACAAAGATGTGAAGAGAATGCACGTGAAAATGTGCTCCAAGGAATCCCCATCTTTCGGCCTTCACGAAACTTTTTACAAAACATCTGCCTTGCGCTTAGTCAGGTGATTCTACTGAGAAATGCACTGAGCTGTTTTTCCAGCAGGGGAGGGGCTCCTGCTGTGTCACCCTCACTCTCTCACCTGGCTTCCCCGGGGACCTGGCTGGCTGAGTTTGGGGTACAGGCCAAGTCTGGAAACAGTTGAGTGAAGCTAATTGGCCCTTATGGAAATTGGACCCATGCCCTTGGACCAATTAACACTATTGCCTATTAGCTCCACTGAACTAACTTCCTCAAACTTACACTCATTTTATTTAGTAGATAGCAATTTGCATTTTTAAAGGATATCTTGCCCATTGCCTCCGGCCACTAACTACGCCTCGGAGCCCATACACACTGGAAGCAATGCAGATTTACCGCCACACTCTGGCTCCTGCAGTGTTAGGAGCTATCTAATACTTGTTAATTTGTCAGTGTGGCATAGGTGGGGAGGGAGGAAGAAACTATGGGTGCAGCCCCAAGTCTGCCACTAACTAACTAAATGACCTTCCTGGAGTAAGCGATTAGCCTCGCAGGACCTGTTTCCTTTTCTTTACAGTGAGAGAGTTAGACTAAATGATCTCCAATGCCCACTCTAGGTTTAAAATTCTATGATCTTCACCATTACATGCTTTGGGAACACGCAGCTTCGTTCATAAATTGCAGTATTCCCTGCCAGTGGGAGAGAAAGTCTCAGTTAATCAGCGTGTCTTCTCCTCATGCTCTATAAACATAATTCTTAATGGAAGTTAATGGGAATTAGAAACATCGCTAGCAAAACAATTGAAGCCCAAACCTTTAACCCATGACCTCCTGTCTGTCGTTTTGTTGCCTCTATCTGGTCGTCTTTCCTAACTAGGTAAACCTTAACCCCGAGCAGAAGGGGCTGAGAGGAGACTGATGTCAAGACACACTGACTTTGGGGAAGGTATGTTCTTATCAAAGGCCAAGTCCTCAGGGCAGAGCAGCAGCCGGGACAGACGGAGGAGGAGAGCTGCGCGCCTCCCACCCCATCCCTAAGTATGTCAGCAGACTGGTCTGGAACGAGATGCATGGGAGGGAATCCTGATGAGATATTTCCTCGTGTGCTCTTTTCATGAAGCATTTTCATGAACATCATTGCACACATGTGATTTGCTGTTTAGGTTATTAGATTAGTAGGACCTGGTGATGAATTATACATTAAATGGGCATTATTGAACCAATACCACATAATTTCAGTTAAACTTCTTGGCTTATTTGTGCACAGGAGATTGCAAACCCACAGACTAGGAGTGCCCCTCCCCCCAAGCCCTCCACATTTCTCTAGCAGTGTGGACAGCTGTGCACAAGCACGGTCACAGCAAAATCTGCTGGGGTTGTCTTTCCCGCAGGAACCAGAGATAGCAAACAGGAGAAGCACACGCGAAGAGCCTTTCCTGCCTTGCACCGGCTGGACGCTATCTGGGATTTCTCACTGTTGCCTGCATTCTTACCCTTGACCCTTTGGTGCTATCCAGCTCCCCTTGTGTCAGGTCCCCCTGAAAGGTGTGATTTCCTCTCCTGACAGGCGGCAGGAAGGGGAGAAAGCTGCGGGCCAACCTTTGCTCTGAGAGCACTGAAGGGTCATTAACAAAGGGGCACATGACAGGGTGTGTGCAGGAAATACTGATAAAGTGAGAGAGAGAATGAGGAGAGAGAGGTGCCTCCCTACACCCCCCCCCCGCTACACTTACACACACACACACACACACACACACACACACACTCTCTCTCTCTCTCTCTCTCTCTCTCTCTCTCCTTCTGTCTCTCTCCTCTAGGTTGAGGTGTGTGGGCTACTCTAAAGGCTGACCCTAATAGACTTCTGTATTGCGTTTTGCCCCATTGCAGGATGGAACTCTGTCAGATAAAGTCAACGGTTCTTTATCTACAAAATGGGTAGAATATTAAAACCTACTTCATAGGGAGTAAATGAATCAATTGACACGAAGAGCTTAGAATACAGCCTGGCATAAAGGAAGTACTTTATGAGTGAGCTACTGTTAGCATTTTATTACTAATTATCATGTAATTTGGGGAAAAGTAACCCATCACAATAACAGAATCTCCCACCCTGATTTTGTTTACATTGTGGGCAAGAAGACCCTCCACTTAGAGGAGCAGCAGTGTGCAGGGGTTCCCAGGCCTGTGGCTCTTTGCCTTATTCTGCTCTTGCTGACTCTTGTTCTTTTCCGCAGATCTTGGCCTTTGGTGGACATTAAACTATCCAAGTTTTGCTGCTTGCACTTATTTTTACTTTAAAAATACATCGGGAGCACAGGTATAAAGGCAGGAAACCTGGATCTGGTCTCAACCCAGCTGTTTACTAGCTAGTTAACCTTGGACAAGTCCCTTAGTATTTCTAAATGACGGTTTACTCACGTGTGGAATAGGGCCATATGTTTATCCTGACTGCCCCATGGCTTTATCAGGAAAATTCAATGAGATCCTATAATGTGAAAAGACACTAGGAAGTGTAAACTGCTGTAGAAACATAAGCAGAGTCTAGATCTTTGAGTTAGCATTTACATAGTGGTTGGCCCAACACTTGTTACCTAGTCTTAACTGATAATGAAGATTTGTCACCAGGCTAAATTGCATCTCATCATACCTGCCTCCAAGCTTTTGCTCTCGAAAATCTCAAGCCGACGTGGAAAGAAAGCTTACTTTGTCAATACTCTTCACCACCACCATTTGCTAACTCTGCCTCTTCTCCCCCAACTAAATTCTAGCACTCTCGTCATGCTGCAAGCTCTTTCTGTTTCAATGGAGGTTTTCACCCCTTGCCTTTCATGTAAAATGACAGCCAAATCTTCAGAAGGGTTGGTGTTAAGATTATGTCTTCTACATTTCTACAGTCTCTGTTGTTTAGTTCAGCTTGTCAGGCTGTCAGATGAAGGCCCACGGAGCGTTCTACAAGGAATTATTAATGAAGGTTCGACTGGTTTTTCTTCTGGAAACGGATCACTTCACTTTTCATCTCACTGGCTTTTCACATTAACAAACTAAAAATAGCCATGAGTATTCCAGGGAAGGAATTATCAATATTTGGCAGCGTCTTCCTTGTTTTCCGGTTGTTAGATTCGGTTCTTTCCCTATTTAGGACACAGATAGATGAATAAATCTTAATAGTATAATCCCCAAATCACTGTCCATGTGTTTTACTCAGAACGTGACGGCCTGAGTCTGGGCCCGGGACACCTGGCTTTAAGCACAGGCCTTGGTTTGCTCACCCTGGAAAACAGCCGTGTAAGCACGAAGTTTGAGGACACTGAGCACACGCTACACCGGCGCAACTGCTGCCCTGCAGATGTCCACCCAGAACAACTGATAGCTATCGGCTCATAATCCACACATTCTTGTTCACGTGCATCGATTCGCCGTGGTACAGTGCAGGTCCCCGCTCCGTGGGATCCGTCGCAGTCCAGCTTCCCCCGGCTCCTCTTTCACAGAGAGAGCCACATGTGTCACCACATTCTGTGGATGGATATTGACGTCTTTAGTCATCTTCTATTTATGGGATGAATGTACAGTTAAAAGGTGGCTTGAGACCATCAAGCCCACGTCTAGCTGCGATCTAAGTGGAATTTAACGCGGGTCTCCTGAGGTGAAGGGAGAAATGAGGAAAGGAATGAAGTGCCTGTTTCAATTTTATACTTTAGGCCTCTTTTGTTTTCTTTTTTTAGAAAAAATATCAGAAGACTGGGACCTCCTTGGCCCCCCGAAGTTTTAGGGTTTCAGATGCTCAGAGATACAGTCTGCACACTTTCTTGGCATCTGTTTTTCCCAGACACTTTATTACCACTACAAAGTAGCCTGAACACTGGGGTCCTCCCCAGTGGGGGCCACTTCAAAGGCAACGTTTGAAGTCCCCTAATGCTGGCTGCAGGTGAAAGTGCCGATTGTTGTGTTTAGTTTATTAATTACTTTACACGGAACATAAAAGCTAATTTTCTTCTAAATTTCTAAGCCTGTCTTCCTTCTTTGAGTTAACATCCTCCAATCTGTTTTTTCTTTATACATGAGTAACTTTAGTTCCAAATATTGGTTTGATGTAATTATTTAACGCCTTTCAATCTGGAGATATTGGCATGCCTTGCAAAAAAGTACATTTCTATTTTGTCTTACATTTGGAAAAGAAAAATTTAGAAATGAAGAGAGACCAATTCACTCTCCCAAAGTTGCACCAAGAGATGTGGATAGAGATAGGAAGAGAACCCAGATTTCTTACTCAATTTCACCAAGGAAGGAAAATTCTTCCCAGAATATTGGCAACTCTGGAATCCCCTGAAATCCAAAGAAAAACGCCCCCCTGCGTTCTCAGGAATGCAACGTTCCACCCAGTTTTACTTGCAAAATCAGCTGTTTCTCCAACCACAGCCTGTTTTTTGCTAAATATTTTCTCAAAACAAGCAAGTTAACAGAGTTCTTTGTGGTGTGAAGCAAAACAAAAACACCCCAAAGTTCATGTGTTGTCACCAGACAAAAATTTGCCTAGAACAAGCAGAAATGAGGAGTTAATGGATCCCATATGCGGCCACTAACCTAGGTTTATGAGATTTTCCAAGAGATTTCTAAGAGATTCCTGTAGCACAAAACAAGATCAAACACCCATTTTCCTGTCAAACAGAACAGTGAATGCTCAACCCACAGTTCCCCCCGCGTGGACCTCTGTAAACACGAAAAGAAAATTTGGCTGCGATATCTGCTTGCAAGGAGCTGACCGCAGCATGTGGTGCTCGGAGTGGGAAAGCATTTAAGGACGTAACTAGTGTCCTCGCGGCACAAGTAGACCAAGCCTTAGGGCCTGCTGCTTGGCATTAAGTTTATCCTAGAGAGGAGAGCTGATCCCCAAAGGTGACAGCTGTGGAACTTTCTTCATCCAGAGAGGTTGCCCGTATGCAAAAATAACTGTTTTCCTCAAACGTCAGTCAGATCCTTGAAGTTGCAAACTTCCCTCGGCGGTGAGGGAGGCGTTTCCTCCGCACGTGTTTCAGTGCGGCACTGGGCAGTGCAGCGACACACGGTTCCTGCACGGTGGCTGTGGACGCGTCAGTGTCAACCACCTTAGGCATGGGGTGGGAAAAGATCTGTTGCTCCTACTGTTTTGGGTGGTGGTGCTGGAGCTGAGGCAGGCAGCTGTTGGGTTTAAATGGTTTCCATTATTGTTGCTTTCTTTCCCACTTTGTGCGTCCTGAACTCCGAACTGCAGAAATGAGATCTCCACCTTTGTCAGTGGAATGGCTTCTGTGAGGAAATTCCAACCACTGGAATGTCCCGTGAACTGCAAAGACAACCACAACAGTCTTGAAATTTGTCTGCAGAATGATAGCTGGGCTCCCTGGCCACTCCCCTCCTCCCTCCAACATGGAAACAGAATCCACCAGACAAGTGGGAGAGGAGTGGACGGGGGCAAATCAGGAGGAGAGGGAATCTGGCTGAAACGGCTGGCCACAAAAATCATATGCTTTTGGATAAAATATCCCCTTTATCCAGTTAACTGAGAGCACCCTGGCAGTGGAGGCCTGAAGCACCCCGCGAGGCCCCCGGTCCTGGAGCTGCTCCATGACAGTGAGATGTGTCTACCCCAGACAGGCTCAGGAATTCCAGAGCCCCCGGAGGCCAGCCGGCAAGGAGGATGAAATGTTCACTGCACGAGGAGCAGCGTGACCCGGGGCGAGAATGGAGAGTCAGTTTGACATCTGAAACTGGTGTATCCAGGAAGAGCGGGCTTCTTGCTGGGAGGGGAGACAGTAATTGTTTTCAGCATGACAGATAAGACATTCTGCTTCTGTAGATCCCCCGCACCTGGGAAACAGCTCCTTCCCTCCGATATGTCACTGCTAAATACTCAAATGAAGGCGTGCAAGTCTTCATCTTCTTTCCACCTCCTCCTTCAAGATTACTTTCAAATAAGAATGTCCTTCCTTCATAATTTTACACTGAGATAGGTAAAAACATAATCAATTTTAGAGGACTATTTGGTTTTAATCTGATCAAAACCATTAGTCACCAAGAGCCTTCTAAGAGATTATAGGAAACATTAATTGTGGAGCTGGACTGGGCTCCATGACTGGAGGGAGACGCATAAATAAGCCCCAGGACTTGAGCCCAAGAATATAAAAGGAGAGAGAAACCAGAAGCTAGAGGAGAAAGATGTCTGATGTCTCCTTTTAGGTGAAAGTGCTGTATAAATATATAAACAGTTTGTTCCCTCCAAGGTTGTACACAGTTTCGTCTCTCCTTGGGTGTTCTCACTTAAAGCTGTGGTCCAGTGAATCGCTGGACATGTTACCATCACTTAAAAAGAAAACTAGCTTTTCTATGAAGGTGCCAGTCCCGTGTGTGTGTGTGTGTGTGTGTGTGTGTGTGTCCCTCCCTCAGTCTCCTTGCTCCCAGGCTGACAGATATTTGACCCGCAAAAGCATTCATTTGG
This sequence comes from Tapirus indicus, assembly GCA_031878705.1. Classification (NCBI taxonomy): domain Eukaryota; kingdom Metazoa; phylum Chordata; class Mammalia; order Perissodactyla; family Tapiridae; genus Tapirus; species Tapirus indicus. The sequence goes on along the minus strand of CM062926.1, from coordinate 111,051,052 downwards.
GGAGACGCCACACTATTTTCTCCCCCTCCTGACCCAACTCGTATTTTTAAAACATCAAACAAAACAACACACAGAATCACGCTGCCTCTAAGAGGTATTTTTCCTCTGTTTCCCTCCCACTTCTGCTTGGTCCGTCTGTGTTTCTTTCCTGCCACCCTGCAACACCCCCTTACCCTCCCCAGCAAACTCTGGAAAAACAGTAGTAACTAACATTTGTGCCTTTGGCAATAAAACCACAGGCCTCACAAACCCCAAATGGCAAAAAGACATTTCCATTCCAATCCCAGTTTTAAATTAAACTGTAATGAAAAATCAGCAGTGGCAGCTGGGACCAGAGACACTGATTGTCTCTAGGAACAAAAAGGAGGGGAGCAGAGGGGAGAGGAGAAAGAAAAGAGACTACAAGGAAGCCTCGCTCTGGTAATAAAGCAGCTGGTCAACCTTCAAGTAAAAAGAAATTAGAAAAACAAATCTAGCAGAGAGACAAGCAAAGATGGCTGTTTCCCTCCGCAATCACAGCCGGGAGATCACAAATCACCCGCCACTTTGTGAATGGACACGGAGGGGGCAGGGAGGGAGGAAGATGTGTAGGTCTCTACTGACACCTGGAGGAGGACCAGGGAAATTCTCCGGGGGGTTGGCCCCACCCCCACGCCAGGGAAGGAGTGGGATTCAGGCTTTCTCTGTGATCAGAGGCAGTAGTGAGGCTGCTAGAGACTTTAAGGAAAAATAGGGGGACCTCATTGCCTTCCTACTCTTTATAGAGAAAAAAACGTGCACTGGGGAGAGCATTTGATTTCAACACGAGTTTTGTCTATACCGAAGAATGTGGCTAGGTTGAACCCAACACTGCAGCTTTAACCCTCATTTTAAAAAATGTATGGCATAGGCATTTTAATCAGAAATGAGGAAAGAACCCAAGATTGGAGCATTTTAAATTGTAGCTTTCAAAAGCTTGCAGATCTTTCAGCCCATGATTTATGTATATTTTCTGAGTGGTGATGATCAGGAATCCAGAAAAGACCTGTATGAATCTACAAGAACCAAAGATGCTGACAAGCAGTTAAGTATCAAGACAGTGAGTGGACTCTAGGTAACAAGTAAGGATTAGAGACTGGGAAGCCAGCTTTCTACCTTATTTTGTTCCCAGATCTCTTTAAGACTGATGAAATTAGTGGACCTGCTTCTCAGAAAAAAAAATATATATATGTACTTAGGTGTGCACACAATTGTACATGCTCACAGAACCCTCGGGCCAATCCACAGAGCCCAGGTGGAGAACTGCTTCTCCGAGGAAAAGAAAGCAGAGAAAGACTGCAGTCCACCCACGGGGAAGACTCTGTGATCCCATGTGAGAATTCAGATAAGACTTAAAATATACAATTGCCTATTTAGATGTCAAATGAGATTTCTTCAGAGAAAGGAAAATTGCTGACACCAAAAATACACAAGATTTGTGCAGAATAAACAGTCTCTTCAAAGCATGTCCTTCTGATCGTGACTTACTCTGAAAACTTGACAGACACGGGGAGACATGACCTTTGGGGGCCCCGCCTCCGAAGAGGGTCATCGTTGGCACAAGTGGCAGTGCCAAAGGAGTTTATTATTTAAGTAGAAAAATCTATATAAGATTAAAATGATTTGTTTTAACCAAGCAGGTGCTGTCTGTCTTGCATCTGGGACATAGAGCTGAGTGTGAGTCTGGTGAAGCTCTGGGTGACCTGTTGGGTGGACATTTAACTAACTCTGTCCTGGTGCCTTGAAAGAATTAATGCATCTCCCAGTGGCTCCAGCCGACCCAGACCAACTCTCCCAATAAGAGCTATTGTTTTTATTACTAGTGTTTTTAAAAGTAATCTGAAATTTGGCTCTTAGGTTTTGATCCTCTTTGCTAAATTCTTTGTTGCAGTGACAGTAGTTGAAAGTAGAAAAACAAAACATAACGAAAAGGCCTTGGAAGCCCGTGTGGATGGAAGTATTCTCAACCCCACCAGCCCTTTGGTCTGGTTAGTTCATCCTCCTGATTCTTCTCTTCCTTCTGACTTTTGGTCTCTACGACATCACTAGAGGGTAATCAGGAGCAGAGAGAAGAAATCCTCAACTTCCATAGAAGGCATTGGTTGCTGAAGAAGTTTGAACCCAACAGCATAGTTAAAAATCTTGCGATTATTTTTATATTTCATTGTACATACACATTTGTTGTGGATATTTAAGTCACCTCTTTTGATTTTGTTTAGATATGCAAAATTTATCCACTTCACAGAAACAACTACAAAGCTTCAATTAAGAAAATTGAAAAAGAATATTTTATTTCTTCGGTTTGGCGATGCTGTGGGTTTTCTCCCCCACCAAATTTGGCCATGAGCCATGTTGTGTATAACAGCTTTTTTCTGTCTTTGCTGTTGTCTGACATTTGGGTATGCTGGCATAATATGGCATCTCCTAATAAATGGGCACTTTGCAGAATCGAGCACTTTTATTTATAGCTCTCTACTTATTGCTTCCTAGGGTATAACTAGAAATAGCAGATACGTGTTTTCAGACCTTTGCTCTTCCCCAGTCTCTAACTTTTATTTGTTTTGAGTTTGAGCAAACAAACAAAAAAATCACATGAATTAAAGTTTTCTCCTCACCTTTACATTTCCCAAACATTAAATAAATTATCATCGTCCTGTCGGTTAGAAATCGCTTACGCACACAGTGTGAGGGGTGCAGTCACGTCCTTTGGCAGCGGTGGAGCAGGGGAAAGCAGTTAAAATCGACAGAAGATAAACTCTCTGTTGCTGAAGTCACGTGGTGGTAGAGGGAGTGTGGAGTAAGGCAGAATTGTATTCCAATTTCTGATTTGCTGCCTGCGGGCCTTGAATTTTTGTCAAGTTCTCTAACTTCTCTGAACTTCTGTTTCCTTATCAATTGGGAAGAATATTATCTTAGCAAAACGTGCTCACTGTTTGACCACTGTCTATTTTCCTCCCTAGAATGTGAGTCCCCCAGGGCAGGGCTGAGTCTGGTGAACTCGCTGCCGGGCGGGATGGGAGCTCCACACGCATGCTGAGTGAAAATTGCACACATGTGCATTTTGTAGCATTTAATGGCACACAGTAAATTTCAATTTAAGTTATAAATTAACCTTACTATAGCTAACGTTCATAGAGCCATTTGCTATATTTTGGACACGCTGCTAAGGACTCTATGTGTATATATATATATAGTTCCTCACAGAAATCCCGAGTCATCATGTCTGTCTTACAGAGGAGGAACTGAGGTTTGCCCAGTTCCTCCAGTTGGTAAGTGGCCAGGCCAGCATCCAAACTCTCCATGCACAGCACTCCACTACTGTCACCACTGGGGGCGGGGGGCTCATTAAAGGAAAGGCTGGAGAGAAACCAAAAAGGACCTGAGCCCCCAACAGGACACTCACAGGCGTGAGGGGAGGTAGTCCTGTGAGCAGCCCTCCTTCTTTCCCACCAAAGCCCAGAAAAGGCTGAGTGCAGACAACCGAGAAGTGGGGAGGGGTCTCCTTCAGAGACCCTCATTACTCTGGCAGTCTTCACGTCTGGCATTGCAGGGGGTCTTCCTGTCCCCAGGCACTTTGGGCCACTTCTCAGAACCCACTGAATTGCCGCTCTGTGCTTCTGAGGGAGGGTGACCCGACTACTTTGGAACAATGAAGAATTTCCACAAATGAATATCAATTTAGAAACAAAACTCTTCGGAGCTATTAACCTCCAAGGGTTGTCATTTAGCTGAACTTTCTTTCATTTTTCCTCTTTTCCCAAAAAAAATTCCACCAGAGAAGAAGCACTCTTCTTAGCTGGCCATCGTCAGAAACCACAAATGGCTATTTATAATGGTTTCTAACCTGAAACACCATGGGGCGTGTCTGGGTATTATTTCCGAATCATAGCAAAGAGACCAAATTCTTTTCTTATACTGTGAAAGGTTTTAAATAAGAAGAACATTCTGTTAACTAGTGCACTGCGCACAGAACCAGCAGAGACCACAAACGGTTATGTAGCATCAAACGCATAAAATCCATACATCTGTGGGAAGAAGCACATGCTGTATTTTAAAATGGAAACCAGTGTATGCACGTGACGGCTCAATCTTACATCACTTCCAAAGATCCTCCCCAGGGAAGGATTTATTAGCAAAGTTTCTCAAAGCGTGTTCTGGGCGTCACCTGCATGAGTCACCTGAGCGCTTATTAAACATGCAGATTCCTGACCCGCCCCCCCACCCCGCAAACCATTACACTGGAATCTCCGGGGATGAAGCCTGGGAATCCTCATATTTAACAAATATCTCCAGGTGGCTTTTCATTCATGCCCAAATCTGAGAACCACTGATATATAGTGGAGTGTAGCATTTAAGACTTTGGAATCAGACAGATCTTGGTTGCAAACTCAGTTGTCCCATCGATCGAATGACGATGGTCACCCCCACCTCCTAAATCTCTTGTTGGGATTAAAGGAGACGATGCATGAGAAGCAGAGCCAAGAAAGTTCAAGTGTAAGTACGCAGAGCCTCCCTTCTCTGCCTTCCCGGGAGGATGCTTTATGCGGATGCTCCACTCTGGCTCACTGAGCTTATCGAGGGCAAGGAGCCACCCATGGAGGAGAAGGGAAAGACTGAGACCTTGGGTGAGGAGGGGCTGGAAATTGGGTGCGGGCAGGGGCTAGTGGCAGAGACAGAGAGGTTGAGGCAGTGTGGAACTTTGGGGAGAGAGACAGGTTAGGAAGATTTTTAGGCACCTTTTCAGAGTGTTACATTCTAAAATTCTCCCTTTGTAACTTTTTCAAGAGGGTTTTCAAAATAAAAGACATTTTTTCAAAGTACTTAGGAGTCAGGTATGAATTTCTTTTGGACGCATTACCATTCAGAGACAAATCCCAATCCTAGCACAGGTAGCTGTTAGATGATAGGTAGATATATCAATTGATTGATAGAGAAATGCGAGGCCTAGCAAATAAGCGCCCGCTTATCGACATATCTGATTGATTCCTAAAGGGTGCAATCATTCCACTTGTCCTCTTGATTTTGTGCCTTAATCCTACTTTATTTTCTTAAACTTGTTCCCAATCCAATTTGCCCTAAATTTCCACTGCTTATTCTTGCCTTTATTCCTTTATTCTTCATCTTCTAATGTTTCTTGACTTGTTTGTGTGTTTCCTTTCCCTTCTCCATGATTCATTTTCTCCTTGCCCTTCTCAAGTCTTGCCCTTTTCTACCACCACCTTCGGGGGCAGCTTCTCTCTGAAAACTCTGCAGATCCAAGCTCAAAGCAGCACATCAAGGAAGCCCACACCCTGGCTCTCTGACTCCGGGGACCCCAGCCCCGGAGCGCAGTGGCTATGGTCTGGCATGTTTGCTTTCTTCTCTCCTGGCAGCCCTGCTCCTTGTCCCTGTAGACACACAGGTTTCAGCTGGCACCTCTGGATGCCAGTAGGTCTTACTGCAGCTGTGAGCCCAGGCCTGTTCTTTGAGCCTACCTATCTGAACCCTCTATGGATTCTTCTCATTCTTCCAAACCATTGATTGCTTTTTCTGCACAATATCCCTCTTTCCATTGGAGTACTGCTCCTCCTGCCTCCCACATGACTCTAGTGGGACTGTCAATCATGTTCTTAATGGCACGTGACTCAGGCCTGGCCAATCATGGGCATCTTATCCCTCTTGAACCACATTGATTGGTTCAAGGATAGCCATATGACCCCAGTAATGCCAGAGTATCCAATGAGCTTGAATATTTAGATGTTCTCTTCTGGGATTGAGTTCATTGAGGTCAATGTAAATTAGATCTACTTGCAGCTATCTTTTCTAACTCCATGGAGAAAGGTAGGTGCAACAAGAGAAAATACTCCTGGAATAACCTTCAAACAATAAACAATGGAGGGATGGATAAATACCCCAGCTTTCTCACCACTCAGTGGTGTAACTCTAAGAATATTCCACACACTCTCTCAAGGGTCTCCAGTAGAGTGAGCCCCAAATGCCCACAACAGTAACCTGCTTGTGAACACTCCCTTTGTCTGCTTTTCTCCCTTCTCTGTCTCACATCTCCACTCCTTCATAGTGCTTCCTGGGATCATTCCCAAATAAAATACTTACACCCAAATCCTTGTGTAGTAGACAAAGTAATGACCCCTGAAAACATGTCTACATCCTAATCTTTGGAACCTCTGAATATGTTAGGTTACAGGGCAAAAGGGAATTAAGGTTGCAGATGGAATTAAGGTTGCTAATCAGCTGACCTCAAAAGAGGAAGATTGTCCTGGCCTCAATTTAATCACAAGGGTCGTTAAAAGTGGGAGAGGAATTGGAAGAGAAAACCAGAGAGATGGCACTGTGAGAAGGATCTGGCCTGATCTTGCAAGTTTTGAAGAGAGAGGAAGGGGTCCTGAGCCAAAGAATTTGGGCAGCCTCTAGAAGCCAGAAAAAACAAGGAAATGGATTCCCCCTGAAGCCTCCATAAAGAGATATACCCTGATGACACCTTGGTCTTAGCCCAGGGAGATCTGTGTAGTACTGCTGATCTATGGAAATGGAAGATAATAAATTTTTGTTGTTTTAAACCACTAGGTTTGTGGTAATTTGTCACAGAGGCAGTAGAAAACTAATATACCTTGTCTCGGGATACACTTTGGGGAAAACCCAAATTTAAGACAATAATTGCTTTTCTTATTCTTCTTGAGTTGTTCAGTCCCACTTTGCCTAATGGATGATGGGGTAAATGCTTGGTGGATTTGACTGCCAAAACAATGTAGAAAATTGAACTAATTTGGAATGATGTCTGGCTAATTACATTAAACCTCTGTCTCTTTGGCAGAGGAGCCCTTACCTTGGAGCGCCAGAGAAGTCTCACTAGGGGAACAGTTTTAATTAGTCCAGCTCTGTCTCATATCCAATGCCTGGTTCTGCATCTGTTGATGCTTCTCATTTAAAATATGAAATATTCTCAACACTGCAGTCTTAGGAAATAAATATTGTTAGAGACACTGGTGGGTTCAGCTACTACCTGGATGCAAATAGTTTCATATTTTACTATAAAGGAAATGATTTCTAGCATGAGAAATAATGTAATATTTCTTCAGATCTCCTAATGCAGTGGTCCTTTAAAGTGAAAGCTCTGGAAATGACCGACCATGACCTTCTTATTTATTTATTTTTTAAATCCTCAAAGTATTGGCCCATCTCATTTTCTGAGTCAAAGCTTGCTTCCCAGTTCTGCCCTGCTAATGACCTCAGCTCTCTCTTGCTGCTTGAGGACCATGAGCTCTTTGATTAATCATTCTCTGTGTTGGTATCAAACGACCCTTGCATTCTTCAAACAGATTGCTGCTTCTGTTAAATAATGCCCTAAATATACAAAGCAGATAAATGATGACCATTGAGCCAATGGGAGCAGAACTGAGCTCCAAGACTACACTGCAATTGTCATGAAAAGAGACGTAACCGATGAGTTCCATATCTGAACTTAAAATGATTTGTGGAGCATAAGATCAAGAGAAACACAGACCAAGGTCTCAAGTCAGAGTTGCTACAATGAAGTATAGACTGGGGGTAGAGAGCATTTTAAAATTGGTTGATGTGCGCACACGCGTGTGTGTGTATTTTTTTCTTTGAAATGGTTAAATACTTCAAGGAGTAGAGTCTCTTTGGGGGGCAAAGGTCCAGAATGTTATGCATCAGGGTTTTATTTCATTTCAGTCTCTTGCTTATTTTAATTTATGAGGTGTGGAGAATATTAGTTTTTAGTATGATTTAATATTTTATGTTGTAAGTGATCTTTTGCAGTCAGTTTGTTAATTAGATACTGCAGACAGGCTGTTTAATATCGTGTGTTGACTCTGCAGGAAAAAAGGAAGAAAGAATATTCCTGACAGGCAAGAAGAATCCAAGGCGCGGGGTCAGAGTTCTCTTACAGACCATGTGTTGGAGGTGCTTTGCTGGAGGACAAATTGTATTCTGCCCTCAAAGAGGCTCCCACAGGGAGTGGGAGACGATTGCAGCCCTCTTTTGCTTTGCTCCCTTAGAAGTTTCCTGGAGTCAGGCAGGAAAAGAAGAAGGAATCTGAGTTTTTTTTATTTAAATAAAAAAGCCACGTCTGGGAGAATTAGAATATTCTTGGAAGTCTAGACTCCATTGAACTGGATTCTCCTGTTTTGACTTCTCAGAAGACACAGTCTGAAATGGCGGCTTCATGTTATTTCTTACTGGCCCTGTCGTGAACACCAGCATCTCCTAAATGAAGAAATGACGTGGCCTCCTAGCATATTAGTTATGTATTTAGCTTTCAACTTGGATAATCTAGGAATGGGGAAAAACTGACCTTGAAAATATAGATTCAGAGCCAGCCCTGATGGCCTAGTGGTTCAAGTTCGGCGCTCGCTGCTTTGGGGGCTCAGGTTAATTTCCCGGTCTTGGAACCACACCACCCACCATCAGTCGCCATGCTGTGGCAGCAGCTCATGTAGAAGGACTTACAACTAGGATATACAACCATGCACTGGGGCTTTGGGGGTGGGAAAAAAAGAGGGAGATTAGCAACAGACGTTAGCTCAGGGTGAATCTTTCCCTGCAAAAGAAAGAAAGAAGAAAGAAAATACAGAGGCATTCTCTTCTACCCCTGCCAGAGGAAGAGGCCGTCAGCTGGCTTCTTTGGTGTCTGCTATGTGGGGTTGGCTTTACCAACACTTTGCAAGAACAAGGAAACTCAACAATAATGAGCTTTGTCACACAATCTCATTACATGTACTTTTTTTTTTGCTCTGTATAAAATGAGTGTGTACAACTCCAGTGATATATTTTTAGTGAACATTCAAAATATGTTGTAAAGTCAAAAGAGTGACAAATTGGGTAGTTGATTTTAAGATATGGAGTTCAGGTACGTGAAATTGAAGACTGATATTTTTCTAAAATAAAACCCCTGCCATAGGAGTTCAACTTTCACAAACAACCCAACAATAACAAATTAAGCTATGATGCAGTGTAAGGCTTTGAAGAGGTGCTGAGTTGTGCTTTGTATGAACAAAATGGTGACACACAGTAGGAAGAAGAGAGTTAAAAACATTTCTCCAATACAATCAATAACAACATGTAACCTCATAGTCACCAACATAACTGGTTTGTTTTTATTCATTTCTTTGCCTTTTGTCTGTTTTATTCCATCTATCTGAATATTCAACTCTTGTCTTGCTTTTCTGGAGCTAAGGTACTGATGTTAACATATGATAAATGAGAAATTATTTTTCCCATAAAATAGTACTTTCCAAAGTTAAAATAATCAACATTTGTTATTATTTCATTTGGGTTTTATGTGTCTGAAGTAACTCTAATTAAGAAATAGTTAAAACTGTGGAACTGGTGTATATATATACCTTATACATACACTGTTACACACACACACACGCACACACACACACACACACACATATATGGTGCAGTGATGGGGTTTTCATTTTTATTTTATTTGCTAGCATATACCCTCACCATTGTTATACAGTTTTTAAATCAGAATATGAACTTCCCTTCTATAAACACTTATCTGAGTTATTTTCCCACAGTCATGTTTTGATATGTCAGCATAGATGTGCTTTTTGACTCTTCTAAGGGTTTACTCAGATGTGAGAAAAATAAGCCCAACTAAAAATGGGGTAAATGTTTAAGAACTCAGTAATTACTGAGTCATTTCAGAACATAGGGCGATTAAACACAACTGCAACCAAGATTTTCTCTCTCAAAAACAGAACCCCCAAAAAACAAAGAACACTGCATGCCCCTTACTGGAAGTAATAGGTAGAATATGAACACTTAACGTCCAGAGGTGAATGTTGAATGACATTTGGTACACAATGGACATTCAGCAAATGCGTTAACTGATCCTGCTATTCGAACCTTCCTAGTGCACTCTTAAGCATCGATTGCAGCTTCACATACAGAACAACTTTACACATTCAAAAGAGAGTCACAATATAGGAATAAATGGTTGTCTTGATCCTTCAGAGAAAAGCATTTTGTTCTCTTAACGTGGGAATTTTTTTAAAACCTCAAGGCTCTGTTCCAATTAGTTATAATATACCAATCTAGCATCAATCTATGGAAGTGTATCATGTACTTGAAATATATATTTAATATAATACCATAAACCAAGCATAGCTCTAAAGAAGGCATCTTCCTTTTTTCTTTTCTATCTGCTGTTTAATTTCATTATGATTTCTAAAAATTCTCTGGTAGTGTACAGCTGCTCCACTGTTAATAGCCTTGAAATAGAAACGTGTTACTTTGCTTAGCAAGAGACATCTGCATACTGTAGAAAAACAAAATCATTTGATGTGATTAATACACGAAGATGGTTATTCGTATTTTTAATGCATGTTGTTTAAACTCAAATATGTTTGCCTTCCAGCCACTTTTACATAGTTATTCTGATCTATGATTTAAATGTGTGATGCTTTTAGGATCTACATTAAAAAAAAAAAACGACGACAACGAATGTTTACCAGCCCAGCCCATCCAATACCTCCTGCTGCTAGTTGGCTGGGGTTTTTTGAATGTCACAAGTGAGAGATTTTGATATGGTACCCATGGGGCTCTTTATCCAGGATGATGTACATAACTACTCCCAACATTTGGTCCTTCCACCATCTTTGATCATGTCATCTTGAAATTTGCCCTTGCAATGAGCAAGAGTCTTTACTTTCACATTAGAAGAGCTCATACTATATTTGAAAATGTCAAAGTATATAAGCCCTAGGAGGGCAATAGGACAGGTTCAAAAGTTTGCAGGTAGATGGATTATTACAGGCTTAGAAATTACAATGACGGAGAGCATACATGCCTTCCCTCATTCCCTCATAGTCTTGGAAATCTCTTGCTACATCATAAATCTTCCTGTGTCCGTGCCCCCATTCTCTAGCCATTTCACAAGTGGTCAGTTTCAGCCTCAGATTTACACACAGAGCCCTGGAACTGACCTCATTGGAGGGCACGATTTATGTGGTGGAGCCAGTGACCGAGTGTGGAACACAATCCAGCCCTCTTGTCATGCAGCTCAAATGCTCTCATCAGACTGTTCCTTCTCACCATTCATGGAATGTCAGCACTTAAAGGGACTTTGGAGTGCACCTACATCATCTCCCTCCTTTTGCAGGTAAAGAGAAAACTCAGGCAAAGTGATTTTCTTGAAGGTTACACAAAAAAGAAATCCTCTCCCTACTCATCTGGAGTGCCTGCCCCTGTAATCTCTTTAAGAAGGTATATCTTATATCCTGCCATAACCTGGAGCCCAGAAGCATTGACTACAGAGACCTTAAACCCTATGGGTTCATATGCCCAGAGAGAAAAACTCTGCATTTCTTGCCCATTGTTCCGGGGGCCATAAGGGGGCCTATTGGGGATCTGTGACAAGGCTCAGAGACCCAGGAGAAGTTGTCCTCTTTCCTGTAAGACAAATCCAACAGATTTTCACACCAGGCAAGTGAGATGCTCAAGTAAGATGTTCCTTAATCTCCATTCAACTCAATGATCAGCCTTCCTGAATTTGGTATATGGGTTTCAAACCAGTGGGGAAAAGATGGGCTATTTACTAAATAGTGTTGGAACAAAAGTGTAGGCATCTGGAAAAAATAAAGCTAGATCTTTACCTCCCACTCTATGCGATTGTAAATTCCAGTGGATCAGAGATTTAGATGTTAGAAACAAAACCATAAAGTTACTAAGAGAATCTGGTGAAATTTTAAACCTTGGAATGGAAACACGTTTTTTAAACTGATTTAAAATCCAGAAGCCATAAAAGAAAATATTGATAAATCTGAGTACATAAAAATAAAAGCTCCTGCATGACAAATACACACACATACACACCACACACATCCATGAGCAAAGTCAAAAGATAAAAAAACCACAAGCTAGGAAAAATATTTGAAACTCATGTATAAACAAAGGACTAATTTCCCCAAGAGATAAAAACATCCTACAAATAGAGAAATACAACAGTATCAGCCCAATAAACTGATAGGAAAAACTGGCCAAAAGATACAAACGTAGTTCACAGAAAATAAAATATGAATGGCTCTTAAACATTTGGAAGTATGCTCGACTTCACTCATAATAAAGGATATTCAAATAGAACTACATTGAGATACCATTTTTCTCCTATCAGTTTGGCAATGATCCAAAAGTTTGATAGCACACTCCATTGGTAAGGCCGTAGGAAAAAGGCCTTCTCATACATTGCTTGTGGGAGTGTATGTTAGCATAAGCCCATATGGAGAGCAATTTAGCAAAATCCATCAAAATTACAAATGCATTTATCTTTTGCTCCAGCAATTTCACTTCTGGAAATTTATGTTACAAATGCACTTGCAAATGAATGAAAGGACATATGTTTAAGATATCCATCACAGTATTGTTTGGAAGACCAAAAAATTGAAATAACCTAAACTGTTAAATCCAGTAAATTGCTTAAATAAACCCCTTAAATAAATCATGATACATTCACACAACAGAATACTATGAAACAAACAAACAAAAAGAGTGAGCTGACTCTCTATATAGCAACAAGGAAAGATCTCTGAGAGCTTATTGAATGAAAAAGAGCAAAATGAAGTAGAGTGTACAAGGTAAGCTGCCTTTTATCTATTAAAAAGAGAGAAATGAGAACTGAGTTTGTGTTTGTTATTCTGGAAAGTGGAAAATTTTACAAGAAACTAAATCTAGTGGTTACTGTAAGAGATGGGTGTAAGAACAGGGTATATGGGGTACGGGAGTAGCAAGATTTCTCACTATTTATCTTTATGGATATTTTTAGAACCATGCAAATATATGATCTTTTCAAAAGTTATACTTTTAAATCAAAGAAGAAAAATAATTGAGTCCGCTGTCTGACTCTGAGGATGCTAACGTCTCTGAGCATGAAGGTTAAGACTTCCAGATTAACATGAGGCTGCCCAGCTCTTTATCCACTCATTTGTCCTTCTTTCCTTCATTCATTCAACAAATATTCATTTACCATTTGTTCTGTGACAGGTGCTCTGCTAGGCTCTGGGGATGCGTGGAGAACAGGACCCACTAGGTCTTTGCTTCACAGAATCTACCTTCTAGGCCAGGGTCTCTTCCGTTTGTAGTCTGGGGGGTCTCCAATCAGCATGACCTACATCAACAAGTTTCACTTCATATTATGTGTGAGTGCATTAAATCTCCATTGGCACAGAGTTCAAAAATTCAATATCCTTGATTTTTATGAGCAAACAAGACACGTACAGGCTGGAAGCATTTTTGGTTTCTCTCAATGGCACCTCTTTGTAGAGTTCCACAATATCTTTTATTGTGTATAATAACAATATAATTTGAAACTCTATTCCAAATATGGCCCTTGCTTATACTTATCCAGGGTTGTAATAATTTCCTGTGATTTATATTGATGCCTTTTTATTAATGCTCCAGAATTATATAGTGTATCACTACATTCCTTTCCTTTCTGTTTTTTTTCTCCTAAGTTTTATTAGTTTACATTCCATTATGATTAACCTTTCAAGACAAATATCTGTTCCTGGGTGTTCATACCAGTGCCTCAAATAGCATTCCCTTCTTCCTCTGTTCTCCTGTCTGTCCTTCTATCCCACTGCAGGCAGATGAGAGCCGGTGGTAACGCTCTATCAGCTCCACATGTGTGTGCATGGACGTGGTACATCTATAATCACATCAGCAGACTTCAGGACTGAGCCCATTTGGAGAATGCTACAAAGCAGTGCTCTCCGGGCTCCAACAAAACTTCCTGTGGTGACAGAAATGTCCTCTGGCTGTGCTGTCCAGTACGGCAGCTGGGAACCCCTGCAGCTACTGAGAACTCCAAATGTGACCACAGCAACTAAGGAATTGTACTTTTAGTCTGATCTTATTTAAATCAATGTAAAATGTTAAAAGCCGGCAGGAGAGGCGTAAAATGTGAATGCAAGGTACACGGCCCCACAGAGAGTAGCCAAGCATCCTAACTGCAGGTTCCAAGGGTGAGCGGTCACAGCAGTGGGAACCTGAGCCTTGGGTGTCCCAGTCAGAGAGTGAAGGCTTCTTGCTGCATGAGGAGTCGTCCCCACAGAGTGGAGATGGTTTCCAGATAGTTGTCAAGATAAGACAGAGCAGAATGCATTCCTCTCACACTCTACCATAAAAAGGAGGTCAGCAAGCATCAAGGAGGATTGGTTAAAACTCGAGGCAGGCTCACTAGGGTTCAAGCCAAAATTCCAGTCCTTGAGGACACATCAGGAACACAAGAGAAAATGCCAGCTCGTGGACTGAGCACCCCAGTCTGTGTTTGGGGGAAGATGGATACCCAAGGGACAGCATGGATGCCAGACTTAGGAAAGTAAACCTAATTTAGACCTCCCTTACCGCTGGGAATGGACTCATAACACACAGCCCACCTGGGCACATATTCGTTTAAAATCTGACTGCAGTTAGGCCGGGAACAGAAAGTCTTCACGTGTAGGGAGATGGGCTCAGGCAAGCTGAGACTGACAAGCTACAAGTCTATCCAGTTCACCCTCCTTCTTTTGCCCCTTGTTACCTCCCCTATAGGTGCACATACCCCACCCAAGCACACAAGACTCTCCGCAGTATGGAGCCCACTGCTCTGCTCAGCCTTTGTCTCCACAAACCCCTCACCCTTATCTTGTGCCCCAAACTTGGCTCTGCATGCTTCCTTAAACATGCCCTAGCCTCTCCCACATCCATGCCCTTGCTCAAGCTGTTGCCAGAAAGGCCCTCCTCCAGCATCCACAACTGTCAAGACCCCATCTACCGTCCTGGCTCATTCAGGCTGTGCCTGCCCTGAGGTCTCTTCCCTGGAACCCACAACTGCACGTGCTCACCCCTCCTCAGAGCTCGCGGCACCCGGGCTGTGCTGCTGTTTGGACACTTGTTTCACTCCTCCCTACATTGCAGGCAGAAGTGAGTTTGTCTGATCTTGTCTCCTGTCCTGTGAGCAGCTTGAGGATGGGACTGTTTCACTCACATTCTGTGTGCCTGACAGTGGCTGGCCCAGGGTTGGTCTCCAGGAATTATTGTCTTAGAACTGGATTAAGGACAGTTCTACACAAGGGGAGAATTTCAGCTATAGTAGATAAAAGAGATCTTTTGCTCCAGAAGGTATGAGAGGTCATGCAGGTCTGAGCATTTATCTGAAATGTACGTTATTGTGGCATGGAACATTTTTCAAATCAAAGGTGGCAAACTGGAGATCTGCTCACATGTGGCCTACATGTATATTTTGTTTGACACACAATGTTATTTTTTAAATTGTCAACAACATTTAAAATTTTAGAGAGTTCCCATAAATATCCATGTTTCCAGATTTTCTTAAAAAAAAAAAAAATCAGATCTGGCATACTGGCCACTCACTCCCTCTGGCAATTTGTCAGTTCACCATAGTCCCTGGCTAGCTCGTTGCTCTCAGATCCTACAAGGACCACTGGCTTTCTTATTTTTCCTTTCTTAAATCATATGTGCACAGAGTCCATGCACCTTTAACAAAGATAATCATCCACCCGTGTCATTTATGAAGCGCACACCGCCTAGTTTTAAATCACACGGGTTCTGGTAACTTTAATGGTTATTGTTTTGGCCTGCTTCTTTCTGTACCACTCATCTAACTCCCAAGAGTGCAACATATGTTCAGATAAAAATATGATTTAAACCATTTTTAAGCGGTGTAACGACAGCTCCACGTCCATTGTCACTTTATCTGCAGGTGCAATTTTTAAACATTAGAGAATTAGTTAAGGCCCCCAGGATGGCAGGGCATAAGGCATACTTGTTGAAAGCAGAAGTGGTAGATACTCGAAAAGGAATGGAGAGAGTGAGACCTAGCGACAGCGGTGCTGACATTTCATCTCACATCCACAGCCCCCTTCATGTGACGATTCCAGGTGAATTTCAGGCAGCCATTGAGCCTCGCAGCGCCGGACGAGAAGGGGAAGTGTTTCCTTCCTTCTCTGACAGAGGAAACCGAGGCACTGGTATTTCACACCACGAGGACTTCTCTGAAGAGAACGGGCAGTTAAATTCAATTATCTTCCTGTCCGGCCCGTCCCCTGATCTCTCATTCTTGCTCTTTGGTTTCAAGGGTAATTTATGTTAGATCAATTTAGACGCACTCAGAATTTACTCAACGCTATCTGCAACGTGTAGCTCTCCTTGACTAAAGCTCAATCTTCAGAAAAATGCAAGGACTGAAGAGCATCAACAGGAAAAATATAAAATCAGGTGGGCCACTCTGACTGATGGGTAAATACCAATGTTTCGAAATCCCCACCTTCCATCTCCAGTAGTCCCTGACTGTCCCTCCACGCTCTCCCACACTAGTCAGAGATTCACATGAAAGCAGCTGCTGGTGTTCAGCATTTATTCTAATGTCTCGCTCTTGAAACATCTGAAGGGAGACTTCTAACTTCTTTGATCCATGAGAAGTTCAGTTTTTAAGAAAGGAAAGATTTTGCTAACTAGATCAACACTTCAAGTGTCTAGTAAGTGCTTTCACTGAAAAGAACAGTGCGCTTGTCTTTGACTGTTAAACCTATTACTCTAATCACACTTTAAATGAACCATTATGAGGCACTGATTTATGTAATGTCTTTGCGAACAGTATTTGTAGAGCGTTGGTATTCACGGTATTTTGAGCAGGATCTGGTCATTACATATTCCTTGTAATAATCATTAGTGATCAAAATCACCTCTCCCGAAACAACATCTTTTTAAGGCCATCTCTCTAGCCAAGTAACAAAAAACAAGTGGAGAATGCAGGAATTAAGTGCTAAATCATATGTTTCTTCACCGAGTTCATGAGCTAACCTTTTACCTCTGGAAGGATGGATTAAATACCACTTGGATAAAGGTAATTTAAGAGCTCGCTTCTATGTATTTTTGGAACCAAGAAAAGAAAGTGAATACATGGGCCCGTCTAGAAATTCTCGTTGCGGGGGAGAAAATACACAAACAGTATTTAGTTTGTGTTTCTCACCCCTTCACAGCAGGACCACAAGAGCTGCAGATGACAGTTTTCTCCAGCTGAAGTAGAATTTCTGATGCTCCAAGTCAGCCGTAGGTGAGCAAATCAAAGTTGTACTGACTTGAGCTGGGAAAACTGTTAGCCTTTGTTTCCGCTGGGTGTGGACAGTGCTCATGCGCAGCCTGGCCATTTCTATCTGTCCCTTTAGAGCCCTTGGCCTCTGCTGGCTGCTCCTTTCCCAGCACATCCCCTTTACCACCATCTGATCGTCAGCCTGTTCTGTCTGTCATCTCTTCTTGTAGCCAGGTGACCTGCCCTGGATCATTTCATGTTCTGGACTTTTCTAAATTACATTGTTCTCCGGAGTCTGTTGCCCAACTGAAAGAGTCACATATTCTTTCTCTGTTAGTTACTCAAAGTATCAATCATTCTGTAACCACCTGTACTACCGTTAACCTTCTCCTGCCTTCCAAATCAAAACCCATTTCTCACTTCCATATGTCAACACCAGCCACATGCATTGATTAAACGTCTTTCATTTGAAAGCACACAGTCCTGCGATCCTTGCCTGTGTCTGAATGCCTCCCATATGCTCTCCATGAAGCCTAATTCTTCTGCTCTCTTCCTCTGGAAAGTCATTCTTCATTGTAATAAGTTACCCAGAGTAAATGTATTCATCATCTTTTTCTCTGACAACCATGTTTCTCCACTACGGGAAATTAAACACTGCAACATATGGCCTGAGCGGCAAACTTGAGTGCTTGTTCGTTCAATTGTTTTAACACATTGCCGCCTTCACATAATATTCTGTTTGCCACTAGCATGTCAAGCTTCCACTTGACATATGCATTAGACATGTTAATGGCAAGACAGAAACCAACTGAAGCTGACAATATGACGAAAGAAGGGTAAGTGCCTATTAATTACTGAAATTCACTTTTTTCCCACTATTTAGCAGGGGAAAAGCCAAATTAATGCCTCCAGAACATGCCACCACATTAGCCTGCTGTGGTGCCATCTGACAGATTTTTTTAAACCCTAAGTACTAAGGAAGAGCTTTGTGTAGATTCAGCAAGGCCAACAGAAATGTCACCAATGTTTCCCCATGTCACGGACCCTATTGGCCTGGGGTTCCTACTTCCCCCATCAACCACTTACACAATGGACAGGCCATAGTCGCTGAATTCTTTATGCAGCTATCTGAACACCACTGACTCCGGGACTCTTTTCTCTATTACTTAATGCATGTAAACTGCTCTGGAAGTGTATTCTAAATGCTACACATTTACTGAAAATAGTAGAATATGTTTTTCTTCTGGGTCATTGCTTCAGAGATTAGATTGTTTAATTGCTTATGCATCTTTGGGGTTCTATTGTGAGTCTACCGATTCTGAATTCATCTTTCTTTAAGTAATTCTGATCCCAGAATTAGTAAGAAGAAGTTACCATTTACTTAAAAGCAAGTTTTCATTTAGGTCTTTATTTTTTATGAATACCCTTTAATTTTCAGGGTGTATACTTAGGACTTATGCATGTCCCTAAACAATAAGAGCATTTAAAAGTTTTTCAGTGGATAGTGTATTGAATTTTCTTTTACATAAACAAGTTAGAGCTATCTTTGAGTCATGGCTTTTACTTGATGCTGGAAGACATCCAACAGCCAGTAGGTTTCCTAGAATCTCTGAGTCTGATTAGTCTCTGTCTTTATGACATTTCCTGAGACCGCAGGAGTCCATGGCTCCTGGAGCATCTCACTGTTGATAACAGTATCATCTTGAACTCAGTATCAGCCAATAGTTACCCAAAGCTTAATTGAAAGAAGCAATTTATGGAGGTGTCCTGACGTCCATCTGTGACTCTGACCCTCTAAAAATCTATCTTGAGATTAAGCTAGATGGCAGAGAGCTGTGCCCCTGGACCTCATCAAACTGGTCCTCTGTAGAATTACTTTTCCATTGACTTCAGTGTCCTCAGCCTATACTCAGGCACATTACCAGAAGCAGTCCTGTGAAGCTCATTGTATTTTCTATAAGGACATTGTTGAAGGTATTATCAACCACATTACACATTGTCATCTCCATGAGGACCTATGTGAGAAGTTTCTTTAGGCTTCAGTACCAGGAATAGCTGGGTCACACCTGAGCACCACTTTTATCTCACAAAGAGTCGGAACATTGAGTTCTGGTTTACACATTGCCTATTAGGAACCTTGGAGCAGGTAATAGGACCTCATGATATATTTTTGTGCCCTTGCCTCCGTGATGGAGTTAGCCTCTTTTTTCCCGACTACCCTTATTTTCCTATTGTTCTGATTTTCTCAACTATTTATTTTCAATTGAATTGAACAATATAATACACACATGTACCTTGTCCAGCAGCCTTATAATCTTTCTGAAATAAGGTAACTCATAAATATGTAAATATATACACAAAAACTACACTTTAGAAAGTATATATTATGCATATTTATAGACATATCTATTTTTTAACACATTTCAAAATATACTACCCAGCAGAAAAAAATGTGGGTGCCTATGCTTACTATGTTTGACACCACACCAGTATCACAGTTTTCATTATTCTATAAAGGAAATATAGTTCATCACATAAGTAGGAAGCTATAAAAGAAATACAGGAATGTGTGCATACTATGTATTTACCAAGCCACTCAAAAAATTGCATGTAGAAATATGCATAAGAGTTAGGAGGCTGCTGAGAAAAATTCCAGGAAAGTAACTTTAGACCATCTTGCTCTACCAGTCTGTACATGACAATAACAATACTGCTAATATTCCCAGAGCAAACGCCTCTGCATATCAAGGAGTTTTTATATCATCAAAATCTGTATTCATTCATTCCATAAACACACGTGGAACAACGTGTTAGGGACAAGGGATACTGGGATGAATGAGATGCAGTTCACTGCGATAAGAAATAGGAAATTTACAGGGTATGTATAAGAAGCATCCAGTGGTGTTTGATGTGTCTGTGAAACATCTAGGTAGATATTGAAGTAAAACAGAATATTCTCAACATCATGTGTCAACCTAGCCTTTTACAGTTATACAGTATTGGGTGACTCAGTGGAATACATCTTGTTGGATGAAGGGTGTGTTCCTGGGGCAAAGTTGGACACTGGAAACCGTGCTCCTTTTCATGACAGCATTGAGTGAATGGCTGAAGTAATTCACTGAATGGCATTCCTGTGACCACAAATGCTAATGCTACCAAAGAGTGGTTTATAATCTTGGAACCATCACTGTCATTATTTTCTTCTCTTTTTGTCTATATCTTTACAGTATCTTTAAAGTAAGTTGCCAAATGAAAATTTTCTGATATTGTCATTATGTGAGCCTAAGAGAACAGAGAAATTTGCACTGAGCCATGAGAAAGGTCAGAAAATGTAGGTTTCTTTTTGAAATCATGACTCCAAAGTCATCTATTTGGATTAAAGTACATCCTAAGGTTTCCAGGTTAGCATTTGCAGCCAGAGGTCCTTTGTTTATTTCAATATTTAAGTAGAACCCTAGGAAGAAAGTAGACTATAAAATTGTTTGAGTGAGTTGAAAGATCAAAGTTATTGAGTTGAATTGCACCTGGAGCAAGATGACAGTAAGTACAGGCTTCAAACACAGATGTAACAACCTCTATGTGGCACACCAATTAGGAGACAGTTCAACTGTACCCTGAATTACCCACCAATGGATCAAGAGAGACCCTGATAACAAACATTGTAATAGTTCAATTTTGTGGCTACAAGGGCCTGGGACTTTTTTGAGAGGTCTGACAAGAGTCCATTTGGTTGTTTTTCTGCTATGCATAATATACCCTATGTGGGGAACTTGGAACAGTAACCCAATGGATACAAACTGGATTTCTAAGTCAGAAGACTTCAAATATCTTTCCATCATAAAGGCTGACTTCCTGGGTCTCCTAATGACGGAGCACTTAAGATCTTAGTGCCTTAATACTTACTGCCTCAAGAGTGTGAGAAATGATGGGGAAATGTGTGGGATGACTGCTCTCAAATCACATGATTTCTGCTGAAGCTTCTTGTTTCTGACATATTTATCTGGTTTTGGAAATCCAGTTACACCACTAAATTCCTAATATTGACCAGAACTGGAGACTGTAGCCTTTCACCAGACTCATACACTAAAAATGCTTCCTAGTTGTTTCTTTTCTTCACCCCACCTTGACCACCACCTGCTGTGTTACACACTCCTACTACTCACCAAGATTTATAGTTCTTCTGTCCTGTGGGAACATCATGTGGCTTGTTTAGACTAGTGAACATGAACAAAAGAACTAAGAACTGGCGTGCAATTGTCTGCCTTCTCCTTTGTGACCACGTTGATATGGAGTCGTCTCCAGAGCTAAGCAGTCTGGAATGCTGAGCCATCGCATGAAGGTGGACAGCTTCCTGGAGAGGTGCCCAGACCCAAGCAGACTTTCCATGAGTAGAAATAACCCTTTTTGTTGTGTTAAGTCATGTTACCTCAGCATAGACTATTCTGACTAATACATCCTACAGCTTTCTCTTACTGTGTCTCCTACCCAGTTCCACATATGAGGCCCATAAAGGATTTAAAGATATCGCCTAGAAGAAGTAAATGGAAAGAGAATAGAGAAACCAAATTTGGGTTCTAGGTCTTAACTTGCCATTTTACTGGTGGACACAAGCACCAAGTCCTAGCACCATCATTTGGCTCACAGATGTTGACTGACACAAGCTCCTAGACGAAGCCATCTTTTGCTAATCACACTCTTGTCTGGATAATGTACCTGGACATTCAGATAGTCAGACAGTCAACATATATTTAAAAAGTAACCACACGAGTCCAGGAGCTGTTCTAAATATGACAATACAGGAGTGAGGAAAAGAAACACACGTGACACTCTCACCATCTTCTGATCCAGCAGGGGGAGAAACGTGTCCATATCCACACATACACACACACAAAGTAAAAAATATATTAACAGTTCCATAAGGAAAATAAGGATAGGGAAACATGAGAGAGAATGATGGAGTGGACAGTACTATTTTACATCATCTTCTCCGAGGAAATGACGTTCAGGCTGAGACCTGAATGGCCAGGAAGTCAGCAGTGCAAAAATATGGGAGAAGACGCTTCAGGCAGAAGGAACAACAAGTGCAAACGCTCTGCAATGGGAATAACCCTGGCATGTTCAAGAACCCATAAGAACGGTGTGGCTGTAGCGCAGCACGAACCAAAGAGGGTGGAAAAGGGTGAGGTTAGAGCAGAACATAGGAACTGGATCTTGTAGGACCTTGAAGGCTCATTGAAGGGTTTGGACTTGACTGTAACTACAATGAAAAGCCACTGGAATGTTTTAAACAGGGAGGTGACTTGATATGACCTACATTTTTAAAAGATCACTCTACTGTGTATAAAGTAGATGATAGAGTGAAAAAGTGAAAAAAATGGAGAGAGTAGTTAGGAGGTACTGTAATTGTCCTAGCAGTGGAGATGAAGAGATGTGGTATATATAATTTGAGATATATGGCAATAGTTCCCAAACTTGTCTGCATGTTACAATCACCTGGGGCAGGGGTCTTTCAGAATTTCTAAAATCCAGGCCCCCTCAGACCAATTAGGTCACATTCACTGATGGTAGATGGGACAAAGGTGTCAACTGTTGATGCTCCCCAGGCGATTCCAACGAGCAGACGAGTTTAGGAACCAATGATATATAGTATTTTGGAGACAGGTCTCATAGGATTTATTGATAGACTGAGTGGGAGAGGATTGAGGTGCAGAAAGAGAAGAATTAATGAAACTGCCAATTTTCTGAGCAATTGGGTGGTTTGGGTGCTATTGACTGAATTTAGGAAGACCTGGTGAGAAATAAGTTTGGGGTGGGGATGTTGAAATCAAGAGTCCAGTTTTGGATGTGGACATTTTCGAGATGCCTGTTAGGCATCGTATGTTATATATTTTATATAAGTTGACATCACACAGGCAAGAGAGAGATCAAGGCTAGAGATATAAATTCTAGAGACATCGGTATAGAGATAGTAAAGCCGTGAAGCAAGATGAAACCACCTGGTGAGTGACTAGCCTGAGAAAAGAAGGGTGCTCAAAGGATTCGGACCTTGCGACAACCCGGAGTCTGAATCTGCTGATCTCCTTCTTCATTTTGCCCTGATCCCTTGCCCGCAAGGGAGAAGGGTGACTTCCCTTCTGGGACCCATATGTGAGCTCCACACTGCCTCTCACTTTACCCTGGCTACTGGTCTGGGCCTCAAGATACCCCTCCCTCTTGGTTTTCTAATGTCCTGCCGTTAGAGTCTTGAGATCTCTTGGCATTTGACTCCACCACTTCCTAACTACGGGAACCGTAACATCTGCTTCCCAAAGTCGTATATGAAGGCCCTAAAGGAGAACGTCCAATGCCAGACACTGTGCCAGGCAACCTGAAGAGTGAACAAGCCTGACCTTCCCTAGTCCCGCCTCTGAGCACGTCACAGTGCCTCTGTTTCAGCACGTCTACGTGCAGAGCAGATGATCCCAAGGCGCACAGAACTGTGTCATTCCCACCTCACTGGACTAGGTTCCGATGTAGGATTTATTTCCTGAGCTTCTGTATGATCAAGTTAATTTTATCACTTTGAGTCAACGAAGTCCTACAGCTGAGTAGTAAAAAAAATTCTCCTGAAATCACCCGCCTGAATTTGAATCCTACTGGAACGTGGGTTACCAGCTGTGTCCTTGGGCAAGTTCGTATTTAACCTTTTCTCCAAGCCTCAGTTTTCACACTTGGACAAAAAGGGACGATAACTAATTGTACCTACCTCTGAGAGCCATTTTATGAATTGAACGAGCTGATGTGAAACCCGAGGGCAACGCCCCGTGCACAGAGGGAGCCTGGATAAATGGCTTTCTGCGCTGTTACTTCAGACGCGGCTCCTCCGCGGCCTCTGTCCTCGATGCGCTCCGGACAGCGTTGATTCCTGGGCTTGTTCTTGACTGCTGACTGCTTCAGTCCCTTGCACAGGGCCTTCTCTAGGCATTCGACTCTGCTCTTTTCTTAGTTTTCCTCAGAAGCCGCTACACCCCTCGGTCCCAGCTCGGCTGCAGCTGCAGAGCTGGCGGAGGCGACGTGCACCTGCCCACGGCTCCCAGTTTCCACTCCCTGAATTCCGCTGAGCAGCTGCATCCATTTCCCAACTTTAAACTAATGAATCTGTCGGCTACGGTTTCCCCCAGGGCAACTTTCCAAGGTTACCTTATTACAACACAATATCTTTAATCATATTTAATCATACATTGAGATGGAAAAACAAATAACTCCCACCTGACCATAATGGGATCTCTTTCATATTATGTGTAGCTGTTTAAGGGTCTTCTTCAAAAAGCAAGAGTGTCGTTAGTAGCTTGAATAATAGTGGAATTATGAGATGTTAAGTGTTTAGGGACCTTAGAGGTGGATCAAGAAGTTATTGATTTTCTTTAATTGGTTGAATGATCTAATAATCTATACCCCTGAGGCCATGTTGAGGATCAAATTTTCTACTACAAAAGGAATGGCTTAAGAGTCACTTCAGCTTTTGGGCAGGGGAGGGAAAGGAGGAGAGGGAAAAGAAATTTTTTTAAAAATTCAATCAGAGGGGAAGGTTAATTAATGTATTTTACAGTTTTCTTTTGGAAACAGTTCTTCTCAGGATGCGGAAGTACAAGAGGCTTTTGAGAGCATACAGAGACCTTTGCAGTTTTCCAGCCAAAAGTCTCTCCAATCCTCATCAGTTATAGAGCAAATCCCAGTGTGGGCCAAATAATCTAAAACTGATTTTTACCATTCTCCATCCATCGTGGATGGGGAAGGCTTAGAAGCCTTGCCCCCACACCAGCTTCCCCAAGCCTGGCCCACCGATCACAGCATACGGAGATTAGCTACACATGTTCTCCATCAGCATAATCACGCTGGTGAGGTGCCTGGACCTCATCATACGAGATCTGGTTAATAAAAACTGGTGTGATAAAAATAAACAGTAAAGCGATATTTTGTTTTTCAGTCCAGTCTTTCAATCCGTATGTGGGAGAGAGCATCCAGAGGGCTCTCTCTCCCCATGACACACATGCATCACTTTTGTGAGCATCAATGAGAGGAAGATGTGCACAGGGAGGAAGATTCTGAGACCCCACAGAGAGTCATAAGTGAACGTAATTTTGGCAACTTGTGAGATGAGAGCGTGGGGCTATTCTGATTACTCTATACTTGGAGGAAATAATAGAGCCAAGATTGCTTTGCAGGACTCGTTTATACACATGCATGTGCTTATATGATAAACACCCAGGGAGACTCGCATGTAAAATAGAAGGGACAAAAGGAATGTGCACTGAGAAAGGAGAGGTGGGGATGTGTGCACGTGGTGGGGATGTATGTTCTAATATGGTGCAGGATTATGAGTTTATCATATATACGAAAAGCAAAGACAGCCATTAACATGTTCTAATTACATATCTTGGATTTGACCAGATAGAGGTGTTACTTGCAAGTCCCTCTTATCTGTTCCAGAAGGAGTAAGTTGAGATCCTGGATGTACTTTAGATTCTATCAAAACTAGGCCCGTGGATCCTCTGATCCAGATTTGATTCAGTGGGTAACAGCCACTGAAATGGCTACAGCCTATGGGAGCCCTTCCCTTCCTGCATTTAAGAATGGCAAGCACTTGCGAAATAACATTTTCATATGTGTTTTCTCTACACGATGCTAACCGATAAGGCTACTAACAATTACAGGGTCATGCTGTTATTTTCGAATTAGAAAACACTTCCTGAGCAGACTTGACAGCCGTGCTCTGTCAAGGGAAAGAGTAATCAGCTCCTGGTTGGGGATGGGCGACAAGTGCAGACCTCCATTATCGGAGGCCCTGCATGCGGCAGCACGCAGCTCCTTAGCAAATGGCAGGAAATCTCACATGTCTGCAGCCCGGAGTCGTAGAATTTGCCCTCCTGCAAGTGTAAGTGTTCTACAGCCTTGAGGAATATAGGTGACCTTTTGGAAATGCTTTTGATCCTGAACTCAATGATCAATCTTGACACAATTCAAGAAAAAAATATACGTAAAGTTACACATGTATGCCGAACAGTTACTCTTTGTTTTTGTGTAGGGTAATCTATTTCTGACACGGACACTCAGAAGCTGACTATTAACAATGGTGCTCCCTAGTTTTAGTGTTGGCAGTTATTTACAGGAGGCGTCTTGTCTGCTTTCCTTTGTGGGAGTGTGGGGAGGAGAAGGGAAGAGAAGTAATATAGTGGCTACCATCTTCCACGCATCTGCTATGTGCTGGGCACTCTGCTAGGCACCTGACACACGTTATCTCAACTAATCCTTAGAACACGCCTGTGAGGAGGTGCTGTGTCACTAATTAACAGAGGAGGAGACTGAGGTTTCAGGAGGTTTTAAGCAACCTGCCCAGGATCACACAGCTGGGGAGCACTGGATTATGACCCAACTGCTCTGCCACACACTCATGGTCTTTCAATCCCACTCTGCTGCTTCTCTGCTAGAGGAAGGGTTCTCTCTCTTGGCTGGAGAGGAGAGAGAGCAGATGAGGCCCTGGGAAGTATCAACAGGAATGTGAAATGCCCACACCAGGGAGAGTTCCTTTTCCCCCCAGCATTAGCCAGCAAGGCAGGCTGTCTGCGTGCCGCCCGTACCCCCAGGTCTCGTCCCATTTTCAAGCTCACCAGCTTCCAGCTGCCAACGCTGCTTCTCTCCGTCTCAGGGCTGCCCTGAAGGGGCCTGCTTTGTTCACGTGGACGGCACAAAGTACTCAGAAATTCCTGTCCCTGAGAGGCAGCCCTTAACCAATGACTGACGAGTCTGGAGGATGGAATACCCAGCTGGCTTGTCCCTGACAGGACACCCGAGGTGTGGTCTGCACTGACTCCAGACCCCTGCTGGATTAAGCCAAATCACCCCATGGGACTTTGATTGATAGGGTACCCTTGTTTGGCCTCCTGTCCTTCCAGGACCCACTTTCCCCTTGTCTGCACCCCCCCTATGTAACTGAGGTATTGGGGAGAATTTCACTAATAGAAAAGAAGACTAACAGGCTAACTTAACTAACTTGAGACTAACTTAAACAGCACATAGTTGAAAATGGTGGCCGTGATCGGGAGTACACTAAATTTTCTCTGTTCCCATCTTGACAGACGACCCATCAAAATGAATGGGCTACATGGGTGTGAAGACCAGAGAACCAGAGCTAGCTATAAAGAAGACTTCTTAATTACAAAGATGGCTGAACACTGAAGCTGTCTCTCTCATCCTCAAAGATATTTCAAAAGGGAATGGACAGTTCCCTAGATCGCTGCAAGGCAGTATCCTATCACAGTTGAGAGAGTGGGCTTTGCTCTCACATGGACCTGGGCTTGAGTCCTCAATTTTCAACGAGCTGCATAGCTATCTCTCTATACCTCAGTTTCTTAACCTGTGAAACCTACCTCATCTTGTTGGAAAGCTTAAGAGAGATTTAGTGCACTTAGGTTTCCTGGCATATAGCAAGGAATCCATAAATGGATTCTGATTTTTATGTTGTTATGTTTCTCCATGCAGAATGGCCCTTGAAATTCTTTTCAGGTCTATAATTTTATGCCTCCTCCCACCTTTCCCAAAGCTTGGCACTGGAAGTAGGATCCTGAGTGCATGATTACTGGGAAGAGGAAGAACGCAGGAGAGCTGGTGAAAGGTGCACCACCATCGCTTCTCAGGGAGAGGGAAGAGTTTTACGGATGTGTGCATCAGCAGAGGCAATTGCTCCCCCTGGTTCTAAAGAGAGTGTTGCCCTTTCAACTGTGTTTCACAGAATGAGATCCATTTATTGAACTTTTACTGGGTACAAGGCACTGTGCCAAGCATTTTATTTATACTACCTTATTTAATCCTCACAACAGTTTTGGGAAATAGGCATCGTCCCCAGTTACAGAGGAAGATGCAGGCTCAGAACTTAAATCACGTTCTCGAGACCAGATGATGGGGCCAGAACCAGACCCAAGTCTCTGTGATTCCAAACCTCCTTATACTCCTTTCCACGTAGAATTTCAAAGAACGCATCTCTGGTAAATCTGCATTCCTCTGCCGCTATAAGAGCTGGTATTGGGATGATGGGTCCTATACATGTCATTGTGTGAATATGCACCTCCCCTCGCAGAGTAACAGTTATTCAAAAGACAAGTGTCAACCTCAACAAGGTCATTGAAACCAGGAGAGAATTTCTGCCCAAAGTAGTCTTCTAAAACAAGACGGTACGCTACCTTATTGTCACAACCCTTCACCTTGGAAGGGAAAACTTCAGCCGGCAGAAGAAAAGCTACCCAGTGTTTCCAGATTATCTTTGAGAATCTGTTAAATTGCTCGAGAAGCCCGCTAGGAAGGAGCCCACTGGCTGTCTCTTTGCATTCAGTCTCCTAATTTCTGCAGACCGCGGGGGGATGCCCTGATAGCCAGAAGTTGGAAATGTTTCAGAAGGCTTTCCAATTTTCCCAGCAGTCCTCCAACCTAATGAGCCTTGAGAGAAATCCTGAGAGATCCACAGGGGTGCTCCAAGAAGGACCCCTCCCACCCCCTAAGAAAGAGTGTGTTCACACCAGGGCCAGCAAGCAGGATGAGGGGACAGCCAGATGGCTCTGGCATGAAGACTGGTACCACGACTGATTCTCCCTTTCACCTCCCGCTGAAATTCTGGAAAACGTGTGTCAGGGTGACCGCTCACTCTTGTTTAGTACAGAGGTTGGGAAGAGGCCAGGCATTTCGCCACTGACGTTTTTTTAGACCAGCAATTCCCGCAGGATCCCCTGTGAGCCTAATGCAATTTGCACTAAAGTGGAAACGATTCTTGTGAAAGCAGCTATATTCCATTCAAATGTTTCTTGAGTCATAACAGTGGGGCGCTTGGGGGAAAGTAGAGCCTGAATCTGTACTGAGAGTAAGGGGCAGCGTTTTCAGTCTTTCTGTTAAGACAAAGAGCTAGTCTGAAGACAAGAACAGTCCAGTTCCCTGTCCTGTGTTCCCGTCAGGAACCAGTCTGCTTTATTATGCCGTCTGCGTAGCTGGAGGTTATACTGGAATGCGTAAATCTCTTGTGAGCCACAGCACGTTAAGCCGTCATTGTCTTCATAATTTCATTATCTCAGTTTCTGCCCTAAAACGTTTAACACTAATTGAACACCCGAGGTTTTCCTGCGAAGTTTATTTTCTGAACATTATTGAAGTGCTGTTGATAAAAGTCAGACCTTATCGAGTCAGCACTCCTTAAAATGCCGTGATAGATTTGAGCAGGAACATTTTTCTTAGAGCAGGAATATTTTTATGAATTTGCCTGGAATTTCAAAGTCTTTCAATCATTCTATGTTATAAAGCTGTCTATTTCAAAGTGTATTTTCCAAGAACCAAGTTACTTAACTGAGCCTGCTCTGCTCATCGACAGATTCAGGTTGGACATCCTTGGCCGTCAGATTTGTCTTCCATTTCAGGTTGTCTCTTGGTGTTTATTTTGTTCCCGATTAAAAATACCACCTACCTCCTCCACACTCTGGTGCCGGCTGCCTTGAATAATGTAAATATTGGCAGTCCTCTCACTAATGGCAGTTCATTCTTTTTCTCTGAAAGAAATGCATTTGCATGACTCAAAACTATCAAGCGCCCTTTAGTCCTTTAAGGGACGTTTCCTATAAGTTTCAAAAAAAAATCATAATAAAGAGAAGCCATGTGTTAAATTTATCTCTTGGATATTGTTTGCATTTCAATTAATTTCACGTCTTTGTCAGAAAGTAATTTAGTTCAAAAAAGCATTATGATCTGTGTCTCTTACAGATTTGTATTAATATTTATGCATACCTATGCATCCACAAATCACACACACTCACACACACACACACACACACACATCTTATGGCATATACTATCCAGAAGTGTAGTCTTTACAGAGCATATGACTGCGTTTGGGCTTCAGAAAATGAAACAAAAACTTAGGGTTAAGTGTCCATTTCCCATTTGAAAGAAGTAAGTTGTTCCTGGTTACTATAGTAACTGCCAAAAGACTAGCATTTTCTGTCATTATTATAATTGGGAAAGAAAAATCATCTATTTTAAATTATAAAGCATGCAGAGGATGGTGCACCCAAAACGGGTCCCTAAATGGGCTGGGAAGGAGGAATAACAGACATTTGCACAGCTGGGATTGGGACTTTGCTTTGCTAGACCAAAATCTGGTTTTGAAGGGCTCAGCAAGGGTAAGTTGTTTATCCTGATGCAGGGACCACAACGACAGGAAAGAAAAATGATACGGTATTTCCATCCTGGGCCTTAAAACGAGTAAAAATTCAAAACTGCTTTTACAAGGTGATACATAACTGAAAACCCACGATTTTTTAGTATTCTAGGAACGTACTCGGTATCTCATTGTACATATTCAGTCTCTGCCCTCTATTACCATTTACTGCCATCATCTACAAGCGATAATTTATTTTACTCATAAAAGAAAAGACTGTCTCTCCCTTTCAATGAACTCTCCCTGTATTCACTTTCTTCCCCCTGTTTAAAACATTTCCTTTTGCACAAAAAGAAGACTGATCATAAATAATTTAAAATATTAACAATGGGGGATGCCAAGTGAATTTTATTTTCTATTTCAATGTAAAATTTAAATTTTCTACAATTAATATGTACTTCTTTTACAATCTGAAAAATTTTAAACATAAAAAACATGAGATAATGAAAAAAATACACTTCAAACCACTCATGGGTCCAAAACACTTTCTAATAGAAATAAAATAATCTCTACCTAACCCAAACATAATCAAAACCTACACATTACAACTTACATGCTACAGCTGAAAAGGTTCTTAGAGGGATATTTATTACCTTAATGTTTCTATCAGAATATAAAAAGTGGAAATTAATGAGTTAGCAATCCATTTTAAAGGATGAGTTATTGATAAAGGAAATTCATATTTAAAAGGATTTTGTTTTATAAG
Organism: Tapirus indicus; assembly: GCA_031878705.1. Lineage (NCBI taxonomy): Eukaryota > Metazoa > Chordata > Mammalia > Perissodactyla > Tapiridae > Tapirus > Tapirus indicus. Next base: position 111,020,038 of record CM062926.1, on the reverse strand, counting down.
ATTTCTCTCGTGGTGTTTTGTTGTGTACAATAGTGAAATGCTGTGCATGCAGGCTCTCCCACATGGCTTTCTCTCCAGAGGTTTCCTCATACGTGTCCCAGGGATAAGGGACAGCTGAAGGTTTTCCTACTTTGGTCACATTTCCAGCGTCCCTCCATAGTGGGAGATCTTACATGTTGCTAAAGATTAAGAAAAGACTTATGGATGGTCTTGTGGGGTAGCAGAATATGCCACCCCGAAAGATGCCACTTTGGCATAAGGATTATTTTGAGCTGGAGGCAGTGAGAAGTAGACACAAGAAAAGCTCTCTGCCCTCCCCATTTGCCTAAAAGCAGAACATAAATTTGCAAAGGTGTGACCCTTCCGTCTACCAGGAAGGACAGAAGGTAATCACTGGACACAACTTTAGACCCTTATCAGCCCAGAGATGGTGCCAGAGGAATCTGCATGACAGACTTGACTAACTAGCCCTCATCTTCCACTAGTCCCCCACAGGTTTGCCTTCCTACAATTTGTCATCCCTAGACACTCAAAGTCTTTTCCCATTGTCTTGTTACTTCTCTAAAAGCCTACTGTTGAGCCAGTCCTGACGACCTAGTGATTAAAGTTCAGAGCACTCTGCTTTGGCAGCCTGGGTTCGGTTCCTGGGCGCAGAACCACACTGCTCACTCCTCTGTCAGTAACTGTCCTGTGGTGGTGGCTCACATAGAAGAACTAGAAGGACCTACAACTAGAATATAGAACCATGTACTGGGGCTCTGGGGAGGAAAAAAAAGAGAGAGAGGAAGATTGGCAACAGGTGTTAGCTCAGGGTGAATCTTTCCTAGCAACAAATAAATAAACCTATTGTTTCTTTGCTAAGATGCTACATAAGCTCAAGTTCTAACCGCCCCTTTGAGTTACTCATCTCTGAGTGCTCCCATGTATAGGCACAATGCACATAATAAATTTCTGTTTGTCTTTCTCTGGTTAATCTGTCTTTTGTTAGTCCCATCTACAGAGCCCATGCCAGAGAACCTAGGAGGGTAGTAGGAAAAAGAATTTTTCCTCCTACAGTCTCAAATTCTTTATATCCACATGGTTTATCCACAGCGTGACTGCTCACACGCACAGTGAGAGGTAAATAATTAGTGAAGGCTCTCCTTATCTGCATGTACGTCCCCAGTGTGAGTTCTCACATGTCTTAAGTGTGTAGGACAATGCCCACATTCCTTACATTTCAGTGGTTTCTCTCCAGTGTATGTTCTCATGTGTAGAGTAGACTTTGAAAACTCATGAAAGACTTTCCCATACGTTTTACATTCATAAGACTTCTCTCCACTGAGGAGTTCTTAAATGTTGAGTGAGGGACAGCGAATTAGTTATCTACTGCTACATAACAAACAGCCACAAACTTAGCATCTTGAAGATGCTGAAACAACACACATTATTTTCTCTCAGATTCTGTCATCAGGGGTCTGTGCGTGACTTGCCGGGCCCTATGCTATCTCTCTCACAGCTGCAGTCAAGGCGTCAGCCGGGCTGGAGTCTCACCTGCAGGCCCAGCTGAGGGAGGATCCACTTACACACTCACACGGCATCGTCAGGGTCCAGTTCCTTGCAGGCTGTTGGACCGAGGGCCTCTGTTCCTTGCTGACTGTTGGCTAGAGGCAGCCCTTAGTTCCTGGCCAAGTTGGCCTCTCCAACATGGAAGCCAGAAAGGGAGAGAGTCTGCTAGCAAGATAAAAGTCACAACGTTAAGTGACCAAATGCTATGGTCTGAAAGTTTGTGTCCTCCTCCAAATTCATATGTTGAAATCCTAACCCCCAAAGGTGATGGTATTAGGAGGTGGGGCCTTTGGGAGGTGATTGAGTCATGAAGATGGAGCCCTCATGAATGAGATTAGTGCCTTATAAGAGAGGCTCCAAAGGGATCCCTAGCCACTTCCTTCTTCCCCCTTCCGCCATGTGAGGTTACAACAAGAAGTCTGTGACCTGGAAGAGAGCCCTCACCCAACGATACTGGCACCCTGATCTTGGACTTCCAGACTCCAGAACTGTAGAAATAAATTTCTGTTGTTTATAAGGTACCTAGTCTGTGGTATTTTGTTATAGCAGCCCAAACAGACTAAGAAACCAAATCATGGAGGTGATAGCCCATCATATTTGCCATATCCTATTGGTTAGAAGTAAGTCATTAGGCCAGCCCAAACTCAAGAAAGAGAATTATCCAAACATGTGGACACTAGGAAGTGGGGGTCATTGCGGGACATCTTAGAGTCCACCTGCCACATATGAAGAATGACTAATGGCTCCCCACATTATTTACATATATATTGAACTTCTCCCATGTGACCTCTGACATGTGCCCTAAAGGATGAGGGACATCAGAAGGCTTTCCCACATTCTTTCCATTTATAGTGTTTCTGTCCATTGTGAGTACTCACAGAAGTCCTTAAATATGAGATACAATGACAGGCTTGTCCCATTCCTTGCACTGATAAGGTTTGTGTCCTGGTGAGATCTGACATGATTCTCAAGGGATAAATGATCCATAAGGCTTTCCCCGACTTGCTGCACTCACAGGGGTTTACTCCAGCAGGGGTTCTCTTGAGCACAGTAAGATCTGGAAGATGGCTAAAGGTTTTCCACGTTGATTACGTTCATCACATTCCTGGAGGCTCTCCACCTTCTGGCCTCTCAGATATCTCTCCTTGTTCTTGTGCTGAACTCTAATGACATGATAGTCTCAGTTTTCTCCTAAAATGGAGAACCAGGACTCCTTCCTTGTGACTTTCTGTTTTCTGTTCGTTGGACTTTTTTCTCCATGAACATCCTGCCAAGCAACTGACTCATGGGTTTTAAGCTGAATTGCACAATCGACTGAGGCCAGCCAGCTCCTGAGGCTTTCTTTCCAGCATCACAACTCTGTAGGGTTCCTCTGAGCAGGAGCCAGCAAGCCTACTCTCTCTGGGTAAATTCCACAGCTATAACCTCAGAGACCACTTAGGCCACTTCCTGGCTCAAGCTTCTGGAGGTTTCTGTGAGCATCAGCCATACAGTCCAAGAGGGAAGAAGAATTTGGGCTACCTGGGACAACTTGAAGCCAGATGGGAAAAGGTGGCAGAGCAGCCGAAGTTCTTACTTTGCAATAATGTGCTTGTACTTCCTTTTAAAAACTCCAACTCCAATTAGACGATTTGCATCTTTCTCTTTTTCTACCTATTCCTCTCCTCTATCAATACCTTTCATACCTCTTATCATCATTCTTCAGAGCTGTAGAAAGTCGTTATAGTTAAAGAATTCTGGTGAGACATTCCATCCTTTTTAGTCGGAATCCTTGGCCAAAGGTGTAATCTGTTTTGAGAGGCCGTATACGCCAGTAGAACTCTGACCCCAATCTCTGCAGCCATCAGTCCAGGAAGCTAAACCTTGACTTGTGCAGCAATTGGCCTGGAACAGTCGGGACTGGTCACTAACTGCCAGCTTCCCTACTTTTTGTCCCCCCCCATCCCAATTCAGGATCAACCAGAGAAAGCCAAATATGCTCCCCAAATCAATAACATAAAATGCCCCACTTCTGGTCAGCTGGCCTCCAGCTTCCCCATGCCAGTGCCTCTGATCAGAGCCTGCTTGCAGCCTTCCATTTTTCTCACTGTCAGGCTTTCCCATTGCCCTGGCTGCCTTTGAATAAATGCAGGGATGGTGGCTGACCCCTTTGCTAGCAGAAGCTCTGACTAAACACCCTCTGTTTGTTCTCTCTCCTTTTTTTATTTCTTTGTCACTTGCATAATTCTATTATATATTTCTTTGTTTATTTCCACTATTTCAAACACCTGTGGTTCAAAATACTTCCATCTCACGTATCCCTCCCAGCTGAAGGAAACACTGACGTTCAGATTTAGGAAAATTACATTTGTTCTATAAAGAAAGAGAATGCCACCATTTCCCTACATTCACATTAGAGAAGCAAACTCTTATTCGAAAAAGGAAAAGCTCTTTCTTACTCTGCTTTTTTTTCTGTAACATCTTTATTGAGCTATCATTCACATACCATACAATTCACACATTTAGGGTGTACAATTCACAGTCTGTTTAGTATATTCACAGAGTTGCACAACCATCACCACAAGCATTGAGTTTTTCTTAGGTTTCAGGATTTACAAGGTTTCCTCAGTCCCAGACTGAAATAGTAAAAGCTGACATTTGTGGTAGGAACTGTGCTCCACACCCATTAGCCCATGGAATCCTTGGGTCAGCCCTGTGGAGGGTAGGATGATTATCACCTCCCTTTTACAGGTGAGGAAATAGAAGCACAAAGAGGTTCCATAACTTGCCTGGAGTCACGTAGCTGGTGGGTGGGGAACCTCACGGCCTGGCTTCTCCTTACCCCACCCCACATGGCTCGCAAACTCTGCAGCTTTGTTTTTCGAAGTCCAATACACTTTGCTGCAAGGAAACTTTTAGGAAAAAACAATTTTCTTTCTTAGGTTTTCATATCCTTACTTCTGGACATAGCCCCAGCAGCCCTCGTTAGTCCCTTATTCTTTGTGGAGTTTGGGGTATTTCCACCAATAATGTAAATTTCTCCCCTCAGCTACTACTTGAGTCAGTTACAGCTTCACATCTTCACCTTTTAAAACCGATTTCTCCTACTACTTAATTGCTCGTTCATCCTCTCTTTTTCTCTCTCTCTCTCTTATTTTCTGTCTCTTCCCTTTTCTTTCTCCACCTAAAAACAAAATTTACTTCAATGAATAGGCCTTTTACTCATATAGTATGTTCATATCTATTTCCATGAAGACGCGTACTGAACCGTTTCTGTTTTAGAATATTTTCAGTTATCCTAAATGATTCCTAAATCAGCAACTCAACAGTCTTGGCTGCATCTGTAAGTGGCCACGACTGTAGGACAAACAAAGACACTAATGGCTTATGTGCTTATGGTTCTCTTAACATTTTCCAAATATTTTTACCCCGTCTTTAAAATGTTCATCATTCATCTGGATATTTCCAAATAGTGCTGTTTAATGCTGTTTACACCTGGGGCCTCTCCTCTTTCCATGTTACGCTCTTAGAAACGGTGTATGTGATGGGGGCACGAGACGCAGGGTGAGACCATTGTCCTAAAATCATTGTCATTGAGATCAACTCCTCCAACCAGAGCATTACTTCCATAAGCAAACATTTTGATGGATAAAATTTTAATTTTGCCAACAAATTCAGATTTTACTTTGTGCTGAGCTCAGAGAAGGAGGGCCTCAGAAGTGGTGGCTTCCCGGTGGCCTTGGATGGAGCCTGCTGAGCACTGACTGGCATCTGTGCCTGGTTTGTCAAGACAGAGGACAGACACCTGCTTACCAACGTTGTAGCCACAGGCCCATTTAGAGCCAGTTCGAACAGACCCCATCTCTTATCAACAACGTGGTTAAGGACTGTCTTTCAGAAAAACTGCAGAGTCACACAACCAGGGCAAGCGCAAAAGAAGAAACCGTGACCTGAAACAACCTCGGAACCAAAGACCCTTCTCCCCACGGACCCCAAGGACCAGGACATGACGGGAACTTGAAAGCCGGACTCTTATCAGAAGTGAGGGGTCCCTCATCCAGGAAGATCCGGTGTTAAAATTCCTCGCTTACCTCATACAAAAATACTTAGAACCCCATCGTAAATGTTTAGAGTCTCACCATAAATGTATAAAACCTTACCATAAATACCTGAAGCCCACCAATCAAGAACCTGTCCCATCCGTGTTTCCGCATGTCAACCTGTTCTCCCCAAACTCTTAAATTTTGTCCCAAATCCTGAATCAGGGAGACAGATCTGAGGGCCCAAGCCCCCTGTCTCCCTGGAGATTGCTCTCACAGAACAAAGCTGATTTCTCCCCTCAAAGGCTGCTGCCATAATTAATTAGCTTCTTTATGCGCATCGGCCAGAGAACCCCAATTTTGGTCGGTAACAACTTCACAGGAGGGGTTATTGGTTGGAAACGGGGTTGGCTATTTCTCAGCGACTGACTATGCTTTAGAAGCCTTCCTTTTGTGACTTAGACTAGTTTAGCTGCCAAACTAGCTGCTGAAATTGGCCTATTGCACTGTGAAATTTGTTCAAACAGCAGCTAATATTCTCTCAGGGGCTTGCTCTGGACAAATCATAGAGGAACTGCCATGCTTTACAGACACGCGGGTGAGGAGTGACTGGTAACGTCCCCTCCCTCAGCGCCTCACTCAGTGTAAGGAGAGGAAACCGTGTCAGCCCCCTCACATGAGCCAGCTGCACTAATCTTGCTGACAGGGAGCTTTGGTTCTAGCAGGGCCGTGCAGGCAGTTAATTATACCCAGAGTTAATTGAGTGGTCATATTAACAGTCTCGTCTCATGAGGTCTGAAAGAGCATTCCAGAAATTTAGGTGTATTAGACCCTCAAGACGAAGTCGAATGAGACATCATGTTCTTTTTGACCTTCCTTTTCAATTTGGGATGATGATTTCATTAATCAGGGTGTCTTCCCCTCTGTCATTCGCTTCTAATTGACAGATGCTAATTAAAATAGCAAACGGGATCCTCACGGGCAGTTTCCACTGTGTTTCTTCGGTGACCATTCTGTTCTTGACTGATTTAGCACGGCTCTTTCCCCTCAATTAACAGACAAGTTAAACTTTATAGTCCCTTAAATTTTTATTACTCGTAATTAGAAGGTGAAAAAAATCATTTTGCATTTTACAACTTTAAAATGTAAAAGTAAATTGGGTAGTCAAATAATGTGGGACTAATTGCCTAATCTAAGGTGAGTCAGAGTCAGGTGGCATGCCAGATTTGTCCCTGCACCCCGAATCTGCAGGGTGCCGCACACCAGCTCCCAGCTCAAGTCAGTTTTCACAGGAAGGAAACATCTCAAGGGACTTAATTTTTAAATTTGCCTAATAGTAAAATAAGATTCTAAACATAAAATCATTTAACAACAACAAAAAAATGTTGGCTTTACTTTGAAAGCCTAGGTGGTGCGTTATTTCCATTCCTGCATTACATAAACATGGACATACTCTGTTAGTCTAAGCTTCTCGGGCCAAGAAATGCCTCTGTCAGCTCTGTGATCCTGCACCGTCCAAGGGCAGCACGCTCTACCCAGTGGGTTCTCAATGCCTCTCGCTCAAATGTATGGCTCAACCCCATCACCCCCCCATCGCCTCCCCTTCACCTTCTTAGCGCTCTCACGCCTGTTTTACCATTCAGCCACACTTCATGCCAGTAACTCGAGCACCGAGGATCAAGTCATAGACGCTTGTCACGGCCTTTCTTCAAAGTGCTGCCTTCGTCTAGTCCCCTAAGAAGAAAGAGTGAGAATTAAGTACTGATTACACGTTACCACGAAAAGAGGAAATTAGCCATGAATGAGAGAATTTATATTAAAACGAAATATGCTCAGTAATTACCTTTAATGGCATTGATTTTTTTAAACAAGACTTTTTATTAAAATGTGATTTTAATTTCTTGGCCAAACATAGGTTTTCTTTGAGTAGAAAATATCAGATTTCAACCGATTACACTTTGACTCTTACATATAACAATGCTCTTTGCCTCAGCAGTGAGATAAAAAATTACCTTTGTGGAATTACATGTTTTGGAAGGAAAGGGAAGCAGGATGCTCGGGAAGAAAGTGGAATTTCTCATTCTTTATTCTTCCTCAGGAAAGGCCTTGTCATTAAATATCAACAATAATTTCCGCATCACATTGGGAGGAGAGAAAATCAGCGCAGTCGCCTGTAATGGCAGTGCAGCTAAGATTTTCCAGAATCGCCTGAGAGAACTCAAATTCACCCAGAACTAACGGGTGTTTACCCCCATGGGTGAAACACATGCATTCACAGGAGTCACACAGTCACATAAATGTCTCAGGAGGCGGGAGAGTGGGTTATCCTGAAAATTAGCCCTGACTCTGAACTAGCTGTGGGAAATCGTTCTCTCCTCACCTAATTCTTAGATGTGCCAGAGGACATAGCCCTAAAACCCTCCGGGACCTGAGGAAGTTTCAAGGAGCATTTGTGTAAGGGCTAGAAAGGGAGCTGCAAATATTTGTGAGTAAATTGCAGCCAGTGTTCTCTGCTATGGAGTCCCCATAATAAATCAGGAAGAGTGACATTACGGGGTGACCAACAACCCCTCCCAGTTTGCCTGGAACTGAAGTGTTCCCCAGGAAGTGGGATTTCAGTGCAAAAGCTGACAGCCTGGGGCAAACCAAGATCACCCTACATTTGACAATTAGAACTGTCCATTTCTGATTACATGTATTTGGGGCCCCACTAAGATAGGGTTATTTAGATACAAAGCAACTCTTCCAGCGTACAAAATGGGGGCATCCTAGGATCCCAAATTTTGGGATTGAGGTTAGGAGTGGAGAGAATTAACCTGCTGGGAACAAAAGAGTATTGGTCAATGTTTCCAGGGGAAGAAAGAAGTAGTGCCAGGTTTAAGGGGAAAAAAAGGCTATTTAAATTCTGTCAGCCCATGACCTACCCCAGGACCCCAGTCATCCCCATCTCCTTATCCCAAGAAAAAAGCAGAGTCCCTCACCTCTTTTTCCATCTGTTGGTGTCAGGCTACCCTTTTTCCCTGTAAGCCTGGTTTTAATGCCATTTAAATGAAGTTTCACACAGAAGTGTAGGTGGAGGTACATCAGGTGATTTCACCTGCGTCCTGTAGGGATGGCCTTAGGGCTCTTCTTAGAGGAACTGCCCCGCACAGTCAGCGGACACTGATCAGGGAAGAGTTTGGCAGGAAGATGGCTTCAGAGCTCTCAGGCTCAGATCGCTTCCCCTTTGTTGTTTCTACATTAGGCAATGACCTGCCCACTGTCGCCTTGCACTTGCACCTGTCTATCAAACAGAACAATAAAGATGCCCTAGCATCAGGGTGCTAGTGGAAGCCAGGGTCCACCTTAAACTTCTCAGTGCTGGATAGGGGCGGCATGCCACGGAAACATGAAAACTCAGAAAATGCATAGAAAACGTGGAGCCGTAAGGATTGAATTTGCTCCTGTTCCCATTCCTTACCGTGGCAGCAGGGACGTGAATCTGGCAGTGGATGGTAAAATACTGCAATGGAGAGCAGACTTATCATGTACACAAGGCTTGCGCTCTGTTTCTCCTTGGAGACAGGCTGGAAGCATCTACAGCTTTGTTTCCATGATGGCAGATAATAAAAATTTTTCCCTAAGTTTCTAGGTACCAGACTGGTGTCTTCTCAGTGTCCCTGTCTGGACTCGAAGAGTCTACAGTCACTGAGATAAGGGTACTAACAGCAGCCAAAGTTTTAATGTAGAGGCATAGAACTTACGTGCTACAAATATTTTGTAGTGCAAGGGTCGATGTGTCTCAGCTTTGGGGCCAAAGAGTCGCTTCTACAGGTGTGACCTCGGGCAACTCGCTCAAACTCTCCGTGCTTCAGCTTTCTTGTCTGTAAAATGAGGGAATTAACAGTAATGATCCCAGAGGGTTATTGAGAGAATTCAATAGGAGAATGCACATGGAGTGCTCAGCATGGAACCGGTCCGTGGTGCCATGGATTTTGTTACGGCTTCTGGCACTTGCAGAGCACGAGGGACTGTTAATGATGACACAGGTGACACTTTCACTTTCGGGACTTAGATCAGCAGCTCTCAACTCCAGGAAGCATTTTAAAAATACTAAGATTAGCGGTGGCCAGGAGTTGGGAGTAGGGGCGGGATGAATAGGTGAGGCACAGAGGATTTTTAGGGCAATGAATACACTCCCTATGACACTATAATGATGGATACATGTCATTATACATTTGTCCACACCCGTCGAATGTGCAACACCAAGAGTGAACCCTGATGTAAGCTATGGACTTTGGGTGATGATGATGTGTCAATGTAGGGTCATCGATTGTAACAAATATACCATTCTGGTGGAGGATGTTAATAATGGGGGAGGCTATGTATGTGTGGGGGCAAGGAATATATGGGAAACATTTACACCTTCCTCTCAGTTTTGCTGTGAACCTAAAACTGTTCTAAAAAATTAATAAAAAATGGGAAAAAATACTAAGGCCTAGGCCCTCCCCAGACTAATTAAATTACAATCATTAGAGAGTAGGGTCCAGGCCTTATATGTTTTTAAAGCTCCACGGGTGATTCTCAAGAGCAGCCAAGGTTGAGAACCACTGATTTACAGACTCTGTTGGTTGTGGCTTAAGACCTAATAGGAATCAGCTGCTTTGTGGTTGCCACCCATTGAGTTGGCCCACGGGTGATTCTGCTAAGACCGTCGGGCTATGTAGGATGTGGGTAGAGTTCTGGGACAATGGTTTTCAACTTGATCGCCACCCGGGCTGGTAGATTTTCAGTGGGAGCGTCACAGAGCAGGACAACAAGGCCCCATGGGGGTTGAGAGAAGAAGGTCGTAGCAAAGAGGAGGTAACTCTTGGAGCCTTCTCAAGTGGCTTCTCAGGGTCCCCTGTTCCTTCAGGAAACATAAAAAAATTGGGGAGCTAAGAGTTTGGATTCTGAATGAGAGCTCAAAGTCGGGTACATGCGTCCACTGGGGCAAAAAGAAGGAGGCAACTTGCAAATCAGACGGAAATCATAAATGAGCAGTTGGGAAAGTGGACTTAGCATATGCAGCTGTGAAAGATAATGGCGCACATTCCTCCTTCCTGGCCTCTAAAGCCGAGACGGTTCTGAGTTCTCCTATAAACCTAGAAGGTAATTTCTTAAGAACGCTCACAGAGCTTAGGGGGCCAGTTTAGCTTCTTCAGATTAATGAGGATATTTGGGTTAGCATTAAGCTATCACCTGCACCTTAAAGCCATGGTATTTATTTAAGTCATTCTCTGAGCTTCTGTTTCCCCAACTTTAAAACAGGAATAGTAATTCCTACCCCTTACTTACCTCAGAGGGATTTGTGATGATAAACAGAAATAATGTTCCACATAAAACTCAGTTTGAGCTCCTAGAAAGAAATAGGCACAACTTAAATCAAGGTAATATTATTGTCATGAAGGAAGGTGCTGGAACAAGTTAATATTTTTATTCCTATCAAAGTACTGTCTTTCTGGGCAAAGCACACAGTTTCCCCAGGAGAGACTTCTCTCAAGTATTACCTGGTAAATCCCAACATTCCATTCCTTCTAATGAGCCACATGTTGAAACTTGCTGCCAAGACCCGTAAAGTGCCCAGCAACAGTGAGGTGGTCAAAAAGTTTATGTTAACCTTAAAATGAGTTCCAATCTATACCCTGACATGTTTAATAATGTTTCCAGTCTCCTTCTTCACCTGGAAGTGAGTACCCCATTGCGGTGAGCAGTGTGCACATTTCACACATTTGTGCTTGGTATGGTTTTTCAGGCCTCTGACACTTTTCTATAAGGTTAGTTTAACAGCCTCTGGGGGGGTTGATCATAGGAAATAATGTTGACTCTAGTCTCCCAGCTGAATCTTAAATACTTCTTTCTTTCTTTTCCATAATGGACTGTCTCAGTATTATGAAACCACAACCATTTTTTTGGAGCACCTTTCACATCCCTTCAAAATTGGCTTTTTTTCTCTACTTAAGTTCACTATTTCTTTTAACTAACTATTCTTTCCATAGACTCATTAGCATTTCAAATCTGATAATATATTACAGCTCTGAGGCGCATCAGATCTTTTGTACAGCCTGTCTCCCAAAATGTTCTCAAGAATTAAAACAGGAGAACAAACAATGCACTCTAATTTGTTGAAAATTCTGCTTCACACAGTTCAGGCACGCGGTGTGACTAAAAGCTGGAGGAGAGGGAGAGAGAGGCAAAAGTGTGGGGGAAGGTACAAAATGTGAATATTTTTAAAGAATTGAGAAGTCAGGGAAGTGGAAGATAGCAGGCAAAGAGATATCTGTACCTATAGGGACTAGACAATGAGTACTTGGTGGACACCATGCTGTTGTGGTAGAATGATTACAACAATTGTAATATCATCATGCTCTTTGTTGTGTGTCCTTGGGTAGCAATCTACCAATGGGTCTCTAAATTGCTGTGAATCACTGTAATCCTTCTTTCCTCTTGCTTCCCTGTACACTTTACAGTTTCCTAGTAGGAAGGCAGTGGAAATGACAGGTAACTGACATCCACTAGAATGTATGCTCCTCAAGGAGAGTAGAATGGAAATCTTGTGTTCAGTATCCACTCATCCTATGGTAATGGTATTCCAGTTTCCTTCTAAAGAACCGCTCCCTCCTATAGAGCCCATGTTGTTTGAGTAGGAATAGAACTGAATCAGTCAAACCCTTGCATTCCCCAGGAATGGATTAATGGCCTAATGATAGCCCATGAGATACCATGAAGTTCTGCATCTTTCCCATGGGATGTGCTGGATCGGTGGCAGCCATCTTGTCCTCCTTTAAGATCCTTCCTTAAAAATAGAATCAATATTAGAAGGCAGAGCTAAGGGATGAAAAAGAGAGGCTGGGACCTGGAGAGATCATTTGAACACTGGTCAGCTGGTGTCCTGAATGATTAAGATATGTGAACCACTAAATTGAGTTTTTGCTCAAGCCAGTTTGAGTTGGGTTTTTGATGACTTGTGACCAAAAAAGCCTATCTAATATAGGCAAAATATGTGTTTTATTCACTCTGTTTCCCCAGAATCTGACTTGGTAACTGGCACGTAGTGGGCATTCATGAACATTATGGAACTGTGTTGATTTTCTAAATGTCCGTGTCAGCAGCAACGCTGTTCTTTCTCGCCCTCACCTAGGACTTCATCTGTAGGATATTCAACTTCCCCAGCCAGCAGAGAAGAGGACCCAATGCCAGGACACTGAGGGAAATGAGAAATACATTTCCTCTCATGAGACTGGGGACCCTTGGTTACTGCATGCCTAAGACACTGCCCTGAACAGTAGAAAAATAGTCATGTAATGTCTTCGCTCTTCCCTCGAGTTTTCCTGGCCAGTCAAGCAATTACCTGCCTTCCTTCACCAGCAGAAACCCTCTCCTCCTCATCACGCTTTAGTATTCTACCACAATATCCCAAAATGAACGTCTATTCATTTCAGAATCTGCTGCTCTGCTGTTGAATACTGAGGTTCTGACATTTGGATTTTTGACTTGGTCCCCTCTAGTAGCATATTGCCAAACAATTCAACCAAAAGAATATTTTTATGATAGAACATTTGTGACTAGGAGTTGGGAGATTAACCAAGAATCAGAAGCCTTGGACTTTGTTCTTGGCTTTGCCAGTGACTTCCAGCATAACTCAGGAAAGCCATCAATTCACCTGGTTTTACTTTTTGCCCCCAGGTCTTTGCAAAACAGAGCTAGAAATAGCTCAGAGTAGGACAGTCATGCTGATTTGACAACGGGAGGAGGACACTATCTGAAGAAAGACTTAAATGTTAGGACCTTAAGTCTGTAAATATGACAGTGGATCAGCTGAACACCAATTTGTTCATTAGGCCCTAGGGTACTAGAAGACAGAGACTGAATTTGCAAGGGGGCACATTTGGGTATAACAAAAGAGATTTCTATGTTATATAGCAAGAGTAAAGTTATTTTTTTTAAATCCATGAATACAAGATCTCCAAATGGATTAAGAGGAACTATGGTGATTTGTGGTATATTCCACACAGAGAGAGAATGCTGGACTTGGTTAATCTGGGTCTGACCTATGAAACGTCTTATATTTATTTCTTTATCTGACTATAAAATGAATTCAAGAGATCTCATAGGGACTTTGTTGCTGAGGCCTTGACAATGCTCAGCATAAGGAAGACATAAATAGAAATATTTTTGTCTTAATGCACAGGCTTTGAGAGCTGGACAGTTTAATGCTACTTACTAGCGGCAAAGTCCTGGGAAAGTTCCTTTACCTACCTGTGTCTCGATTGCTTCATCTGAAAAATGGGGAAGAGAATAGTGACCACCTGCATTAGATTCCTATGGCAGCTGTAACAAATTACCACAAACTTAGTGGCTTAAAACAGCACATATTTATTTATTATCCTACAGTTCTCAAGGTCAGAAGTCAGAAAAAGGTCTGATTCAGCTAAAGTCGGTGTCTGTAGGGCTGAATTTTTCTGGAGGCTTTAGGGGAAAAATCCATTTCCTGGCTTTTTCCAGTTCTAGAAGCTGCCCGATGTCTTAGTGCACGGTCTCCTTCCATCTTCAAAACCAGCCAACACCGCACTCCGACCTCTGCTTTTGTTGTCACATCTTCTAATCTGACTCTGACCCTCCTGTCTCTCTCTTTCGTTTATAGGACACTTGTGGTTATGTGGGCCCACCCATAACACCCAGGTTAATCTCCCCATGTAAGATCCCTAACTTAATTACAGCTGTAAAGTTCCTTTTGCCATGTAAGGCAACACATCCACGGGCTCCAGGGATTAGGACGTGGACATCTTTGGGAGAAGAGGGCATTGTTCCTCCGACTGTCTACTGCGCCACCCCAAGGGTGGTTTTGAGAACAAAATGAGACAATGCTCACGGTAAATTTAGAAGTGTCTCGAAAGTAATAAACATAAAATAGATGCTAGCTGTTATTATGTCCATTGGCAGTTGGTATTATTAGTCTCAGGATTTCTCATATTTATATATACACAGATAATCCAACCTTTTATGCTTTGAAACAAAGTTCATTTTCCTAAAGAATCTGCTTTTCTTCCTACTGTTCTAGTTCCCTTCAGCTAAGATAACCCATAAACCCAGTTGGTCAACCAGTCCAATCTCCATGCCAACCAGAGCCCCCCTTATTCATCTGTCCTCCATATTGGCCTCTCTGGATGAGGACCTCTGAGTCCCATGGGAAGTCCACTCCATTCAGGATGCTCTCCTTGTTAAAAAGGGTTCTCGTGAGTCTGAGTCAATCCACCTCCATGTGCTTTCTCCCCAGGTCCTACGTCTGCAGGCTGGCCGAAGTCACTTCCCGTCTCTCGGCCATGTGCAAGCCTTTTAGATGCCTAAGGGCTGTACCACGTGCCTGCTCTTATCTTCTCTTCCCGGGCTAAACACACACAGGGATTCCTTAGCACGACGCCTCTGCCGTCTGAAAGTGAACTCAGAAATGCTTGGGATGCTCCAAGCCACTCATCAGTAACTTGCCTTCCTTCTCACCCTCCTCAACTCCACCCTCTGAGGTTATGGACAATCCTCTTACGATGGCACCCTCTACTTAAGGACTCTTATGAAAGTATTGTTGCAATTGCAGTGGCCGTTGTCATTACGTGCGGGACTCTTGTTTCTTATAGAGTTTAAGAGATAATATCTTTATTTTTCCAGTGTTTTATTCCACCAACTCTAGCAATTTTGAAAACAAGGTTGGCTAAAAGCAGGCTCTTGTACACACTGCTGATGAAAGTATAGCTGGATACAACCTTTGTAGAAGGCAACATACGAAAAGCATTTAAAATGTCGTATCTTTTCTCAGAAACTCCATTTTCCAGGATCTATCCCAAGGATATGACAAAAAAGGCACACATATATTTATGGAAAAGGATGTTTATTTTAACATTATTTATAATAGTAAAAGGATAAAAGGAAGCAGCCTTAATGTCCAACAACAGGGAATTGCTTAAGTGAATTATGCCATGTCGTATGATCAAGCACTGTTTTAGAGTATGCTTAAAGATATTAAAATAGTCATAGTATTAAATGAAAAGGAAGGATGTAAAAGGGAATGTACAGTCTGGCTCCAATTTGTAAAAAGTAAAAAAGATAAACCCACCATCAATAAAAATGTGTGTGTTTGTGTGCGTGTGTGTCTGTGTGTCACATAGGAAAAAGACTTGATGGCAATACCCCAATGTATCAACAGTCATTATATCTACCTGACTTCTATTTTCTTCTTTATTTTATCTTATAAATCTATATAATGATCAGCTTTTCTTATTTTTATATATAGACTTTACTTTTTAGAGCAGTTTTAGGCTCATAGCAAAATTGAATGGAAAGTACAGAAAGTTCCCATATATGCCTCCCCCCATATATTCACAGCCTCCCCCACTATCAACATCTGCACCAGAGAGGAGGAGATGAAAGAGGAGAAGAGGAGAGAAGACGGAGGAGGAGGAGACGGAAATATGTCTGGCCACCAGAATGGGACCTTGATGGGAGAGCTCATGGAGACAGCCATGAAAACAGTCACCTCTGGGAGACTATTGCCTTGGTGCAGCTGTCACCCCTGTGAGTCTGCAGTCGAGTGCCTCGTGGCAAACCTGGAGCCACTATTGGTCAGTAATGGCAGGAGTCAGATGACAAACTGGATGCAGAGCTGAGAAGGAGGAGCTGGGCCCACTGGGCACCTCTTGTCTGATGTTCACATTATCTGACTGTGATGGCCTTCCCAGAGTTTTGGCTTCTGCCTCATTTCTGCTTTCCAAATATCACGCAAGTTCCTCTTTTCATCAGCTCTAACTTGGAACTATATATGCAAGGGAATTTTGAGAAACATAGTTCTGAGCCTTAGCCAAGTTGATAAAATCCAGTGCAATATAATTACAGAGTGTATATTTTTAACTCTTTACTTTTGAGTGTTTAGTAGGTAGATATTTCATACAAACCACAGCTGGCCTCAGAGCACCTCCCTGGTCACTATTTGTGACCAATCCTACGAGAAGGTGGAAGCTACTCCAAGATTCTCAGACCTCTAGCCCAAGGTTGAAACAGGTCTGCAGAGTTCCCAGAGCTACACACATTCCCATCCTCTTTTTCCATGGCAGACACTTCTCGCTGAACATGACCCCCGCCCCTGTTGGAGCACACATTCAAGGATTGTGTGGATTATACCTGGATTTCACAAATGAGGCAATCATGTCTCTCTCTGCTACTCAAAGTTCTCCCCGAGGCTATGATGCCATCCTGCCTGGGACCTCGCAAAATCCTTCATTCCACTTTGTAGAAATGTCTATGAGCACAGGTCCTGGAAGTTGGGCCCTCATTCCTGACCAATTTTCCTGTCCAATTTGGTTCCTAGTAATATTACACAGCACGGGCCGTGGAGTCAGGAGCTCTGAAAGTTAATCCCCAGTCTTCTAATAACTAGTTGTGTAATGTTAAGCACATGATTTTACCTCCTGGGCCATAGAATCTTCACTTGTACAGTGAAGCTTGGATTGGACTCTAAGAACCCTTCCATCTCTAAAATTACATGCACCAAGTAGGGGAAACCTGTAGGAGAGGTCATACAATTTCCTTTCTGATAAAGAGTTGGATACGGGAGAATTCTCAGACATCTTTAAATCCAGGGTGATTTGTGTGTGGTGAAGGAAAATGCCCGGACTAAATGGAGAAAGAAGCAAGCTTCGCTGTCTGCTGTGCAGGCTCCTGGGTACTCTTCTGCTCTCCGAGAGGCCGGGTGCTGCAAGAGCAGAAACACAAGGGTTAACTTTGCTCCTTTGTGACTGACAGCGCTGCAGTCTCTGACAAGCAATCTTTCACTGCAAGACGAGAACACAATGGGAATAAGACAACCTCTCTTCTTTATCAAACACAATATTTGCCATCTCTTGTTAGGGAACATGAGCAATTAAACTACCAATCTTACCCTCTGTGTTCCTCTCTCACTCACAACTTACTCCAACACAATGTTAGCTGATACTTTGGAATCTCTTAGGCAACACCCAAAGTTGAAAATGTTGCCTCATTCTGTCCTGTGTCCAACTTTCAGTTTTAAAAAAAATGAAAAAGAAAGTTTTCCTTGATTGCAAATTCATATGGGAGGTTTTAAATTCTTTGCAGACAAATTGCTTTAGGTACATCGACTTCCTAATTTGTGTGTGGCTAATTGGATTGCCTGATTAAAGGACACGGCCATTGTTCCAAGACAGCAATAGCTGGACTGGGATCCTCCAGTGGCTGGAAAGGCCTCTGGTGTGTAATCCTACTCCTCCGATTTGCTGTGATTGGTGCTATGTAAAGCCAAAGGAAGACCATGAGACTTCTCACAGCCCTGTGCTGGTGAGGACGGTGCTCCCACAGTCTCAGGGATCCGCCTTAGAAGAGCCTCGATGCGCAGTCTTCCAGACTGCACCAACTCCAGGACCCGTTAACACCTGGCTGTGAAGAGGCCACCCACCAACCACTAGGGGTCCCAGTCGCTTTGAAGATGTCGCTACAGTCTTTGTAGCCTTGCCTATCTTTATTCAACCATTCTTCATTAAACTTAAAAATGTTGAATGTATTAAACCAACAGGTCTAAAAGGTCTGTTTCATTTCCATTTCACCACTCCTGCTCCGATGGTGTGACATGCTGCATGACCCTAGGTCTGGTTTCAGCCTCCACTACACCATCCAGATGAGAGGGCAGCCTATCTCTAAATAAGGGCTCAGTGCATCCGACTTCGAACCTATCCCATTTTTTACCCTAATTTCTGATGTCCCCATATAAAAGTCAAGGGAATACAAAATATTACCTAAAGCAAAGCTAAAATTGCATGTTTTAAATTTTTATGTCAGGAAATGCAAAATTAATACTCTCCTTGCGATATTGCTCATTAATACTGTACTTAGACTAAGCTATAGTTTTAATGGCCTAATTCAAAAGAGTGGAACCTTTTATTTTACTTAATTTAAATCATTTAGATATACGAGCTCTTTTATTTCCACTGGCACTTCTGCACATTAAGTGTAATAGGAAAGAAGTCGATCTCAAACTCTTTGAGAACATAAACTCTTGATGGACTGAACGAAGCTGAGTCTCTGAATACTTATGACAGAATGAACTAGATGGATGAGGACAGCAGGCCTCTGAAACTCCGCAGACCGGGACCCGCAAGGGGGTGTCCGCGTGACTGGGTCACAGAAAATGTACAAAGTGATTCGGAGGTATTGTTTTTCAGTATGACTTACCGTTCAGAACAGCTGTGAAACGGGCCACAGCTTGTAAGAGTGGCAAGATTTCAGGAGTGTGGAATGTCCACACATGGCATCCACGGGTGGCAATATCTACAAGTGCCGTGAAGGCTGTTAACGGAAGGGACAGAGGAGTAATGGAACAAGGCCCTGCAAGCCGCAGGCCCAGCTTCCAGCCAAGACAGCCCATAATCCCCAAAGCACAACAGGGGTATGGCATAGGGAGTCTGGACTCTCCTCCCAGCCCGGCCACCACGTGTCCTCAGGTCTCTCAACTACCATATGAGGGTGCTGGCTAGAGGAACTCGAATGTCCCTGCCAGCATTGGTATCCTAGTCTGGGGGAAATGAGCACCAGGGAAATTGAGTTTCCATCACTGTTATAGGAATGCATAAGAAATCGCCATTCATTTATTGTTCTATACGAATAGTAACACACAAGCACTATCCACAGGATTTATCTTTATTACAACAGAGATGTGGTATAAAAGCAAGCATTCGGGATGTCTCCCAGAGCAAGATGCTTCACTGCTCCTAATATTTCTTATGAATACTATTGTCCTCCGTACCGCTTACTTTTAGCTCAAATGAAACAGACCTCAAGAAATAAAAATACGCAGAATTTTAAAATAGTCCAGAAGGAAGGTGTCGAGGTTAGTCAGTGCCTTCCTGAGAAGTTCTTTTGTTTCTTTGTTCTTTTTAGCGCTAACGTTCTATTGTCTGAAAGAACCACAGTTTGTTTATCCTTTCATCCACTGGAGATCATCCTGCTGCTTCCAAGATTTTGGCAATCAAGAATAAAGTTGCTGTAAGCGTCTACGTGCAGGTTTTTGTGTGGACATTTTCAATTTATTTGGTTAAATACCAGGGAGTATGACTGCTGGGTCATATGGTAAGAGAATGTTTCGTTTTGTACGAAACCACCAAACTCTTCCAAAGCGGCTGGACCGTTCTGCGCTCCCGCCAGCAGCGAGGGAGGGTTCCCGTTGCTCCGCGTTTGCTGTTGCCAGTGTTCTGGATCTGGGCCGTTCTAATAGGCCGGCAGTGGTACCTCATTGTTGCTTCTATTCCTTCATTACAGTCAGTGCAAATAGAATAAATGGGGCAACAGTCCAAGAGTAAGAAAAGAAGGAGGCATAGTCATTTTTCTCTAACAGTTTTTCCTCTCCAGCATATAGCTGTTATGAGGTCATCAGACTCATTTCTAGAAGGTACACTGACTTGGACAGTAAACCTACAATCAGAGCACTCTGAGACCGGGGGGCTGCGGGAACAGGAGACACATAAGTTAGATGTACAGGCTGGCCCATAAAAAATGTACCCATCAACATAGAGGAAGGTGTGGGATTCTGATTCAGGATGTGGTTTGTTACTTAAGAACAAGACACGAGCCAGACTGCTTACCCAAATGTCTCCCTCACTCCCTCATTAATAGCTGTGTGACCTTGGGTAAGTTACTTAACCTCTCTGTGTCTCAGTTCCAGACTTGTATGTCCAGCTGCCCATTCAACAACTCTACTTATACATCAAAGTTAACATGTCCAAAACCAAACTCTTCATTCCCACCCCCACAGATTTGGTCTTCTCACAGTTTTCCACACATCAATAGAAAGAAACTTCCTTCTACCAAAAGTAGCTTGGAGTCATCCCTGACTCTTTTACTCTCATATCCATATCCAATATGTCAGAAAAATCCTGTTGGCTTCACTTTAGAAATACATCCCCATCTCAGCTCCTGGGTAGTAGCAAATTCTTTGCTTAGACCATGATCCTGTTCTCTGGAAAGAACTCCCTTTCCCACTGTTTTCCATGCCTCCTGAATCTGCCCTCTGGGACATTCTTCCTGTCCCATTATTTTCCCACATCTGGAGTGGGTGTTGATGTGTGTGTCTTCCTGGGGGACAGTGTAGGTGTGACAGCACACTTTCTGCTCGGGGTTGCTTCAAGACTTATCAAACAGCTGTAGGCCTTTTGAGGCTAGGTTTATGGTATCCTGGACAATACAAGTCCCTCAAAACGTCATTAGATTTTTGATCGATCTGCCAGTCATTTCCACACTCACTCAGAGTTCTTTCCTAGATATAGTTCTAACCCTGACTTCCTTATACCCTCACCTCTGCTTCTCTCTCTCAACTCGTGGCGGCTCTCTGCAAGCCATCTGAAACCAAAGGCTTAAATGGGACGGTAATATAGCTAACATACTGTAAGGCTGAATCATGTCGGTTAACTGAGAATTCTTGAAATCTCTTGAAGTCTATAAATACTTCATCCCCAAACTCTCCATCAGAGGTGTAAATCTTCTTTATGTCTAAGCACATCCAGAACTTCTCCTTTTCATTTTTTTTCTGAAAGAAACCACTCCTAGAGCCATGTTCTCTTGCTTCATTTAGGACCAGTCGCTCCCTAGGCCTGTTGCACAGACGAAGCACTGACATCTCTGTTCGTAGTCACCCTGGAAACTTCCTTTTCTCACTGATGTTTTGAAGCCCCTGTGTACTGGATCCCCTTGTCAGGAGCTGGGATTTCATTCTACTCCACTTACAAGGTGATCAGTTAGCCTAGCACTGTTTAAGGCTGTTGGAGGAAGACGTTGGAGGAAGACAAGAGACTCCTGGTCAGAAACAAAGGACCATATTAACTGGCGCAGCAAGCAGCACAAGCATCCTGTTTGGCAGTTCCTCTTGCCCCAGGTCTCATGGGAGCAACATGGAGGGGCACAGCTGAATGCTGCGCACGCAGTGAGTTGCTTTGTGGGAAAGGAACTCTGAGCTTGGGAACTTGTTGTTTTGTAGCAAACAATAAGCAAGCCTGCTCTTCGTCCTAGAGGGAGACCCTCATCCCTGAAGGCTGCTTGCTGCAGACCTTGAGAAATGGCCCCAGTAAAGATTAGTCAGAGCCTTGCTTTCTTGGCAAAATCAAAAAGAATGTGCAGGGACATTCAGAGCCCATGGAGCTTGCCTTTCCCAGCACCCATATACGCTACACCCAGTTTATGCACTCCCTAGATGCACTCAGCTACAGTTCTCTGCTAAACAACATCAAAGACCCACCAGGAAGGTTATTAGGATTATTAGGAAGGCAAGGACCGATCTGCCTTCCAACCGTTGGATCCCTAGTGCCTATCACAGTGCCTGGTGCATTGTAAGTGATCAATCCATAATCCAATAAACTAAGAGACTTAAGTGATTCCCTCTATGAATGGTGGTATATTCTAGAAATCAGGTAAACCACATACACACACATAAGCCTTCTTTTGGAAACATAAGAATGGAACTCTTTTTTTAAAATAATATCGATTTCTTGATACAAAACATTTGTGGTGGTCCCTTTTCTCTCCTCCCCAATTCTCTCACATTCCACAATCTCCAGAGCCTCTCATCTGACAAACTCTGTGACTTAGATAAAATAATCTTAGCTTAGGACCCTTATTTGCCTGACTCAAAAGCCTTTGCCTTTTCCACTACACCATTTTCTCTGTCATTAGGAAGAGAAATTGTTTTGAGCTACTATCAAATAAAAGTCTAATTATTCAATATCTAGACTAGTCTTAGTGATTGCTCTAGTGTAGTGGTCCTCAAACAGGGGTGACTTTGCCCCCCAGAGGACATTTGGCAACATCTGGAGATGTTTTAGATTGTCACAGCTAGGGTGGGGGGGTGCTACCTACAACTAGTGAGTAAACGTCAGGGATGATGCTAACCACCCTACAGCGGGCCCATCCTACAGAACAGCCCCCACAGCAAAGAAGTAACCGGTCCCAGTGTTAGTAGTGCCGAGGTTGAGAAATCCTGCTCTGCTGTGTGGATGGACGGACCTTCTCCACACTGAAAAGGCTGCCCACCAGTTCTTGTGCAGGCTGCACGGGAATCCATCATTTTCCCAATTTCCCTCCCTTCTTTAGCCTTTCAAGAACTTAAACTTCTCTCTCCGTTAAAGCTAAAGTCATTGTTTGTTCTACCACAACTATCTTTCTTCTTATCCTTTTTTTTTTTTTTTTTGGAGCACCTTTGCCTTTATAAAATAAATAGCCTCCAGAAAAGAGTATAAGTCAAATAGTGTGGATTAAAGATTCACTGTGATCCCAAGGACTCCCTGGGCCCATCTTATCCCTGCCTCCCAGCCACGCTCATCCCTCGTAGTGTGTTCTGATTTATTACCCTCTGCTGTTTGGGTAACAAGGACATAATAGGCATTCTGTAGGACTATATCTAGCCTTACGTGGAAAAATGGAGTTTGAGATTATTTCAAAAGAGAGCTAGCCCACCAATTTGAACCTTTATTCAAATATTGGATCCACCTAAACCCAAAGTCCCTGGAAGTTTAGAAGAGCTAACCACAGTAACTCGACTGAATGTTTCTGGATGTGTATTTAGACTGACTCAAGAAGCAATGTAAACTATAATAATCCACCACCAGATAAGTCCTATTTACACAGCAATCTGACCTGACCTAAATCAGGATAAACAGGTAAATCAATAGAGGAAAGTCTGGCATGTAGGCTTAATTTCCAGACCTAAGAGATTAGAGGTGAGTTTAGAAAGACCTACACATGTGCACAGACCTACAAGTGTGTACAGATTGCTTTTAACCCATCCCACGGACAGAATTCCTTTGCCTCATCAGCTTATTTGCCCTTCTGACATCCCAAAGACTGTGGTTTGCATCGTCTCTTGAAAAGCATTATAACCCTGGCGTTTTCCATTTATCGATAATATTGAAAATTAAATTGCTGCATGGCAGGCTAAAGTTGACCCCAGAACAGTCCAAATCTATCCCAGCTTCTCTGTTCTCTCCATGGAGCTTACGTGTTCTTGCCCTGGCCCCACTGCATCTCTGCTTTTCTTAAACACTGTCCTGGCACTCACTCCCAACAAACCCTTTCCCTCCCTCCAGCTGCCAACTCCTTCCTGCTACCACCCTGATTTCTGGCTCCAAAGTGATCCACTCAGCAATGATCCAGACTCATAATTCAAGGGTGTAACTCCACATCCAGGGGCAATGAGCTGTTTTTCCATGAAAGGATAGTTAGTGCTGGAGCCTATGTCTTCTATTACAGGAAATTACATCCAGCCTTAATTTAACTTGCAGGATCTCCAACATTTTTAAGGGGAAAGGGAAAAGGGAAGTGTAAGAAGAGAAAAAGGATCTGCACATAGCTTTTGTTGAAACACACCAGAAGCGGAGCTTGAAATGCCAGCAGAGCGTGCCAAACACCATTTTTTAAATGATTTTCCATGAATGTAAAGAGTGAATCCAGCACATAGTTTGTTACAGGGATTGGAGTTTGTCCGATAGGGTAGTTAAAAGGCTACCATGCCTTCCCATAACCCAAGTGGCTGAAGCCTAAATGAATGGAAACGGAAACTGATGGCAAGTTGAGGGAATGAGTTTTTCTAGGCAGCAAGACATTTCTCAAAGCTCTGAGATAGACAGGAAGTGATGATGAATGGAAGATTGAACTGGAAAATACAACAGTCACCTCCTTTAAGGAAAGAGGAGCTATTTTTGCATTCATCTTCTAAGGAGAGAGGTAAAAGATAATCAAAATTGAACATTTTAGTTAAAAGCTCAGTAGCAGCTTGCTCTCGTTTGGCTTAATTTAGTCCAACAGATTAAGTACTGTGTCCAACCTTCATCTGAAATTGTCATGAGATTTTACTACACTGAATCCCTTCTCTTTTTTCCTCTCTTTCAGTGTGTGCTGGCCCTTCTCCCTCTGTCTCCTTGCTCTCCTCTCCCTCCTCCTCTCCCTCCTTTCCTGGACACCACATCCCAAGCAATGGAAACTAGATTGCTACTAACTTTTAAAGGAAAATACCAAGTAACTGAGGCCATTCCAGTGAGGGATTATGAAAATGATCACATATGAAATGGTCCCTGGGGTCCTACAGGTATGAAGAATGGCTCTTCATCACCTCTCCTCCCACCTTGTCCACCCCCTAGGCCCACCCTGGAGGACATTAGTAATAGAGTAAACAGTAAAGAGCTTTGATGACAACATTTGAAAAATGAATGATCTTGGAATCAGGTGGAGGGGATGTGTTGACCAGGATTAGACAAAACTGAGGGGAGTAAAACATAGATCTGTTGACCTACAGGGACTCCCACACTTTTGTGACTGTCAGCTGCTGTGGGGGTAACAGTTGGTAATGGGGTGACCATAGACTCTTTCCCTGGAACTCTTTCCCAAGAGTCTTGACATCATGGGATGGACCTAGGCATCCTTGTGTTCAGGCTAATGAGGAAAAAAATGTAGGAAAAGGAGAGAAGAAAAATAGCTTTCAGATTTGTTTGAAGGCAAAAATCTCATGAATCCACTTTGAAAAGGTTAAATATCCATGTACAAATAATTTGTGTTATGTGTACATTTTTGTAAGCCTCCTTAAGTATTTTTGAGGGCAACCTGTATATTTAAAAATTAATTTATAAAGAGTAAGCTTTACTTTTGTTAATGAAAGAAGCATTGGTCAAAGAGTCAGACCAGCTGCTATCTCTGTTCAGAGCTTGTTACCAAACTAACCTTGGCCATCCATTCTTCCCTGCCTCCCTAACACTCTACTTAAATCTTATATAGCACTTTTCACATCTGAAGGTAATTATCTATTAATATACTTGTCTCTGTCCATAACCATAAGCTTTTTAAAGAAAAAGACCATCTTTTTCAGCTCTGTAACTACCTGACATAACAGGGATTTTTTAAATGTTGAATAAATGAATGAAGTTTCTGCATCTCAATCTACATTCTTATTCCCCATTAAAGATCCATTGTGAGAATGAAATGAATGGACCTAGGTAAAAGTGTCATTAAAAGGCAATGTATCACCAGTAATCACTTAGAGGAAAATGACAACAAGATAAATATGGAATGTGAGCAGATGAAGGAAATAAATACTTTAAAGGAATATCCAACCAACAGCCCATTGGCTGTCACCACAGCCGTCCTACAAAGGTCTCATAACAGCCGAGGAAGACCCAATCTGAAGCTACCAAAGACAAAGCAAGTCAGTGATTATTATTCATTGTGCTAGCTCTCCCCGTTGTCCAATTTATGAAGCCAAACTTATGTTGTTTTTGGAAAAGTCTTCCTATCCTGATGCTCCCAGTGGATGCACAGGAGCAAATACCTCTCTCTTTGGCTTCCACTTGAGGTTGATCTAATCCAGATGGAAAATTTTTCATAGACATTGTAAAGTACTCCATCTGTGAAGCAAACAAAAGAAAGTAAAAGATAATGAACTATATGAGAGCTGAATTACCCATTAAGGGGTTATGCTGAGGTCTGATAATGAATTAACTTGGTGTCGTGTGAATGCCGCAGATAACGCCGGGAAAAACACTTTCTTCCCTCTGCTTGCCCTTTTCAGGGTCGCTGAAGTTATGAATGTCTTTACCGGTTGGTGGAAAATATACACTTTCTATTTATTATGTAAGTTAAATAATATTTTTAGTTCACCTTTTAAATTCCTTCTTTCCTTGTGACTTAGGCAAGCCCCTTGGTAGCAGGGTGACCATGGGTATGTGGGTTTTTTAGCCTTTTGATCTTCGGTTTCTTCATTTGTAGTGGGGGTAGTAAACTTACCTCACCAGATCACCAAGAGAAGTGAACGACGTGAACACCTGTAGGAGGCTTACAGAGTGCACAGGCCGTGTATGCGCTCGGCGCGGCGTCGGCCAATAGTGGATCAGGCTTCTGGCAGACGATGTGTCAATGTCACCACGCCTTGTTGTTTGTTTATGCAGTTTGCTTTACAATCCGTGTTCATCACCTCGGTGCCAAAAAGCAAGAAAGAGATAAAGTTTCCCAAAAGCTAATGGACCACTCTTTCTCCAAGGTGACAGAGGATAGCCAGAAACGTCGCCCATCGATAGCACTGATGTTAGGCTTAGAAAGACAGGTATTAAAACACAGTGGTGTCCACACCCAAGAGAATAGCCAAAACCAGAAAGATTGCAACAGCAAATGTTGGTGAGGTTGTGGAGCATCTGGAACTCTCATCTTTCGTTGGTGAGAATGTAAAACAGTACAACCGTTTTGGAACATGGTCTGGCAGTTTCTTATAAAATGAAACACACCTTTCCTGGGACCAAACAAGGCCATCTCTAGGTACTTACCCAAAGGAAACAAAAACATATGTTTACAAAATACGTTACAAGAATGTTCATAGCAACTTTGTTCATAACAGCCAAAAACTGTCCAGATATCCGTCGATAGGAAAACAAAAAAACAGACTCTGCCATGCGATGAACCGCTACTCAGCAATAAAAAGGAGCAAACCACCGGATGTTGGACGGATCTCAGAGCATTATGCTGAGTGAAAGAAGCCCTACACAGAAGAGACTATACCATATGAATCCTTTTACATGATAGTTTACAACAGGCAAAACAAATCTATGGTAGAAAAAACTCAAAATAGTAGCTGCTTCAGGGACAGGAGCAGAACAGAAAATGTTGTGGGATGATGATAATTTTCTATAGCTTGACAGGAGTTGGGGTTGCACAGCGTATGCATTTAAAATACTCCACTAATGTACATTTAAGATTTGTGCATTTCACTATATGTACATTTTATATCAGATGAAAAAACTAAACAGATAGCAAACTCTACTTAATTATAATCAGGCCAAAGTATTCAGGTGGATATATACTGATATTTGCAATTTATTTTGAAATGCTTCAAAAACTAAGATGGATTAACAGAGGGATAGAGGCTTAGATAGATGGATAAATAGTGATAAAATAGAGCAGATGTTAATGGTAAAACTAAGTGATGGATATACGGATGTTCACTGTGAAATTCCTTCAACTTTAATGGATGTTTGATAATTTTTGAATGTTTAAATGTTTTGAATATTTGAAACGTGAGGGAAAATATAGTGGTGGCAAAGTTCTTACCTGCCTAGAGGAGTAATTCTTTAACTTTCCTTTGTCCTGCTCTATTAAAAGAAATTATTATATAGAGAATAAAGAGAGGAATACATCAAATGTACAATAGCTCGGAGGTAGGGGGACATAACAGAAGATACCTCCTCAACAGACAGAGCTGGTGAGAAGCGGGTGCCCTTCCGCCGCCTGCTCTCGTTCACATATTCTTCCGACTTTTCCACTGGTCTGGTTACACATTGACTAAGTCTTGTCTAAAAAGGAGGGTCCTTGCCCATTTGTGGTCTGACTCGAAGGCTGTGAGGCAAGACCTCTGTTCCAATATCAACTAGGTTAAGAGAGAGAAGAAAAAAAATGTAAGACAGGAGATGGAAGATGGCACCAATTTGCTTCTGCAGAGACCAAGCTTTGAGTGAAAGATTTTTGCCCTTACTACAAAGATTGAAACACCTGTATTGCCAACACATTTATGTAATAAATACTGAGAAAATGAAAGTGCTTGTTTCTCACTGGGCCAGGAGTAAGAGCTGTACCATGTACAAAAAATGGAATTTTCCTTTTGTTAACAGGTTCTGGTTTTCCATTTTTCCACATTAAGACTGGCTGGCATGTTTATTTATAGGGCCCCGGCCCAGACATACAGGACTAGCCATGTGCTGATTTTGATACTTTTTCTTGTTTAAAATTTATAGCAAAGTAGAAAAAAATATACACTATTTAAAAAATAAAACAAAATCTCAAGAAAGGCTCTATCAAAGCAATACAGTTTGTTCTTCTAGAACTATCGCAGAATTTTGCTCTTTATAAATGAGCGTGTGACCTGCTTATTTTGGCACAAAGGAAAGGAAACTTAGGCATATCAAATGTAGGCATGATTAGGAATCAAAGGAAATGACCATATCAGGGTTATGACTCCATAATAATAAACGGGCTGACAAGACTTGATTTTAATGAACACAGGAGTGAAAGTAATTAAGCATAATTGTTAATTTTGCCTTATATAATTTCTAAAATACCACTTTTGGGAGATGGAACTTCTGCAGCGGCTTCAAGGGGGCAGCCAAGGAGCATTTTCAAGCTGCAGTAGCTTTCCCGCGAGCCGTTGCCGGGAGGGTGATGGGAAGAGCGTTCAGAAGATCAGCCCAGCATGACCACCACACACGAACACCATTCGAATCCACATGTCATCCAAGAGGACCTCAAAGCCGGCATCCACTTGGCAAAAAATTTATCTTTTAAATTTTCTTCAGCTCAGCTCTAGCACTTTATTAAAATTTCTTAACAAGGACTAAGCTAGTAAATCCAAAAATAATTGCTCGAAGGGCAAATGAGTCAAAAGCTTCATTTTTCATGTCCATCTGAAGAAAAGAAAAGTATTTATTAAAGTGCTGTCTTTGATTTTCTGGAGGTGGAAACTTGAAGACATTATTTTAGTCTTCTGCTGCTATTTGCTTTTCCTCATTTTGAAGAGAAAGCATTCAGAAATAAGAATGACCACAAAAAATATATATGGCCAATAAAAATGAAGAATGTTTATTCTCATTAGTACTTTAACAAATATAAATTAAAGCAAGGAAATATCATTTTTCTCACCTATCAAACTGGCAAAGATTAAAAATTGGCAAGAGAGTGGAGGAAGCATTCTTATAAACAACTTATATATAGGGATATAAATTTGCTATAACTTTTTGCTGTAAGTTGCTGGTGGGAAGTTTGAGCAATGTGGATTAAGAGTTTTAAAATATTCTATTTCTAAAGTTTTGAACTAAGGTAATAATCGGAAAAACACACGCAGATTTATATTTTAAAAAATATTGCAGAATTTTTTATAGTAGTCAAAATTGGAGCTAACCCCAATACCCACACATAGGGGATTGATTCAACAAATGATAGCACATCCTTATATGGCATAATCATGATCTTTAAGAACATTTAGCAATAAGTTTATAACACACTATTAATTGAAAGGAGGAAAATCTGGATGAAAATCATGTTTAGAGCAGTATTCCAGTTTTCTAATATATGTATATGTGTGTGAAAAATCCTGCAAGGGTAGATATCAATATTTGTGTATGATGAGACTTTGGGTGACTTTTGTTTTCTTACATTTTCTGTACTGTCTGTATTTTCTACAATGAGCATATTCTACCGGGGGACAATGAATCAATACTTTGAATTATACAGAACAGAATTTATGCTTTGTTTGGATCTCACAGGCCATTGTCAGTCAATTCAGTTGAATGATGGGACAATTCAGTAAAGAAAAAAAAATCAGGCAACCTGGTTGGTTGTTAGTTTGTAGACAAAAGAGTTGGCTAATTTCCCATGCTTGTAATTTTTCAACTAGTTGGTTTGGCATCACATAAATACGACTAAAGCTGGAACATTTGAAACTGAAAAAGCTTTAATGCCAAAAATCTCTTAGACGCAAATTGAAAAACGATGAACACTGAATTTTTTTCTACTACAGTTTCTCTCATACATAAAAATGAACTAATAAACCAAATCCCCCATCACCACCAGCCATCTTTTGAGCATTTTGAAGTGTAAATGTAGTCCTTAACCCCATCTGGCTGCAGAAAAACTATTTGTTAGGCTGCAAGGAGCGTGGGGGAGCGTGGGGGAGCGTGGGGGATCATGGGAGAGGGTGGGACGGGTGGTCCTGACAGCAGTAACACACTCTCGGCCTCAGGCAGGCCTGGGCTTCTTTGCTCTCTTAGTTTTCGCCCATGCTATTGTTTTACTCTTTCCTTATTGGTCACCTCGGATACGGTCAAATTAACCTTCATAGCCTTTACCTCCGAGGGTCAGCCGAAGGACTACCAGGAATTTTCATCAATTTTGTTCATTGCAATGTTCCCAGCAGCTAAAATAGCCCCTGGCACATAGTAGACGCTCAAACAATTATTGATTGAAAGACTCTACAATCCAGTGCCCGTCACTCCATAGCTATTCACAAGTTCCTTTAGCTTAAAACTCTGGGAGACACATTTGAGTAAAAATTCCCATCTATAGATTAAGAATCTAAATTGTTATCAGTAATTTATACTTTAGTCTGATGAGTTTCAGCTCCTGGAGGCAAGGTTGTGACTGGGCAAGGGAGATCAAGAATGAAGTTTCAGGGCACTTAAAAGAAGAAAAGGGAAATTATGCTTTTTGAGTACAAATTGTCGTATCTTTAAAAACAGAGAGGTTAGAGGTTCCTAGTAAATATACAAGAAGAAGGGATTGTTTTGAGGGTGAAATAACGTAAAATCTTGCTTGATGTCTCTCATCTCATTACATCATTTAATCTCTGTAACAATCTTTCAAGAAAGGCATTCCTTATTTCCATTTTGCAGATAGGAAACCAAGGCTCAAATAGTTTAGGTAATTTCTCTAAGGTCTAACAGCTAGAAAGTGGATGGGTTCAGATTTGTCTGATTCCAAACTCCAAACCAGGGAGGGAAATAAATAAATAAAATGAAAAATGGGAGACTGGGAACACTGTGAAGGAATTTGGTTGTCTTATCAGTTTTGCTCGGAGCTGCCAGTCCATGGCTCTGGTGTGATCTGTCAACAGGCTGAGCAACTCGGGTGGGTACGTGACAGAAGAAATTTAGAGAATCCCTTCTCGCACCAAACAGGCAAGACTGCTGTAAGCCTGCCACCACGTCTTCTTTACAAATGTGGCAATGTCGCGGTACCAGCCTCCAGGGCAGTAAAAAATCCTCCCCAAGCTCTCCTAATATCCTTAAATAAATACTGGGAAGTTCCAAGTAAATATCCAGAAAGCAAAGGTTGAACGGAGAGCTAAACATCCTTAAATTATTTAAATTCCTGAATACCAAATAAAAGAACCAGACACTAGGTAAATTAGTGGGATGTTTACACACCAACTGGATAATTTCTAATCTAATTTGCAGTGGCATTTGGAACACTGCTGACCACTTGAAATAAATAACATGTTGTCTTAGATTCAGATGACAAGAATACTTTGCAAAGATCTGCCTTATTGTGCAATACCGTCCAGCAAAGGAATATTGCCTTAGGAGACAGCTATTGCCGAACTGGGGACTATTTGCAGAACATATTTGGCCGAGGATAATTGTGTGTAGTATGAATCTTATCGCTGCACGGAAGACTCAAACAGCCTTTCCTGGAGAGTAGCTGCAAGTGAAATAAATATGATTTAGGGTACTTTTATTCCAGGGAGTAATTGTGCAGCCTGGACAGCAGTTGAGAACTATAAACAATGTTTGGGAAGTCAGAAACAAATGTTTTAATTTTAGTGAGTAAAAAAGTTTGTGAAAGAACATCTGAGTGGAACAAGACTGCTCTTGAAATCAAGAGTCAAAACCGACCACTCCCTCAGAAGACCGGCTATCCAGACGAGGGCTCTGAGAATTGCATATTTGGACTCCATTCAGCTAAGCTTCCTAATTTCTGGAGCTCTGGTTTCCTCTGCTGCCAACAGAAAGGCGAGGTATACACAAAAATAGGAAATGTGCACTTTTCAGCAAGGCCTGCCAGCTGGCGGTGTTCACATGTCTCAGAGAAAAGGGCAAGATGGGTAACGGGGATGCTATGCCTTCAAGAGAGAATTTTAGTCTGTACGTGTTTCAGAATAATATTTAACTGTAAGTACCAATAAGTGGGGTAAGACGGAAGTTTGCAACAATAGATTGCTAGATATAATTTTAGAATATTGATTTAAGAAATTGGCAATATTATGCACCAAGAGTACATAAATATACATATTTGATGTCAGAATTAATGGGTGTGGGTCTCAAGGTCAACCATGTTCCCGTCAATAAGCATCGATTAAGAACTCCTATAAGCTGGGTTCTAATACCCACCATGAAGGGTACAGTATTATCAGATGTAACTCCAACCCCCTGAGAAAGGGGAAGGGAAGGAAATGGACGCTCATCAAGAGGCAGCTATATGCCAAACACAGTTCTGAGCACTTTACAGTTAATGTGGCAACCCTTCAAGTGTTGGGATGACCCCTCAGGATGTCTATTTTATGAATGAAATGTGCATGAAAGCATGAAAACAACTGGAAAATGATACAAGATGGTACATAACTAAGTCTCATATTGAAAATCATCAGGTTCTACAGTATGTGATTCTCAGGAAGCAGTATGGAAAGTCCAGAAGAGATGGAATCATTATGACTAAAGTGACTACAAATGGCATCAGGAGGGAGCTGGTGCCTGGACTGTATTTAAAGTGGAGGTGAGATTGGACTAGGTGAAGCATCGTCTGGATGGGAAGAAGTTGGGCACTGGGGGCAAAAAGCAAAATTCCATAAAGAATAGTGCATGGTGCAGAGGTGAATCATTCGGTGGCTAATCCGATAGGAAGAGAGGGTGCATTAAGAGGAGTGAAGGAGAATAAAATTATATGGAGTAGAAGTTATGAATGATCCAAAAGGCAAGAGGAGGCCATTGTACATTCTTGAGAATAAATGTTATAATGATTCAAAAATTAAGCCAGATTCCAAGCAAATTCCTAGTCACAGAGGCAGTTCGATTTCTGTTGGCATTCAGTGCATCTGCATGGAAGATGTCCTGATCCACTAATGTTTTATGAAGACACCACTTGTATCCTGGAACAACACCTGGGACGGGGAGATCACTGCTTTGTCTCTCATCATGGGGACAAAGGCTTGATCTATGGTTGTAGCAGGAGGCGTCAAGAATAAGAAAAGCTCTTCAGCGAGTTTAAAGGCAGAATCTGTGGGACTCTGTGACAGCTATGGGATGGCAGAGAGGAAAACATGAAGCTGACTCCCAAACGGCTCACTAGGCAAAGAAAGAACCTCCCGTGGTGCAGGCGTAAGTTACAAAGAAAGCAAAGAGAATTCAGTTCTACCCACCATGCTAGGCCAGCATCGATGGTTTAACTAATCAATCATCTTGCTCCCGCTCAGCACACATACCCATGATTCGGAGCTGGAGGCAGGAAGAAGGACTAGACGGTGGAGGGAACGTTTAGTAACATTTGCCCTTAGTCCAAATGCTTGTCTTTCCCTAAGAGACTATGGGGTGGGGATGAAGGGCGCTGCAGACAGTGGTTCCCACATGCTCATTCGACCAAGTGATCACATGTCAGTGTGATGATTTCAGTCGTGCTGGCCTACAGGAGTTCTCACATCCACCTTAGGCCTCACAATCGGATATCAGTGACCCCCCCACCCCACCCCCGCCTTCTCCTCACCCACTACCATCAATTATGGGAGTACTTCATTCGAGGGCAATAGGACCTACAGAAAATATTTTGCTGAATTAAGAAAATAATGCTAAAAACCAGAATGCTGACCCAGACTGAGACTGTGGCCCTCAGTGGCATACTCTGTGTCTTTGGATCAGACGCTCGGATAGTGGCTCAGGGCAGGGTGCAGTGTCTGACACAGCATCGGTTCCTCAATAGATATGTGATAAGCAAATTTTCTTATTTTCACTTTCTCTTGGGGTTTTATGTTGCCTTTGCTTGAAAGCACCCACAGGCCTGCCTCATGATGGCACTCTGAAGAACGGTGGATCACAGCTGAACTTACGGTGGCTCTGAGAGTTTTGCAGCAGAGTGGGACAGAGGAGGCATTTGGCTCAGGGGACCCGGGTCTGAGTCCAGACTTGGCCTTGGATCATTGTGAGACTTTTGGACAAATCACTTCCTCTCTCCAGGCCTCTGTTTCCTCAGTGGTAGAAGAGGGGGCTGGATCAGGAGGAATCTAGGTTAATTCTGGTCTACAACCTCCGAGTCTATGCAAGCCGGCTGAAGCCAGCTCTAAGATGGCCTTGAGCCCTGCCCAGAACATCTGGGTGGCTAAAATTTCTGCACTGGCCTTAAAATATGACTTAGTAGGATTTTCCTTTCATCACTTGACATACATCATTTGAAGGATCTTCTGTGACGACCAGAATGAATGTGACTCCAAGCCCTTTCAAGGCCCTTAAGAATAAATATGACAATTATTCTGTGACATCCATGTGTCACCCACGAATTTTACCACACTGGGCGTATGACTTGGTCATAGTTTTCTGCAAGGCCCTTTCACAGGAAACACCTGCTGAGATGTAGGTCAGCCCTGCTGCTCTACATACGAGACACTCTGTGCACGTCCCCGTAGGGAAAGACAAAAGCAGGCCAGAGTTGGCACAACCCCGAAGGCTGCAGCTTCCTCTTCCTTCTCCTTTTCTTCTGTTCTCTCTCCTAGAGACCCCACTCTCTGTCTTCTTCCGAGGTAAAAGAGCAAAGGAACCACCATTAGCTTGTACACTTCTACCAAATTCTATCCAAATTTAGTTGTCCTGGTCATACTTGGGTTTTAGTATTTTCTTTCCCATTAAAGCAGCAACAAGTTAGTAGAGATTTTTCTTGGTGGGAAGGTGGTGAGTGATGGGAAATGGATCAGAACACGACGGATGGTTTTGGATCTCTGTCTCACACTACCTCCTACAGCACACTGCCGCCAACTCTGTGTGCAACTCCAGGACGATGGAGAACTGAGTCCCAGCAACACCGACCTTTCTCCCACCCCCACTCTTTGGAGTCGGTGGTTTTCCTTTCAGCCTTCTGCTCTGAGACCCCCAACTGTTCAGGCCCCTCCACCCCCAATGCACCCACATCCTCCTGCGACTGCACCCTCTGTCCAGGTTCTCCACCTCCTATACAGAGGAGTTCACTATCAGCCCCCCGTTTCAGGGGATCAGCAGTCTCAGACCTCGGAGCTAGTGCAGCTTCAAGCCCCCTAGAGAGTATGCTTCTGGAATATTATTCTTTTATCAAATAATTATTAAATTAAGAAATATTAAGTTAAATATTGATTAGGTGTGGAAACATGGCAGCAAATGAAATGGAAAGTAGGAGCAGAATGCAGGTCAAAGCCCCCTCGGGACGGTGTGGAATAGGGCTGGGGGTATGTACTGGGTTAAATAGTGTGCCCCAAAAGTTCATGTCCACCCAGGACTTGCAAAATTGACCTTATTTGGAAATAGGCCCTTTGCAGATGTTAAGTTAAGGTGAGGTCACACTGGATTAGGGTGGGCCTTAAATCCGCTATGACTAGTGTCATCAGAAGAGGGAAATTTGGACAGAGGGACACACAGGGAGGACACCAGGTGACAACGGAGGCGAGATTGGAGCGATGCGGGCAAGGGGGTGCCAAGTATTGCCGGCTGCCGTCAGAAGCCGGAAGAGGCAAAGGAGGATCCTTCCCCGGAGCCCTCAGGCGGGCGCAGCCCTGCTGCCACTTCAGTCTCAGACTTCCAGCCTCCAGAACTGGAAGAGAATGAATTTCTGTTGTTTTAAGCCACAGAGTTTGTGATACTTTGTTTCAGTAGCCCTGGGAAACTAATACAGTTATCACAGAGATGAACTCCTGGTGGACAAAGCGAAGCCCTGAGCCCCCGGGGACGGGGGGGTGGAGCAGCTGGGGCCACAGACCCCAGAGCCAGATCCAGGCTTTGGTTTTGAACATAGGTGGATGACATAGGAGCCGGCGTGCTCAGGAAGATGGTGGTGGTAACACGATGACCACAGCTGCTACTATGAAAAGAAAAAGAGAAGGAACGCGGGAAGAAAAAGGCAAAAGAAAGGTGATGGTGGAGAAAAGTATGATTTTAGAGGAAAATGGTAACATCATTAGTGACTTTATATCAATATCCAGAGTCAAAGTAGAATGAGGAGTAAAACACCAAAATCCAGCTCTGCTGGATAAAATAATACTAATTCTGTAAGCTGCTTACCATGTATGCCTAATAACCTTGTGGCACAATAACAATTATGTGTGTCATTAAATGTTAGATTTAAATTATTGTAAATTTTCATGTGATCAAAGCAGTACACTCTACACGGCCTTTATAACGGTGACTCCTACGTGTGGTCATTAGTTCACAACCTAAAAAAAAAAAAAACTACAGGCAACAGAGCTTCATATCACTCAAATAAGTACAGAAAATATGGCATGATCTTCGTGCTATTTATGGCTTCTACCACCCAGGCATAGATTTAATAATAAGGCTTAGGAGAAACGAAGCTCGTTATTACATGTGAAAGCACACGTTGAAAGAACACAGCAAGTCCACAGTGGTAATATATCCTCTTGTATACAACGCTCCTCCACCAAAATAAAAGTCTGTGTTACGTGCTCAACAGGGGACTGTTTAGCTCTCTGGCACACCTCGGAGGGGTCTGCTGCCCGCGTTCAACAAAGACTGACTGTGGCTAACGCGTGCTTGCTGGCTCCCATACCAGGCACGCGTACAGGTCTCTTTTCACGCTCCCACCAAGACTGAAGGAAAATACCCCGCACGTGTGGGTGCACAATCGCGTGTCATTGGAGTCGGCTGAACCTTGTCTCTTCTGTGTTGAGACCATGGACGCAGTCTCACAGTTTTCCTCTCCCAGATTTTTTTTTTGTTTCATGATCAGTCTGGGTTTAAACAAAATGCAGTTTGTTTTCAGAGATATTTGAAACCAGAATAGGAAGTCTTGTTTTTGGTTTATTGGTCTATAACCAGGTTCTTTCCTGGAGAGTTTTTTCCATGTTCAGTATAAAACCCACGCGGCGGCACCCTTTCCAGGGACGGGGTGCTGGTGCCCTCTTGAGGAGGGAGGAAGAAGGCAGAAGGAAAAGAAAGCTGAAGGAAGCGGCTGGAAACTAGGAAAAGAATGTTTAGGTCTCTCTGCTTCCAACAAGTCCGGTCTATCTCACGGGACAATTCGGGTCTGCCTGGGATGTGGCCACAATCCTTTGCCCTTTCTCCCAGCACAAACTCACGTATCTCGATGTTTAGAAGGACGGCCCGGCCTGTTTTCCAAAGTGACGCCCCTTTGATGAAGCAGTGCCCCGCTTGCTTTCACAAAGCTCACAGTCAAAAATGGTTTTTGGTTATAAAGTCCACACTGGCGTCCTGATGGAGTATTTGGCGTCCAATCCCTTGTAGCCATGCGTGGGGGTCACAGACCTCGAAAGCCGGGTCTGTCTTGCTCACTCCTCACTCCGTACTCGGGCTTGCCCAGACTCAGTCTGACTACACACGTGCGGGAATTTTACTCTTTCCCTGTTACTCCCTTCTGCCAAGCTCCAATCGTTTGTCTTACAGTTCTGTGAACTCAGTCCGATTTTCTGCCTAATTCTGATTCCAGGAATGTGGGCTTTAAGAATATTTTTTATGTAGGATAAGTAATATGTTTAGCTAGCATCTCCACACTCAACCCCCAAATTAAAAAACCCTTTTAAGACTTTCCTTGAGAGAAAATTAATCGACTAATGAACAATCTCAGAAAATTGAAGAGACTTTCAGAGCATTTTACCTGATTCATTCCAACCGAGTGTCGGCACCAAATTCTCTGGGGTTCTGGTCTAATTTTGAGGAACAAAGGTTGCCTCTACCTGGACCCTCAACACAATTGCGGACGTAGAGCCACCTGTGTATTTTTCGTCTCTTATTTAATGTGTTAGTATCTTGGGACTGCTCAGGATAACGACGCAGACACCTTCTTTCGTAAAGCCAATTCCAGTAGATCAAAGAACTAGTTTTAAAACTGCTTGACCTGAGTTCTAACTCCCTCTTCTGCCGCTTTCTACTTAGTGAATCTCCGTGGAGTTGTTTCCTCTTTCTGGGCCCCATCTCGTCTATAAGGCAGGGGAGGTCGGGTGTCCTCCTGCGCTGGGAGAAGCTGTCAATCCTCTGGACACAGGCCCGGCTCCTTTGCGGCCATTCGCTGTGTGACCATCGTTCCTACATCTTTGAACACATCGAATTCACAAAACTGCCTTGAGAAAAGCAGCGCTTAAGCCGTTCCATTTCAACACACAATATATTACGTTAAATAACAGAACTGGGGCAGAGCCGAGGGGGCTCAGGCTGTTCTTCAGCTCTGTCCCCAATTGTCGTGAGGCCCTTGTCCTGCTCGCATCCTCATTACCCGGAACAGCCTCTCCGCTCAGCGCTCCGGGTGAGACGCCGCGGCTCGACTCCGTCAGTCTCCCCACGTGTCAGAGGGAGGGGTCACCTCAGGGGACAGAAACTGTGACCGTGTTGCATGCATGATGCTTCTCGGGGACAAATATATTTTTGCCTGATCTACTTAAGACAGAATGGGTGTTGGGGGGCATCGGGGACAGACTTTGATCTCTATTCAGAGCTTTGAAACCCTCCCTCACTTAGGGAGAGATCTCGGCGTCAGAAAGCTGAGAAGCCAGGCCAGGTCGTGTCCTATCTGATTATTATGTAACATGATCTTAAGTCAAAGAAAGTTTGCTGGGGGAAAAAACCCTCTGACTGTTATCTGTCTCAGAATCCTGACCTTCCTGTCACTGTCATATGAAAAGAACTTGCTCTGCAGCTTGGGACCTGAGGGGTGTCTGCCCCTATTTTTGACCAAAATCCCCCCAAAACATCCCTCGCTGAGAGGCTGTGAGGGTTAAACGAGATGATGGTTGTGAGGCGCTCAGCCCAGGGCCTGGGATACGACTGTGCCCGGTGGCTATCCATCACTATTACTAGTGACGGCTTCATCTTGGCTCTTGTGCAGACGTCTCAGCACGTGAAACGAAGGACTGAGCCCCGCTTGAGCGGACCTCCTGGGCACCCTGCTCACACGTGGGCAGGTTTCTGTGCCGTGCAGACGCCTGAAGGGACAGGATGTTTGTCCCTGTAAGTCCGGGCAAGGTCAGACGAGAGGACAGAAACATTTCCCACAGTTCTCAAGTCCCGCTCCGTCCTGGCAGGACCTGTCTCAACGTGGCCTCCGGAGTTCCACAAGGAGAAGTCTTCAACCTTTTCTACGGCTGCGCTGTCTGTGGTTGTCTCTCTCTGTCTAACATCAGCTCGTCCACACAGCAACAGAAGGGACACCTCGTTAAATGTGTCAGAATGTCCTTTCCCACCAGACTCTGTGGACGAGCACCTAGAGAATTGTGTGTGTTAGTTGTTATGTGCAAATGGGACAAGATATTGATTATGTTATTAATGCAATTCAGGATTCTTAGGGAAGAGACTTTCCATGAACAAGATTTTTTTCCCCTTTAAATAAAGCAAATTTTTTTTTTTCCGGAAGCCCACGTGGATCTGCCTTAAATCTTCTGGAGGTCAAGGATGGTTGGGTTTGGATACGGCATAAAGTTTATTTCCCTCATATTGTTATTTGTGAATGTGGATTTGTCCATTGGGCTTATTGTTTGAAAAGTTAGAAAAGATCGATTTTGTTGACAACAAGAAGAGTCCAATTTTTCTATGCTTGACCTCTCACATCTCAGCGTGTATTAGCCTACTGCAGATCTGACTCATCCTGTGGGTTACTATAACAATATTTCAAACAGTAGAGACCGTGAAACGGCTACTTTGCTATCTATCAGTGATACCTGAAGCAGGTAGCCAAAAGGAGCAGTACAACCACCTTCCAGAATATTCCCAGGGTCTAACCACCCCATCCGTTTCTCATAAAAGCAACAGGATTTTTATTTTGCCTCAAGTGGCTCATTAGCTTACATAGGCATCCTCGAGATTTAAAATACAGTTGAGTGCAATTGAAATTTTAACTTATGCAATATGTGCATGAATAAGGAGGTGACAGTGGGTTAGGGCATGGCTTTTTAAAGAAGATCTAGTGTTATTCTTTAATCATCTCTCTGCTTCTAATATGTTAAAGCCAAAGATACAACCCATCTCAATTCCACCCGTGGAATTTTCCCTGTTGACTCGATTACTTTGGAGTTCCTGTAATTTGGTCTCTTCATTTAAAATCAGTGATTGCATTTAGGCAATTCTGTGGAAACGTTTTTCAAGATAAGCCTTGTGTTTCTTAATGCTGGATAATCAGAAAATAAAAGTGGCTAACCAGAATCATTTAGATACCATCAATCACAGAGATTAACCAAGGCTAGAGAAATCTATTTTAATATCTTTTAAACTGAGTTCCAAGTAGATTGTTCAGTCTGCAGCCACAGACTCCAAAATATGAACTCAATATGAAAACATTTTAACTTTCATGTTTTAATGATAAGAATGTTCTTGGCATTAATATTTGAACATTTCAGCTTACCTAGTTCTGAAAACTATGTTGTGGCAGGCTCAGAATCCACTGGCAGGCTATAAATAAAATCTTTCTATAAATATACTTTATGCCAAACTACCAGCAGAATACATTTTTCATCTTCTAAACAGATGGTATAAGAGAAAAATCATGCATGTATATGATTAATCAAACGTGCTTTTGCTGATAGAATTTTCATTACCATTACCAGCATGGGTTTTGTGAATTCTGCATGTTATATTTTCTTTTGAGAATTAGTTTATTTAAGGAAACGATTAATATAGATGAAGACGGAAAGATGATAGGTTTTTATGTGTTGGGTTTCTTTGAGGTCCAGTGGGCCTGAGATGTCAGGCTTTTTTCCGCAAAGATGTAGCCAGACAGCTCTCTCAGACCTGTGAAAGCAGATCATATGCCTAGGCTCTCACCTTATTATCCCAGCCCCACCCCAAGCCCTCACTGGTCATCTGTCAGCACTCTTATTCTGCTGAGAAGTTAGCCTTTATCAAAGCCCTTACCCTTTCCATGCTTATGACAAGTGTGTGAGACACTGAAAGCAAGGAAGAGAATTTACTGGAAAAATACCATGGCAGTGGCTTTTGGCATATTATAAAATAGCACCAAGAGTGACTATAGTGTTAAATTAACCCATTTATGGTCTGCCATTAGATTTATTAGTCATTAAAGAGTGGGTGCTCCTCTAGATTCAAACCAGCTGGGTTCAAACCCAGCCAACCACTAGAGCAAAGGATGGTGGTTGCCCACCCCTATATCCATTCTTCTATTTCTTCTTGTACAGAACACCACAAATTTTTATCTGGGCATATTGCCATCTAGAATAAATGACTATTTCCTAGAGCCACCCTAGTGGCTAGGTGAGGCCATGGAACTGGGTTGTGGCCTGGGGCTAAATTTTAGCTAAGCTATAAGTAGGGAAGATGGCTTGTCTTTTGTCCTACTTCTAGATCGCAATGTGTGTGTGTGATGGCTGGAGCTCCAGCAGCTATTTTAGACAATGAAGTAACTGTGAAGATAGAAGTGGTATGCTCAGATGTTTTGCAGAAATTTAGAACTGGAGTCCCTGAAATCACTGAGAAGCTACCACATCAGCTCTGGCCTGCTTCCTGCTAGGCTTCTTTTATGTGAAAAATATATAAAGAGCTATATTATTTAACATACTGGCTGTGGACCTTTGGCAAATTTCTTCTCAACATGTTAGTTTCCACACCTATAAAATGGGGGTAATAATAGCACCTAACTCTTAGGGTTGTCGTGGGTGTTAAATGAGATGACACTCAGTGCGGGTGAAGTACTTAGACTAGGAGTGTGTACACAGTGAGCACTCCACCAACACAAACTATTGCTCTTGTTAAGGATGCCTGACATTTGAATATTTAACAGTCAGTTTCAACAATTGAAAAGTGACCTGGGAAGTTCCTCCGCGTGTTATTACTTTTAAGTGTTCTGAAACGTGAATTTGAATCATGCCCTCTGAGAAGGATGAGTCATTTAGCTAGTCGGGGACTCTGGCATCGGCCTCTCCGTACTGCTCTGTTGTCCTCTGCCCGTGCAGGAGCTCACTCGTGGTATGACTAAGCCATTGTTGCTTTATGAAAACAAGTCTGAAAAAAAAAGCCAAATGCCAGTTCTAGCGACAGTAATAAAAAAAAAAATTTAAGAAAGCCTAATGAAGGAATAAAATGAAGTTTCCTAGTTAGAAAATTAACATTTTGGCAATGCTCCTGAACCATGACATGAATATACCCACCATATGCTCCACACAGAGGAAGCTATAGATGACAGAGGGCATTTCAAGTATGAGCATTTTCAAATGTCTCTCAATGCATCAGTTACAAATGTCAAGGACCTGCTATTGTGCATGATCCACAAACAAAATTCACAGGTAATAAAGGATTAAAGTTAAAGAATTAAGGGGGAATAGAACCTGCAGAATTATGACACTGGGCAGGCCCTTTGCTTCAGAATTACTCCAAGAGTGAAGAAACTATTTTTAATTTATTCATACCCATGTACTCCCGCCAAAAGACTTCAGACTTCTTATAAGAGGCATAGAATTAGCAAAATCATAGAACCACTGGGACAAGGGGAGAAGAAAAATGAAAGGGAGTGGTTGAGAGGGAGGAATAATGAGTCGGGCAGCCTGACTCCAGGCTTGGGATGTCACTTTCTGGGATTTCACTCAGCTGAGAGGTGGTGGTTAGACACGGTCCACTTCTAGCAGAAGGAGGAACGGTCATGTGCTGGATCTCTCCCACTGGTCCCTCCAGATGCTCCCACCACCCTCTCCACCTGCCCTGGTGGACCTCATGGTCTGTGTCCACAGGCTCCCCTGTGCTCTGGTTTCTGGTTGGGTCCAGCCAGTGGTGAGCCCTGGCAGACAACGAGAGGACGAAGAGAGATTCAGATCGCAGCATTCATTCCCAGTTCCCTCCCTGGGAGGCTGCTTGAGGTGCCTGCATCCCTCAGTGGAAGCCTACTCCTCCTCCCCGAGCAGCCTGTTCTACCTGACTTCTCCTTACAGGTTCTCTAAGCGTCTCTCTTCCCGTTGAGTCCAAGAAGGATGCCGCATTTAGCAAAGACACATATAGGATGGTTGGTTAAATCTGAATTTCAGATAAACAATGAACTTTTAAATACAAATATGTC
This sequence comes from Tapirus indicus, assembly GCA_031878705.1. Lineage (NCBI taxonomy): Eukaryota > Metazoa > Chordata > Mammalia > Perissodactyla > Tapiridae > Tapirus > Tapirus indicus. Next base: position 110,976,644 of record CM062926.1, on the reverse strand, counting down.
CCATGCAATATTTGGGTCATACTTACACTAAGAGGTTATTCATTATTTATCTGAAATCCTGTATTTTATCCGGCAACCCTACCCTAAGGGTGCTGTCAGCCCTAACCCGGCTCCTGCTGGTTTCCCTCTGGATGAGTCCCTTTGTCTAAGAGCCATCCTTGAGTTACTCTGATGCGAGAGTGCCATCTGTTCTCCCTCAGGATCCTGATGCAGTCATCATCCCCCTTGGCTTCTCCCTGTCAAGGTTATTTCCTCTCAACCACGGCTCATACATTATTTCTTTCACAAGATTTTCACAAGGGTTCTGTGGCAGACAACCCACTGAGGCTGAAAGGGGTCCTTACTCTCCAGAAAACAGATGATACAGAGGCGGCAATGCTGGCGTCTTAGTATGAGACTTAAAGAGCCCAATTTAGATCCTTGTATCAGTGTATCTTACCTTGGCTTTCCCTGAGAGTGGAGTCTGAGACAAAGCTTTGCTTGCAGGTAGTTTATTTCTGAGTGTGACCTCAGGAAGCAGGAGCGCAGGGCAGGGGGGTGAAGCAGGGAAGGAGGGAAAGCCCACGGGAGGAAGTGCTGTTGAACGGACTATAGGCAACTGGCTTTTGATCCCACCAAGACCTTCTGAAGGTCCTCATGAATGTGACTCAGACTGCCTACCCAGGGACTCAAAGAGGGAAGCATTTATCAATGGCCCCTGTCCCTGAATGGGGGAAAGTGGCCTTAGGCATGTCCTACATTTCCAGTTAAACATACAGGAGTGCAGAGCCAGTTCCTGTGATTTCCATGCTGCGACGTCAGAGAGGCCTCAAGGCAAAAATGGGAAGTGCTTGGCACAGGCCTGAAGCTCAGTGCTGTCCAGGTGCAACTCCCTGAAGATGGTCAAAGCCTTCACAGCACTGGTTAGAGCCAAGAGGGTTTTGAGGGGGTGACCAAGACGTCTCCCCCTGCCCGATGGAAGGCCAGTCTACTTCTGCACGGAGATGAGCTACAAGTTTACCCAGAGAAGTGCCAAGACATTAATGAAGACATTCAGAAGTGAATGCTATTGAGGAAACACGTCCTTCCTAAGATGAGATCTCTGGAGGAGTTGCCATGGTTGACAGCAACTGGAAGTGGACTCTCTCAAGCGCAGAATCGGCTTGACAGAGCTTAACTAATTGACGGGAACCAAGCCGAACTCCTCCTTGAGACCACTACATGTCTGTTGTGAACAGTTATGACAGGCCATGCCTGGGGCCACCCATGCAAAGTCTCCAAGTGGACATCATGGGAAATTCCTGGCTCCTCCAGCACAGCTACAGTTAAGGGCACAACGAGAATTTCAAGACCTAGAATCTCTATGAGTCCTGAGTAGCAGAATTATTGCTTTGTAAGATGACTTAAGTGGTTTCTAGGTGAAAACATTGCAGAGTCTATGTTTCTTTGCCCTAGTGGGCATCTCACTCCACCCACACAGCTAAGAGCACCAACTTCGGGTACATTTCCATGATAAACGTGGGTGGAATAGAGAATCATAGCCAATCACCTCTATCTTTCCCTTGTTTTGGTAAGAATCCTTATGAAAAAGATGGCTTGAACTCAATTTAAGCCATCCTTGAGCCCAAATCATACTCCATGGTCTGATCTAATGTCAAGGCACAGCTCTAACTAGGTAGGCAGAAGATTCAATGGTTAGATATGGGTACAATTAGAGACAATTACCAGGTAATATAATTTATTCATAAAATCACACTATAACACACAGGCCTGTCCAGTGGCTTGCAATGGGGAATTAAGTTCTGCTCTGATTCACTTCTAGCTTGGTATTGATGGAGTGGCAGCAGATAATCCTCGTCTCCTAGCTTAGGATATAACTGCTACTCACATAGTGATCTGGAACTGGGCTTCTAATCGTACACGGTGCAGGCTGTGTGTGAGTTCAGAGTATCATCATCTCGGGTATAATTCAACTTTTTACTTTGTGGCAAATAAAAAAAAAACCCTAAGCTTATTTTCAGTATTTTTCTCCTCCACGTGAAATGTACCAACATGAAACACAGCCACGATGATGTGGACCTGCCCCTCTCCTCCTGATAGTTCAGCATTTCAAACTTCGTTCTTACCTAGACACACAAAAAAATCCTCAAAAATGATTAAAATGAACCTTTTAAATAAAAAAGGGAACTGGGGCTTAAAAATATAAAAGAATGGTTCTTCTCTACTTATTTCCACATTCTTCCAGCATTCAACCCACAAGACGTCAAAGATTTGGAAAAAATTACGTCCCTGCTGTATCTTATACCCTGCTCCCGAGCATATGAGCTTTTGATCCATCAATGGGATCGTGCTCAAAACACACACTGAGTTTTACCTTAACCACTGTAGTTAAGTGACAAGACCACAGTGACTAAGACTGCATTTCATCTGCAGAAAATTTCAATCTGATCTCACCTTTCCTTTTCATCAATATGTCAGCAGTAGATGGCTCCTCCAAAAACTGCACATCCTGTAAGGCGTTTGAATGAACCACGAGTGGGGGCACCTGCACGGTCTAAGGGCTGAATACACTCTTGAGTGTGATCGGAAATTCTTATCATGTCAAGGCATCCCAGACATCATTCTTCCTCCAAATGCTCTCAGGTCATATGTGCCTTGCTGAGCAATCATGAAGGTAAAATATTTGGCCCCCCTGTGACCTGTGCTGCTGTATTCCTTTATAAACCTAGAGCTGTGCAATAACAAAAATGGCAGAGAAATTTGCCAAACTGAAGACTGTGATGAAAGGGGAGAGAAGGAGTGATTTGTGGGTAAATTGCTGTCAGACGGAATTGGTGCTGCAGTAAAAGATGTTTTGACTCATTAATAAGTGATACAACTTGACAAGTGCTGATGGGAATCTAAGAGATTGATGATGCCTTTGTTTACGCCCAGTGAGGACAGTGTTGAGCTGAGAAGCAGCACTTGACTTCCTCCACCAATATGTCTGGCTCCCAGAGACCCAATGAGTCATTAGCATGAGGTGTGAAGGCTGTGGCCGTGTGCCTTTCCTTCCTGTGGCATGGTAACCAAGAAAAGGGTTAAGGGTTGGAGGACCAAGGATTGGCAAACGGGAATTCATTGTGACTTCTGACCTCAGCTGCAACATGTACAGACTTTGGAAGTCACCACTCCTGTTCTCAAGACAAGAAAAAGCTGTACAAATTAAAAATCAATGATGACTTTTCTTGGACCTATCAGGCACTTAGGTTGCAGGGCAAACTGCACCCTGAAATCTAGAGAGATGGGGACATCCAGAAAGACACAGCTAAGATCTGCTGAATCAGCCAAGAACAGAAGCTTCTGGAACCGTAAACTGGTAGGAACACTTAAACGGTCATTTTGATGGATTGCTAGCAGCTCAGTGTGGAGTGATGTGAAAGTGAGAAACTTCTGGAGGTCATAGTCTTAGAGGGGTCACCCCCACATTCATGGCCTTTCCTTCTGGAACCCCATAGGTTCTCATGATGAAGATCTGAGAAAGATGCCCTCCGGGCTCTGAGGAGGGGAAGAGTCATCACTGCGAAGTAGATCAGAGCCTTCTCCATAACTAAGGCCTACTCTCTAAGGGAAAAGATGCTGCTGGAGCCTTATCCCAGCTTAGGGGGGAGGGCGGGTCGGGCGTTACTCCCATTCCAGCCCCCTCTAGCCTTCCCATCTCACTTTAAGGAGGAAAAATACAAAGTCAACAGGGATCAGAACTTCAAGGAAATAGACCAGAAAAGAGTAGGATACAGGGAAATAGAAGTTACACCCCTGGAGAAACACTTGTGAAGGTCACAGTTCCAGTGACCCACTTAAGACAGGCCCACTTAAGACAGATTTAATCAGAAGATTACAGGACACTCCCCCTCTCCCACACCAGTGTTACAGCTGAAAGAGCTGTAAGACAGGGATTCTTTCTGAGATCGCTGTAAGACAGGGATTCCTTAGGGAATCCTTAGAGTAGCCGTATGGTCTCACAGAGCCTGAGTCCTATCACAGCAGCAGATGCTGGTCAAACAATTCTGTCCAGACTTGGAGCAGGATGATAACTGGTCTTGTGGGTTCACAAAAGACCACAATCCTGTGGAATCTCCCACCATGTGGTTCTGTAGAAGGACCTGACACCCAGAGTATATCATAGTGATGTCGTGATAGACACAGTGGGAAAGCAGAGCCAGCCCGACAATCTTGCCCATTTCTAGTCTCCTGTAAGTGGGCCTGGGGTTCTCTGGTACAAAGAGTCTCGGGCACAAACTGGCTGGCTGTCCTGTGGCTTAGAGGAGTCACTGAAGAGCCTTCTTCCCCTACTTGCCATAGCTCACCGTTAGTCTCAGGAGTAGCCTGTAAAATTAACCAGTCTTCTGGCCATATATATGATTCAACTGATGGTTTAGATTGCTGACCTCAGAAGTCCAAACTACTTCATTGTGGAAGATTCCGAAGAGCCCTTGTTAGAATTGCATGAGTAAGATGCGATCGATTCAGCCTAAAATGCTGAACTTGCAAATGCTATTGATTTGCAAATGTGCATGACTCAGGTACAGTAGCTGTCTGACTTGATCTCCCAAGTGTGGCCGCAAATGGTAACCTTGGTGCTCTCAGCATGAAGAAATTACTGTTAAGATCATCCGTAAAACCTTCAGAAGGGACTTCCAGGCTTCATGTGCAGGATGGCCAATGCTCCTAGTCAGGATCCTCTCGGTTGCAAGCGACAGAAACAACTCGAACTAGCTTAAAGGCAAAGGAGAATTTATTGGCTCATGTAACTGTGAAGTTGGGAGTAGAACCTGTTTCAGGAATGACTAGGACTTAAATGCAGTCATTAAGCCTAGGTCTATCTGTCTCTGGTTATTTCTCTTTCTCTCTTTTCCTCCTTTTCTCTCTTGCCCCTGCTACTCTTTCTAAGTCTCAGTCTCTCTTTTTGTAGATCTTCTCTCTTAATTTGGGGATGAAAGTAGCCACTGTAACTCCAGTCCTAGAACATTTTGGTAGGAAAACCCCAGCAGAAAGAGCAAGTTAACTTCCCCCAGGGTCCATATAATGATCTCAGGGAAGGACTTTGACTACCTTGCTTGGTCACGTCCCTGATCCTTGGGCCAATCACTACTTCTAGAAGGAGGAGTACCATGACTATCCAACCCTGTGGCCAGAGGGTACTGTGATGAATAGCTCCATTTACACCCCAAGGAATAGGAAGGAACACTTTCCCCAAGAAAGGAGGGGAGTTGTTGCTAGAAAAAGAGTGAAGACGTCCTGGATGACACAAAAAATGGATAGTCAGTATGTTCCACCCTTTGACTTCCCAGCGTACAGTCACTCTTTATTCAGGACACAGAATTCCCAAAGGTGTCCACATCTAACCAAGAATTTGATCATCTTCTCCCTAAAGAGAGGCAACCCAAAACCACACCTTCTTCCAGCTTCTCTGGAGCATGTACATTACCCTGACTAGGTCCACATGTAACTTCTCAAACAGTGGAACCGAGGGCTCACTGATAAAGTTAACCACCCTCCACATACCCAACATGAAATAGTAGAGACAGAATAACAGCAGTGGAAACCCCCACTTCATAAACAGAGAAAAGGAAAGAATGCTAATGCCGTAGTCATGACCTGACGGACAGAAGTCACGAGCGTATGTGCTTACGGCTGGAGGGATTCTATGGAAAGCCAATCCCATCCCTAGTCCTGCTTACAAGGATGCTCTCCCTTGGCCATTGAACTGTAAGGCTCTCACTGAGACGGGTGTAGAGGGGTGCTCTAGGGCCTCATTAGCAGCCCAGTTCCCCAGGCATGGTTATGGGGGCCTGGAATTGCCTTAGGAGTAGAGCATCACAGATCCCTTTCTAGAGCTACAGTTTCTCAGATAGCACAACTCCTTAAAACTCTAGTAAGCTTTTCATGGAATCAATTCTGGAAAACTCCATTAGCTCAGAACAAATGGCAGAAATCTTGGCCAGTAACAATTCGTAAATCTGAACCCTGACTTTCAGTCTCTGTCTCTTAGCAACAGCTTTGGTCCTCTGCCCACGCTCCCAGCTCTCTTCTTTATTTGTCCATCTTGGTCTCTGCTGCAGGACTATATGAGATAATAAATTGGGGGGTGAGGCAGAGCTAATTGCTCCCTGGCCCCCACGCCATACCTCGTTGGGTGAAGCCTTAGTATAAGCGTAATTATTACCTTTATTTAGCAGGAGTGACACAGGGCAGGTAGTGTTTAGGAGAAGTTCCCGTATTCTCTGGCCTTTCCCCGGTTCCAATATAATCTCTGCCTTTCCTGGTACTAAATGGAGAAGGGGGCAGATCTTTTGGCAGCTGCAATTCCACAAATACATGATTATCTGACCCTTAGTGGTCTTGGCTTCCTGGCTATCCACAGACCCAGACTACGCTGTCTCTGCTTTCAACCCACAAACCTGTCTTTTTCTTTCAGGGCTATGGTGAAGACCGCAAAGGAGCCAATACCTCCCATCATTCTGTTAATTCTCTAGCAAATCCCCTGAGGCCCCAGTCTTGGCAGTTCATAGTTGAGTCCTAAAATCCCAAAGGTGATAACGAGACAGCTGCTCTGCTAGTGCATAACAAAGATTTGATCTTCACAGGCTGAAAGGGAAGGCTCAGCACGCTCCCCTACTTCACCTCAACATGGGCAATTCCCCATTGTGGGGTCATCAGTGGCAATGCCCTCCTTCTAGATACCGAATTCTGTGTTGGCCAAACCCCTTTTGCTTGCAAGTGACAGAAATCTAATGCAAATAAGCTCAAATAGAAAGGAGAATTTACTAGCTCACATAACATGGGTAGAGGATGTTTCCGCCACAATCGGATCTGGGAAATAGCGAGATTCTCAGGTCTCCACTTCTCAGCTCTGCTTCTCTCTGAGAATGGGTCTCCTTCTCTCCTGGCAGATGGCCTCCCCCTGTGTGGTGGGGAGAAGGCCCTTGGTAACCCCAAGCCCACAGCCTCCAGGAGCAGATATCCTAGCAGAATGAGAATCGTCTTCCTCACAGCATCCAGTTCTCCATCCCTTGAAACGTCTCTGGTTGACCCTAAATGGTCATATACTCAACTCATGAACTCAGCCCTGTTTCCAGGTGAGTGGCTTACAATAAAGTGGCAGGTCTGAGTTGTGTACCCTCCCTGTGCCTGGGGGTCGGGTGAAAGGACAGGGGTTTGTGACTGACAGCCCCCACCACCACGTGGAATGGGCGGAACAGTCCTCCAATGGAGAGAGTGTCCTGTTTCTAGAATAAGCAGGGAGGGGGTACAGAGAAGACAAAAATGACACCGATTCCGCCACACTGACTTCCCTGCCTCCCTGGGGCTGAGATTGCTGAACTCACACGCACGCCACCTGGATGGAGAACCTGAGACGTGTGATCCACAAAGTGTAACTTAAAAACAAAAAATCCACCAAAGAAAAACTGACTGTGTTACTCACCAAGAGATCAGATGTGGATATTTACACGTGAAGCCCGCGGGGAGAGTGACGCCTTGGGCCACCCAGGCAGGACCTGGGAGTGTCTGGACAGACTTCCACCAAGGTCTCTTGCACTTCAGAGGTGGCCTTGTCTCTTCGTGCCGTAGTGGGTAACACAGGGACTACATGTCAATCCTTGTGTCCCCCAGGCCACTGTTGGATACTCCTAGAACTGCGACGTTCAAGACCTGAGGTCCTGGGTGTGTTTGAGGGACCGGAGTTAAGGAGCCTGTACTAGGTTAGAGTTTCTGTGGGCAGGACTGGCTTGAGTGGAATATGACACTGAGGCAGTGTAGCCAGAGGGACAGATTTTCTCATAGCAAAGGGCATTCAAAGGTCATGGCGGGGCACATGGCACTGACTGCCGGCTCCAGGAAGGAGCTGGGAGGTGATAACAGATGGGTCAGGCAAGTGGTTCAGGACTAAGGACATGAAGGACACCCAAGTCTTGAGACCTGCTTTCCTGAGATTCCTGAAAATTCCTGGGGAGGTTAGGCTTGAGCCTGAAAGGAACTGGAGGCGAGTGTAGGACAATGGGTTTTGCACTGAAGTCATTTTCTACGTGCCCAGTTGTTTAACACTTTAAGGATTTTTATGCATATTTATGGATTATGATTTTCAATTGAAGAAAATGTATCTTGCATAATGGTCTAGGATATTTTTGCCTTGAGGCTATTATATTGCTTATTTTTATATAATTGACTTTCTAAATTTCATAGAAGTAGTTGTTTTTAGAGTGCAGTGGGCTTTATACAGCACTTAATCCAGTGGTTTCTACACTAGTTTTTTTTTTTAATCACTGAAATCCTTTTTTGTTCCCCAGATAAAATCTGTAAGACGATGTCATTCATTCAACAAATATCTCTGTTCCAGACATTGGGCTAAGCCCTGAGAAAAGGGCAGGAATGAAGCTGTCCCTCAGGGGCACATGGAGGGTCCCGGGAACGCCTCTCGACTCCTCCCCTGAGCCTGTCCCCTCCCGCCACAGCCTTGGGTTCCCCTGTGGCTCTGTCCCAGGGCACAGACCCCTGATCTGGGCTCACTCCCTTACTCAGGAGGAGGACATGGAGGTCAGAGGGCACACCCCTCATGTAGCATCTTACAATGTAAGTATCAGAAAGTTTAATTTCATCCATCACTTTCCTCTTGCTTTAGACCAAAAAGAACATCACAATTTGCCCACCTTCCTCTTTTTAAAAAAACAATTCCTTCTACACCTGCCTTCAGAATTCCTTTGCTTCAAGTGGAGGAACACAATCTCTTTTTGCCTTTCTTGGTACTCCCTTTAGACTGTCATTTTGCTTCTTGAAGGAAATCCATGTGGGAGGATGAGAGTAGAGTTAGGTTGGCAGAATTAAGAAGGTAAATAATGGTCCCTATGGTGGAGCAGGAAACTTGGGGTGGGAGAGATCAGAAATGTGATCATGATAAAATTATCAGGAAAGAAAGCTTTAAAGTTGAAGGTCAAGAGAAGAAGAAAAAGCCACTCACTGAGGATTCCGTCAGGGATGGAAGAGCACATCCCGTGGAGGCCATGGGATGACTGAAAGGAATTTATATAGTAAAGACATTTCCATGGGGACACATTTTCTTCATTGATATTCTCTTGTCTTGCCACCTTTGTGATCAAAGAACTACAATTGCTTGTCAAATTAGAGACCAACCCATGACACTGAAATGGAATATGATGTAATTCAAAATACATTAGCTGAGCACCTACCATGTGGCAGGTACTGTGACACACACTGAGCGTCTAAAGGACTAAGAGTTACAGCCTTGCTTCCCAGGAGCTCTCTATCGGGAGAGGGAGAAAGACCCATATGCAAACAAGTATAACATTGATTCGTTTGTTGACCACTATGTGCTCAGTGCTTACTCTGAGCCTGGAACTGGGCTGGGCAACTGGAAGTACAGGCCAGCACCAACAGAAACATTTCTTGAACTGCTGGCATGAGTGGTATGGGGGGAGGTAGCCAATCAGACAATCACAGGAGCAATTATAGCATTACCTCTGTTACTGGGCTGTAAAGGTGAGACCCAGGGAGCTATGACAGCCTGAAATGGGGCTTTTGGTCTAGTCAGAGAACTCAGGGGAGGCTGTCTACAGCTGAGATCTGAAAGAAGACTAGGGATTGACTAGGCAAAGAGAGGAGAAAAGAGCCTTCTGGGCATAAGAAATAGCTCCATCAAGGTCAGAGAGTGCTGGGAGGGAGCTGGGTGCAAGATTGGTGAGATCCCACGCAGGAACATGTAAGCCACAAACAGAGGGCTTTTGTCTTTCTCCTAAGAGTAATGGGGAGCCATGAATCCTTTATAAGAGTTCCAGGGAAGAAGCACTACGGACACGGAGAGGATGTAATTAATTCTTCCCGAGAGGAGGGGAAGTCTGAAAAAGCTACTGAGAAGATGTAACATTTGGGCTGGGCCTTGTCAGGTGGGTGAATATTTTTCTAGGTGGTAAAACTGGGTAAAGCCATCCCAGACAATGCCAACATTATGAGGAAAGGAAAAGGGGAAAGGGGACTGGATTATGCTGGGCGACATGGGGCAGGACATGTGAGATTCTGGGTGTGTTGACAAGTCGGGGGGGGCGGGGGTTGGGGGTTGCTGAAGGAAGAGTTAGAGATGATGCCAAGAAGCCAAACGTGGGCAGTTGAGGCATATGCCAGAAATATGGAGAAGAGAAGGTGGAAAAAGTACAAAGAGAAAGACCCAGCCAGCCGGCCCAAAGAGGCATTGAATTGGAGTCTTAGTTTTCTTTTTCCTGCCAAGAATTGTCTTCTCTCCCCCTCTGGGAAGCCAGGTAGACAAAATTGCCTCCACCATCAGAATTAGTGCTTGCCCTCTGAGAAGCTGGCTCTGGCTCTGGCAGGGGGAGGGGGGGGGGGCTCAGAATGCCAAGTCCCCAGCCAGCTACATCCTCATTTCTGTATCCCGTGGCTCTTCTCTCAGGCCCTTTGCCTTGAGCCCAGTGTTCAGCCGCCCAGGTTCTTTATGTAGGGCTCCGTTGATCCTGTCATGTGGACTCTGCCTTCTTACTTTCATTTTCAAATTTCCCATTCTGGGTTTTCAATCCTCCAGCTTGACTTCCCAAGCTCCTTGCCTGTCGCTTTCTCACTGCCAAATCTGACCCCTTTAGACTCTTGGGGCCCATCCCCTATGGATCCTTTCTACACCCTTTCCTCTACTTTTCCACCAATATCCCAGTTTGGTTCTTCCTAGTCAATTCCCAAAGACTCTGACATATGGTGCCACACTCAAACCCACCTAAAATGAGAGCCACTGCTGATTCTTGTCACTTTCCCAGGAACCCACCGCTACCCCATCCCATCCTATATTACCCATTAGCCACTGCTCTTTGAACAGCCCAAGGGAATGTAGTGCCTCAAACATTTCAAACATGAATTCTACCACCCACCAGCCTCCCCAGCACCCAGTTAATGACTGAATCAAACAGAAACATGGTGCTGGCATGCACTTCTCCACATCAGTTTCATGATTCTGGGAAACTGAGTTAAGTTGAATGCTTTCTTTTTAAAATAAAACAGGGCCCTGTTAGGGTTTCATGAGATAATGTAAGTAGCATGCTTACTGACACACAGCAAGTACTCATTGAGGGATTGCTACTAGTAAATATTTTAGCAGTGAAAATATATATTCACATTACTTTTATTTCATATTTTCCTGGGATTGGGTTGTATGGCAACTGGCTCATAAGCCAAACAAGAAGTAAATGACTTAGATCAGAGGTCAGCAAACTTTTTCTGTAAACTTATTTCAGACTTTGCAGGCATCATGCTCTCTGTCACAACTACTCCACACCGCCTTTGTAAGGTCAGCCATAGAAAACAGTAAACAAATGGGTCTGGCCGTGTTCCATTAAAATGTTATTTACAAAACCACGTGACAGGCCAATGGGCCATAGTTTGCTGACTTCTGATGTACATGGTTGTCTGTGATACAATATTGACTAATAAACTAATGAATTTATTAATTTAACAAATGGTCATTGACAGTCTACTTTGCTGGGTGCTGGGCATACAATGGTAAGACAAAGAAATACAGTTCCTACTCCATGGAGATGATAACAAAGTGGAGGAGAAGGACGTTAATCAAATAAGCACACAGATAAATGGAAAGTTACAAATATGATTAGATCTATGAAGAAAAGATATATGGTGCTATTAGACTATTTAACAAAGAGGCATTTGTTTGTTTACATGTCTGTTTGGTGGGAGTTGGTTGGAGAATTGAGGGAATGTTGCTTGAGCTGAGATCTGAAGGATGAGAATAAGTTAACTCGATTGAAGAGTTGTGCAAGGGTTTCCCAGGCAAAGGACCCACTGCGTGCAAACCCTGTGATGGGAGGAAAAATGGAATGTCCAAAGAGTTGAGATGAGACTGGTGTGGCCAAAGCACAAGTAATGGGAGCCTGATGAGGGTCATGGTCTTCAGCCTGAAAGCAGCAGCAAACCAATGCCCAGCTTTAAAGTACGATCAGATTTGCATGTTGAAAAAAATATCCCTTCAGCTAAGGTGTTGAAAATGGAGCGGAGGGGGACATACAACACTGCAATGAGAGAAATTTCCAATTATGGCTAGTTTGTTCTTTTGAAAGAGAGAGATTGGGTGGTTTGATGATTTGCAAGTAAAAATTGCTTTTCTGCATCATGGAAAAGTCATTTAAACTCTTTCTGGTCTGTGGAAAATGAAGAAAAAAAAATGAAGATTTGTATTTCATCAGTGCCAACCTTTTTATCTTCTCAATGTTTCTCTTTCAGCAGCAAAATGCAGATGAATTTGCATAAAAGTTTACTCACACACAGTTCTGGTGACCTACTGACTCAACCTGTCTTTCAACTTGACTTATTTTTCCACACGTGAAACATTTTGGCTCAGATAGCAGACAGGTTGTAATAAAACACCTCTCTTATTGTTTAAACTAAAATACCATTTGTTAAAACTAACTGGAAATAAATTAGTATTTTCAAAGATTAAAAACTGGTAATATAACTGTTGGTTTGGTTTCCCATAAAATGAGGTTAAAGAAATAATTTCTTTGGCTCCTTAAATTATCTGTGTTCTTCCTAATGGCACCAAAAACTTACAAGGTCTAGAACAGTAGTACTAGAACTGGGGGTGGTTTTGCCCCCCAGGGGGACACTTGGCAATGTCTGGAGACATTTTTGGTTGTCACAGCTAGGAACGGGGGAGGTTGCTACTGGCATCTACTGTGGAGAGCCAGATGCTGTCAAACACCCTACAATACAGACAAGAGACCCACCCACGACAAAGAGTTATCCAAACCAAAATGTTAATAGTGTTAATAGGGCGGAATGATCTAGAATAATGTTAATCCACCAATTTCCTTCAACTCTGTTCCAGATGATGCTATAAAGTCTTTCTTCCTTTTCTTTTTCTTTCTTTCTCTCTCTCTCTCTCTTTCTCGCTTTCCTTTCTTCCTACCTTCCATCCTTTCTTCCTCTCCTCCTCCTTCTCCTTTTTCTTCATCTTTGTCTTCGTCTTTGCCTTCACTGACCCACCTGTTGTCCATAATCTGAAATGAGATTCCTCAGCTTTTGCAGAAGTCATAAAATACCTCATGGACAAGGGGCACTTCCATCCTGGTGGATCTTGACATCCATGTGCGATTGACTCAGCTCCTATCGCAGTGACTTGTTGTCCTCAGTATGTCAGTCATTATCTCTCGTTAGGACTCACTCTTCTCCCTGCATCCATTCCTGTCCCCTCTCCTCCACCAAGCAGCTCTTAAAACATGCAATTTATTCTTGTCAATCTCATATTTATTAAAAACAAAAAAAACACAAAAAACTTCAGTGACTTCCCAAGAGGAAGGTCAGAAGCTTCACTGGCCTGGGAGCCCCTGCATAGTCTCTCTGCCCCATCACTGCCCACCTTCTCAGTTCCATTTTAGCCACTCCCACTTCTCACTCCCTCCATGCTGGACCCCTTAATTTTGAGTATGCCATGCTCTGGTCTGTCACACACTCTTCCCTCTGCCTGGAATGCTGTTCCCTTTATTTATTTACCTAACTTCTACTCATTCTTCAAGTCCCAACTTAATCATAATTTCTCAAGGAAACCTTCCCTGACTCCCAAACTAGGTACATAGCATCAGAAAACTCAAGAATATTTAATTATTTACGCCTTATCTTTTGTTTAATGGTAATGTTGGCCTTCTCCACCAGACTATAAAGCAAACCATGAGTGGGTGTTCAAAAAGAACCTTGCATTTCAAGCTGTTTCAAAGAGTTTTGATCTTTTATTTGTAACCACATGTCGTGGACCTAATGTTCCCTTTAAGAAAATAGTGGACTTGGGCAAAATTTGCGAATAATCCTGGCATCTCACTGTAGCATTGCACAACAAGCCACATTTATGCGTCTCAATACAGAGTCATTCTGCCTCTAACATGAGCCTGGCTGGCTGTACTGGACATCTTTTATGCCCCTCTTGTGTTCTTCTGGATCACTCTTTACTCTAGCCATTGAGGCAGCAACCAGTTGGTGTAACCTTACCTTAGCTGCTCACATATCTCTAGGTTTCAGCCCTGGGACTGATGTCTCATGGGACACCTGGGGGAACCTGCTTGGACTCATGCACATGCAGCTTAGAAGTGCAAGGGATTTAGCACCCTGTTGGGCAACTCTTGGACAGTAGTTGATTGAGCTAGTGTTCTCCCATCAGTCCTAATGTCTTGGGCAGACTATTCTGGAATACATTCTAAGTCTTCTTCAGAAGGTCCCAGCTGAATCAATCCCTAGCTGCCTACAGGGATGGTCAAGCCAATAATGCATCCTTGAATTGGCTTTCCTTCCTTCCCTCTTTCCTCAGTCCATCATTCATGCTCTGGGACCACTTCCAAAATAAACTTTCTGCACATAAACCCTAGTCTTGGGCTCTCACTTTGTGGGGAATACAGTCTAAGACAATGTCATTGGATGTTGCAGGAGTCATGTGGGAGCAGATGCTTAATCACACAGCAAGGAAATTCCACTTAGCTCCAGAAATCCTGGATCCACCTGTGGTAAGCTAAATAATGGTCTCCTAAATCTATCCATGTCCTGGTCTCCAGAACCTGTGAATATGTTACCTTAACATGATAAAAGAGACTTTGCAGATGTGATTGAGATAAGGATCTTGAAGTAGGGAGAATATCTTGGATTATCCAGGTGGTCCCTAAACGTAATCACAAATCTTTGTAAGAGCGAGGCAGGAGGGTCAGAGTCATAGAGAAGGTCATGTGGTGTTGGAAGCAAAGATTGGAGTGGTGCACTTTGATGATGGAGGAAGGCACCACAAGCCAAAGGATGCTGGCAGCCACCAGAAGCTGGGAAAGGCAAGGAAATGGATTCTCCCCAGAGCCTCATAAAAGGAAACTTGATTTTAGCCTAATAAAACTGGCTTTGGAACTCTAGCCTCCATAACTCTAAGAGAATAAATTTGTATTTTTTAAGCCACTAAGTTTGTAGTAATTTTTTATAGTACTAATAAGAAACTAACAGTATACCTCTTTGAAAGTAATATGATTTAATGCATTTGCTAATAAAAATCATAGTACCTGCTAATATTTCTTAATCCAAGTGCTTACTGTGAATCAGATCCTGTGCTAACCACTTAGTCGCCATTCTTCCCTAATTTTCACAACAATCCTGTAAGACTGATAACTCCACTGTCCATCGTGGTGGATATTATCCTATGACACTCCAGATCCGTGTCCTCCCTTCTCTGCCCCGGGACATGGGTCCATATAGACTGCCTCCACTGGCTCCCTTGATCTCTGGCTTGTAGTTGGGTTTGGCCCATCAGAGGCAACAGCAGGAGACGTGGAGTGTGGGTGGGCAGTGAGGTCTCCAGCTCTCTCCCTCCCAGGTTATTCCAGGTTGAGTGCATCCCTCTCCTAAGGTCACAGATCGTGTCAGGTAACTTCTCCATAGAGCTTGCTTGCAGGGTCCTTGCTCCTGCTACCTCTGGGAATTTCCCCATCACTCATTGTTTTTCCTGAATCCTGCCCACACTTCTGTAAATAGCCCTTGATTAACACTCCTTAAATCACCCCATTTCTATGTGCCATATAATTTCTGCCAGGACACTGCCCAATATTCTCCATTTTACAGCCAAGGAAACTAGGGCTCAGAGAGGTTAGGAAACTCAGACATTTCATCCAAGTATAAAATAACCAAAGAATGAGATGAATAGCAGACATTTCATCTGCTTTTGCTATGATAGGGAGCATTGCTGATGTCCTCCCAAACTTGAAGAAAATAAACAAATTCATCTTTGTCATTGTTGGGTCTATCGATCACATGCACATTGACTCTGCCTGCGTTTTCATCAGGCTGTCTCCCTTCAATGCGGCATTCTCATTTTGTAGGTGTACCATCTGGTATTTTTTAATAATATATGCAAATTTTGTGAAAATATATCATTTTCTATCTTGTTTTGATCATCTTGACACCACATTTTCCTGTTACACAAACATTTTAGAGTGTGGTTTGTCCTCAAAGACAGTGCCAATTGAGAGGAAATGTTTCTGTGAGTCGTCTGAGTTATATGTGGCCATTTTTGATGAAGTCTGCAATTCTAACAGCTGTGTCCTAAATTAAGAAGATGGGCATTTCTCCAGAGACAAACCAATTCATCAAGAACCCATCTTGCACATAATATAAAACTTTAATAATTCAGCCCTACTGGGGGGCTGGCCAGGCTGAAACACGTTGTTTAAAGAAACACAGTTTGATGGCTTTGAAGTACAAACAAGAACTTGAACTGGGTAAATAGAATGTGGCCAAGCGTGGTTCTTAGGAAATCTGCTTGAATGAATAGCTAAGAAAGATTTATAATTGGTATATCAATTATTTCTATGGGAGTGGATGTTTTTATGATGCTTGAGGGTACTTAAAAAGTTTGCTCTCATAAGTAATTTAAACATTCCTCTTGAAATACTGTTTGCACTATTAATTTATTTAGCAGATTAATCATAGAATCATAACATTTTAGAGCTGAAAGGGGCCTCAGAGAAAATCCAGAGCAACTCTCTTTTTGCAAACAGTTTCTTGAATCATTCTTAGCTCTACGCTGTCAGTACAAGGGCCAGCGCGCCACACACCCCCTCAGTCCAGCTTGGACTCCTGAGCACTGGCTCACAGCCAGGGGTCCAGCATAACTGGCTCCTCCTTGCCTGCAAAGGGAGATTAGGGCGTGTCGTAAGCGAGGTTACGCAGCGCTCCTCTCTCTGGTCCCCCAGCAGACCAGTTCTGCTCTGCTCTATCCTACCTTTTTTGACAGAACTCAGTGCCTTCAAATCTTATGTCCCACGCCTTTCTAGTCACTTCCACTATGGAGGCTCAGAGGAGGACCAGCTTCTCAGTGTCTTGCCCTGCTAATCTTCCAATCCGCACTCCCTCTCTAGACCTCTGAAATCTCATCCTCCAAAATGGCTTTTCCCAAGGTCATTCATAACGGAGCTCAAGACTCATACGACTTGACTGTTTGGAACGGCTGATGACTCCTTTCTTGAAGCTCTTTCCCACCTTCTTGAAGCTCCTATTACAGAGGCTCCTTCCTGGGTCACCGCCACCACTCTGACCATTCCTTCCCAGGCCCTTTTGCTGGAGTTCCTGTTTGTTGTTATCTTCTCTCCTCATTCTACAGTTCTTCACGGGATATCTCAATTACCCCACCACTTTCTTCACTCCCCGTAAGCTGTTTACTCTCAAGTTAAGTCCCTGGCCCAGATCTTTCTCCTGAGCTCCCAATTGCCTACTGAACACCTTTTGAAGTTTCACAGGCCCTCCAAACTCAACAGATCCAAAACAGAGCCATTCTTCCCCCCAGATGAGCTCCCCACTCATGTTTTTCTTTCTGTGAATAACAACATCATTCACATAGGTGCCCAAGCAGAAGTATAGGAGTTACTAGATCAGTCCATCAGTGGTTCCCCATTGCTACCAAGATAAAATCCAAACTTCCTGGTATAACAAAAAAGGAGGCCTGCGAGATCTGGTCACTATAACTGTAACAGCTTCATCTCATACAGCTCCCTGTCAGTCCTCACATCCACTCCAGCTAGACTGTCCTTCCCATAACCCTCAGACAAACCCTTGCTCCTCTTCTAAGAGTCAGTTCAAGAATTATGTCCTCCATAAAGCTTTTTCTCACCAATTTGCCCCTCTTTGGAAAATTGGGTCATTGGGAATAGGGAGAAAGAGAAAGTTCTAAGTAACAAAGAAGTAATAGTGTTGAGGAGATTAGAGTTGTCTCACTTAGGGTAAACTAAGTAACCAGCTTTAAAAATAGGAGATGTTCAGAACTTTTCCCTCCCTGTTACTTCTTGGTGCAGGATGCCTTCTGGAAAGTGAAATGGCTTTATGGCTCTGTTTACATAACAACTTCTCTGTGTTTTCTTCCCCCTTTTGTTGCTGAATTCCGGAGACAGACAACTTTGCTGCTAATCACGACCCTGTTACTGGGACATTGAAAGGGGAAGGATGTAGATGGGGAAGGACAAAGATGCATGTTTCCCTATCTGATGTCCTCCCTGCTGTCTAGCCAGAGATCCAGAAATCAACAAAATCTCCAGAGACTCTGCAGGTGACATGAGTCTCGGCTTGCTTTCTTTCAAATTACCTCCAAGACCTCAAACGGCCACGGCTACTGAAATCAGAGTTCTATGTCACGTCTTTTTATCTAACTTGTCTGAACTCCCATGTAACAATTTATGAAAGCCGGTCTCTCGCATCTAAAGGTACTCAACACATGGTTTCTGCGTTAGAAATATAAATGTAAGAAAATTCTGAAATCAAAACAGGAGAAGCGAAAGTTGTAGCTATCGTGTTTCCCGCATGAAGTCTTCTGTAGATTTCTCCCATTGAGCAGCAGGATGAGTGAGCTACAATCAAATCAACAAGAGCTGGTGGCTTCTTTGGGATTTTACTGAGGACAAAGGAGGGGGCTCCGCACATGATTAACTTTGTCGGATTGAATTGAGAGTTTCAGAATGATTAAGAAACTAGAGCTTGACTAAGTCAGAAACCATGCGGTCTATAACAGAAGCCTTCTAAAGAAAAACAACATGAATTTCCAGAAGAAGCAAGCAGGTGATTTCTGTAACTTCATAACCAGGACAAGAACTCCATTTGCTTTCCATTCTGGATAAAGTCCCTGAACTGAGGCCACTGCAGGACAAGGGGGTAAAATGTGTTTTCAGTGACTTCTTGGAAAGAGAAAAACTATCTGTTGAAACTGAGGCCTCTGATTTGTTTTCGTAAAGTCTCCATTTTAGTCGGGTGAATGGAGGGGAGGGGAGTGAGTTTTGAATTGCCTGCTTTACTAGTATAAGTGGGTTTTACTTGTTATATTTTTCTAATGAAAAGGAAAAAACACAATTCTCACTAGGGGAAAGGGTTCTAACATTTTACTGAGTCTGCCATGCACTAGACACTGAGAGAGAGGTTCTTACACACACGTTCTCACTCTTAGAAACAGTGACAATAATGACAGAACCTGACCGACGTGGCCTCCTCTGACAGAGAACCTCCTGTGCGCGGCGAGCGCTAAGTGTCTACACAGACCACCTCGTCTCGAGGTTGTCAAGATTCATCCACATAGTAGCACATAACAGTATTTCATTCCTTTTTATATTATCTTAAGATATTTATAAGATATATAATATTTTATTTATAATATATATTATCTTAAAGTGTTTATAATATATATAATATCTATATATAACATATAGATACCTTAAGATATCTAAATATAACAGCTGTGGCCATTGAATATCCTCTCCTATTGTAGTCTTATTAGCTCCTCTATAGATTATGCTTTCCAGACCCAATCTCTACAGACCCATGTAAAGACAACCAATATTGTAGTTTTTAGGAGACACATAGCATTGTGCATCCTCCATTACCTTCTTTTTGAGCTCTCAGGCCAGTTGGCTTGGGAATATACCACTCATTTATAACTCAAAGGGGAAAAGGCCCAAAGATCTCAGACCTGTCCCAGCCCATGTGGGAGTGGGCCAGATTAGGAGAAATTGATTTCTTTAAAGTCTGCTGGTCCTTCTGTGCTTATCGCCATGCTAATTATCTGGCTCACTGATTTATGATTTGGGCTTCCCACAAATTCCCTCTTTTGATTCTTTTGTGCCTATTATCTGATCTACAAAAATTTAGATGGGGTGACCAGTTTGGGATTGGGCACACCATTTCTATCTAGCATTTGGATTTTTCCCCATTCCTTCATTAGATAATATAATGTGGGAGGGATTCACAGTGTTGGAAGCAGCCTTGGTCAGCATCCTCTTTTTAAGAGGGTTACCAAGGTCACAACAGCAATTAGTAGCAGAGCTGGGGTTCAGCCCAGGGACAGGGTCTTTTTCTTGGTGAGCAGAAAATAACATGATGCCCTCCAGAATCAGAAGATCCAGCTGTGAACTTCCACTCTGCCACTTCTTAGCTGTGGGACCTCCCAGGCCGTTTTCTCCTGAGGGTGTGAGCATTAAATGAGATAACGTGAGTAAAGTACCAAACACTGCACGGTCTACGTGCTTGATAACTGTCAATTACCATCCTTTCCAGGTCAGGGCTCCTTGGTTTGGACTTTGAGAGGTCCCTCCCAGGTCATTGACCAGAACCCATAGTTCTCCACTGTCCCTCCACTTCCAGAACAGGGAGGCTGGTTGGACATCTGGCTGCCTAGGGGAGTACCCCTTGCTGAGTTGTAACCTGAGTGTCAGTTGTCACAATGCCAGAACAGAGCAGGGGACTGTGCCTTTGATGGCCACAGGGCTTCCTTCAGTCTAAGAGATGCTTCATCTGAGTCCTGAGGCCAGGCACACCTCAGTCTCTGTATGGGTATCCCACCCTGAGAAGCTCTGGTAGACTCCTTTGCTTTGGATAGAAAGTAAAAGTTAATTGTTCCCACTTTATGATTCCCAAGGGTGAGCGTGAACCCAGAACATAATCTGAACTCCCTCTTAGGCCTTAAACACATTACAATATCAACTAAAACCCACTACTTGTAATTGAATCATATTACTTACATCATAGCTTTCCCACCACAAAATATTGTCTTAATGTTAACTAGCATGCTTACTCCTCAAAATCTAACTGAGAACTTTCCATGCTACCCAAAAGTCCTAGCTAAACAAGCATATAAGCTCTGTCTTGCAGTAATGCTTGTTCCAAACTTCCTGCTTTTTCATAGACTATTGACTCAGGATAATTTTACATTTTGTTACTTCCCCAGATATAGGTGTAACTGATTCTGAACCCTATTTTCCTCATCTTACAATCTCTTACTCTTCACCATCGGGCCTACTGTCCTGCTACTAACTCCCCCTAAATCTCCTCAAGGCCGTCCCAGAGCCCAGCCCAAAACTATTCACCTTCTCAACACCCCTGCTTCAGTCACTTGGAGGGAAAAAACCAAGACACGTCCCTTGACAATTAATTATTCAACTTTTGCAGATGCCTACTATATGTAAATCTGAACTAAATTCTGTCACTTTATAGGCAACCTGATCCAAACTACTTAACATTTCTAAGCTTTAGTTTCCCCATCTGAAGAATGGAGACAGTAATAGCACCCATTACGTAGCGTGGTTTTGAGTAATAAGAGACATAGTGACTATAGAGGGCTTGGTGTGGTGACTGGCACACGTAAGTAATCAACTAGTCTCAGCTATTGTTGTTGCAGTTATTGCTGTCATCAGACTGTAGTGAATACAAAGACACATAAGACATACTCCCACCCTCAAGGAGCTTACAAGATACTTGGGATGACAAGCATGTGACAAGAAGATAGCATTAGAGATATCCTAATAAATTATGTGATGCTGTTATTTGTCAGGTGAGTGAGGGACAGCATGCCGTAAGCTAGAATATAACTTGGAAAGATTTCAGGTTGATGGAGAAATAACGAGCTGGGCCTTGATGGATGAAGTGCGTTTAGACAGACAGTGAAGGGGAGGAGCATTCCAGGGTGGAGAAACAGCAATAAGCAGCACACAGACATAGGAATGTGCAAGAGTTTGGGAGACCATGAGTGACAGGTTAAGTGGAGAACTCATACGAGTTGGTGGGAGTCCGATTTCGACAAGCATTGAGCGTAAATGTACACAGTAGCATTTGAGGTTTTAAGATGCAAAACTGTGGAAGCTTAACCTGGTGGTGGTATATGGGGTGGGTTTGGGTGAGAGAGACTACAATAGAATAGACTGTTACAATCACCTCAATGTAAGGTGAAGTGCCGAGATTCAGGTGACTCTGGAGGTGGAAAGGAAGCCAGGTCTGAAAGACACTTGGAGGGAAGAATTGTGTCTGGATTTATTGGAGGGCAAAATGGAGTGGGGGTGTTATGCAAGGAAAAGGGAAGCAGAGAGCAGCCTAAGGTTCTAATCCCAGGAGGCAGGGAGAATGGGGCATAGTGTCCTTAATGAAACATGTAGGTCATCCATTCAGTCATTTTCTCAATAATATCAATTCTGCACTCTCTATGTCAGACCCTGTGCCAGGTCATTGGGATCCAGAGATGAGCACGGCGGTTCCTGCCTTCCAGGAAATAACAGCCTAGTCAGAAGGAAAAACTAGATTGGGGAAGAAAGATGAATATTTACTCATAAGTTGATATATCTGAGAAAACTTAAATGTCAGCTAGAGTACTCCTTATTCTGTCCCACTGGAACAAACTGTAATGATAAGAAAACTGAAGTCCAAAGGGATCAAAACTCACACCTCTAGTTACTGTCGGAGCCAGCCCAGAGGAATGTGAGCCCAGAATTCTCTTTTTTTCTTTGAGGGGGAAGTGTTTGGTGAAAGGAAGTGGCGGGGGCAGCAGGTGACCTTCATGCTCGTGCGATTGCAAAGGAGAGCTGGGCCTCAGTTTGGACTTGAGCTTGACCTGTGGAATGGTCAGACCATGAATAAGGGGGACTCACCAGGATATGCTGGGAATGGGAAGAGGGGCAAACAGGATCCTCTTTCCCAGTTCCATTCTCCCAGTACCTTCTTTTGAACAAGTTAGGCTCTGGAGAAGGAAAGAGTTGGCAGAAACGGTGTGAGGCTTCCCTAGGGGCCTCCTCTGGAATTCTCACCCTGGGAGCCTGAGGGAGCTGGAGCAGGGATGCAGGGAGGGTTACACAGGCCGTCTGAGGGGTAAGAGCCAATTTAGATGCACCAGTGGTTGCAAAGAAGAGTCTGTCTGAAAACGAATGCATGTGAGTAGATGACAGAGCCCAGAGGAATGAGAGACCCCTGCAGATTACCTGCCCCTCTCATTCTGGAGAACTAGGACTAGGTACCCTTAAGCAGCCCAAAGCCAGAGTGAGACCCACCCAGCCAGGGAGAATGCAGGCCCCTGCAGGCAGCTTTGAGGCTGTTGAGAATACACTTCAAATGTGAAGTCAGGAGACGGTGGCTTCTGCCTTGGCCCCACTGCTCACCAGCTGGGAGTGTAGAGACTGCTGACCTCCTCAGCTGAACCTTAGGTCACCCTCTGTAAAATGACACCTCCAATGCCTGCCGCTTCTGTTAATTTCATAGCGGTCCTTGGAACCAGAGGGAGGCCCACAGGCCTTTGATATGACCCCTGCAATTAGTGTCCTGGGGCCCAGGCCTGCAGAAGCAGGAAAGAGAGACAGGATTTCCTTCTTTTTATGGCTGAATAATATTCCATTGTGTGTGTGTGTGTGTGTGTGTGTATATATATATATATATATATATATATATATATATATATATATATATATACAAACGCACATTTTCTATATCCATTCATTTGTCATTGATGGACACTTAGGTTGTTTCCATGTTTTGGCTATTGTAAATAATGCTACAACGAACATGGGGGTGCAAATATCTTTTCAAGTTAGTGTTTTCATTTCCTTCAGATAAATAACCAGAAGTGGGATTGCTGGATCATATGGTAGCTCTATTTTTAATTTTTTGAGGAATCTTTATACTATTTTCCATAGTGGCTACACCAATTTGCGCGCCCACCAGCAGTGTACAAGAGTTCTTTTTTCTTCCCATCTTCACCAACACTTATTTCTTGTTTCACGTGTGAGGTGATATCTCATTGTGGTTTTGATTTGCTTTTCCCTGGTGATTTCTGAGGTTAAGCACCTTTTCACATGAGTGTTGGCCATCAGTATATCTTTCTTGGAAAAATGTCTATTCAGATACTCTGCCCATTTTTTAATCAGATTGTTTTTTTGCTATTCAGTTGTATGAGTTCTTCATATATTTTGGATATTAATCTATTATCAGATAAACGATTTGCAAATATTTTCTCTCATTCCATAGGTTGCCTTTTCATTTGGTTGATGGTTTCCTTTGCTGCACAGAAACTTTTCTGTTAGATATCATCTCACTTATTTATTTTTGCTTTTGCTGCCTTTGCTCTTGGTATCAAATCCAAAAATATCATTGCCAAGGCTGACATCAAGGAGCTCACTCCCTACATTTTTCTCTAGGAGTTTTGTGGTTTCAATTCTTATGTTCAAGTCTTTAAACAATTTTGAGTTAATTTCTGTGGTATCAGTTGTAACATCTCTTCTTATATTTCTGATTTTATTTATTTGAGTCCTCTTTTAGCCTTGGTGAATCTAGCTAAAAGTTTGTCTGTTTTGTTTATCTTTTCAAAAAACCAGCTTAGTTTCATTGATCTTTTGTCTTTTGAGTCTCTATTTCATTTATTTCCACTCCAATCTTTGTTATTTCCTTCCTTCTACTAACTTTAGACTTAGTTTGCTCTTCTTTTTCTAGTACTTTGAGGTGTAAAGTTAGGCTATTTATTCGAGATCTTTCTTGTTTCTTAATGTAGGCATTTATCACTATGAACTTCCCTCTTAGAACTACTTTTGCTGCATCCCATAAGTTTTCGTGTGTTGTATTTCCATTTGTGTTGGTCTCAAGATATTTCTTTATTTCTCTTTTGATTTCTTCTTTGACCCATTGGTTGTTCAGTAGGGCGTTGTTTAATCTCTACATATCTGTGAATTTTCCAGTTTTCTTCTTGTAATTGATTTCTAATTTTACATCATTGTAGTCAGAAAAGATGCTTAATAAAATTTCAATCTTCTTAAATTTATTAAGACTAGTTTTGTGGACTAAGATATGATCTATCCTGGAGAATGCTCCATGTACACTTGAGAAGAATGTGTATTCTGCTGCTTTTGGATGGAATGTTCTGTAAATAGCTGTTAAGTCCGTCTGGTCTAATATGTCATTTAAGTCCCATGTTTCCTTATTGATTTTCTGTTTGGATAATCTATCCACTGATGAAACTGGGATACTGAAGTCTCCTACTGCTATTGTATTGCTGTCTATTTCTCCCTTTAGGCCTGTTAATATTTGCTTTATACATTTAGGTGCTCCTATGTTAGGAGTATAAATATTTACAAATGTTATATTCTATTGTTGGATAGCCCAGAATTCTTTATGTCATACCATGCCACCACATAGTCCACACATGTAGACTCTCCACACATGTGATCTCTCCACACATAGTCCTCACTGTTGGGACCACATGATTGACAGTCAATCATGCATTGCCTTGTGACATTATTCACAGGGTATCAAGCAAGGGAATGGACACACATGGCAAACTGCAAACTGTGAGGGAAGGTAAACTATTGCTAACTCATTTCTCATGTGCTGGTGACTTTTTGCTTCTAAAAGATTCTAAGTTACTTTCAAGGACCATACATTTAATATCTGTGGGAATGAGGACATCATCCACCATCCAGATGAAAGCCTGCCTCTTCCCTCTCTGCCACTGGCTATACCCAAACATTCTTGAAGCCATGTCACTCTGATTCTTCAATATACTCAAATTGGTCATTTCATTTATACCAAAACCACTATTGCCTTAGTCCAGGCCCTCACTGCAGTTATCTCTTCATTTTTTTGCCCCCCTCCTCCACTCCAATCCATCTTTTTCACTCTGCCGTCACAGAGCCAAGCATGTCACTCCTCCCCTTAAAAACCACCAATGTTTCTTCATTGACTACAGGATAAGGCCCAATCTCCTTAATATGACCAGAAATCCTTTTCCTTCCAAAAGTTCTTTTCCACTCTTTTCCAGGTACTCCATGCCCCTACAAAAAACTACCCACCATTATCTGAACACCCCAAGATTTTTATCTCCCTATGCTTTCGCACATACTGTATATTCTTCCTCTTTTTCTCCTTCTTACTACCTGAACTCCGTCTTTCAATGCCCACCTCAAAAATCACCTTCCCCGAAAATAGACTTCTATTAATTTTATTTATTTATAACACATGCCATGACAAAATATGAGAGGATACAATGTCACATACAGAGATGCACACTATACAGCAAAGTGAAATGTATTTCAAAATTTAGCAAATGACAGGAGAGTAAGACAAAGACAGGAGTGATGTTAGGCCATGAAGTGCTTCTCAAACATTCCTACACATTTGCTAGCCCTTCACAGTTGTTCACTTAAATCTCTGAGGTCGTTATGTGTTAATGTGTCTTATTCCTCCCCTAGACTGTGAGTCCTTGAGGACAAGACATTCATCTTAATCACTTCTGTATTTCCGGCATCTCAAATAACATCTAGCACTTGTTAAGCACTCAATAAATGGTTATTGGACAAATGAGTAAGTGAAGGTTTAAATGGGTATTACACTCATCTATATAGCCCCCTCCCAGTAATGAATAATTTATATATAATGGGTGAAGTATGGAGAGAAATTCAAAGAGAAATATCCAAGTACTTGGAAATACGGTCATCCTCTTCGGGGAAAGTAGACTAATCTTTGGGAATATGTTGAATATTAAGAAAGAAAACTTAGAAAGAAAAGACATGGAGAAAAGAGCCAGTGAAAGAGGAAAAAGTGGGCATGACATAGGAAGGAGCAGCAAGGAGGGAAGGCAGACAAGACGGGTGATGAGTCAATAGCTGTGAATGCTCCAGAGACGCAGGCTCTTCTTGAGTCTGATATATTTTGCATTTCCTGCACCCCTCCTGGTAGGTGCTAAATAAACATTGTCAGGTCAGAAGGCGGACACAGATACTTTAAAGTCCCAAGTCAGGAGCACAGCAGAGTGAGTGACTTCCTTGCCCCCAGATTTACTTTGCACCTCATGTGAACACATCTTCATATTATTTATTATGTGATGTTTACATCAGCTTTAACCCATTTCTGGCTACCTGTTCCTCTGGACTGCAGAGCTCTCAGAAGCAACCCCTTTATCTACATTTACCCACCTTGGTTGCTAACTCTTTGAGGAATAGGCATTCTTTCCAGATCCCATTGGATTTCCGCGTCTGCCTAGGCCTCCCTGATTTACTCAGGCACTATGGTGTAGCCTCTGCATCCGCCTGCGCGGTCCTGGGTACCTCCTCTTCCTCCTCAAACACTCATATGCCAACCTGCGTGGTTACAAGCTCGGGTGCTCTCCTCTCCTTCCCCACTCCCAGCCCCGAGCCCCCTTGCCTCTGACAGACTCAGAGATTAAAATGCTTTTTGTCTTAGACTAAATTTTTGAGTTTTCTCAAAAGGGAAACTGTATTGTTTTGGTTTTTTTTCCAATGTAGCTTAACTTAAAATCACTGTAAATTCCTAAAAGACAGACAGCTGGTGACAAAAGACAGTAATTACACTGAAATACTCTATAAAATCTCTACCATGTTTTGCAAAAAATTTCATCCAAATGTTTCTGATTTTGAAACTTTTGCTCACTTGTAATTGCTATTTAAGACCAGGAAGCATTTCGAATGCCATCTATAACATTTTGAAAGGGTTTTTTTCTTTTGAAATCACATAAAGGAAGCTTGTATCACGTATGTTCTTATTCTGTAAACCTAAGAGTTAGCTGGTTGCTGATTCAAGCACACTCCCCACGTTGGAGTGCCAAACAGAAGACTGCTCGTTTTAGTTTGCGAAATCAAGCTTTTCTGTCCATTCTCATAGGGGCAATCCCCTTCTCTCCATCTAACTTTCATGGGGAAAAAGCCATAAAAGGCATAATATAAAAATACTGAAAAATGGGATGATGGGAATTCCCAAATTGAAGTAAAATCTAAGCAGACCACCTCTTTCCTGAGCGAGTCGTCCAAGGGTAGAAGATGGAGATAGGAACACCTTGTGATTCAGGTGATTTCCGCAGGGCTTTTCGGGAGCTTGAGGAGTTTCCCAGAAAGTAGACAGTCGACTATGAAGCGCCTGACTGTGTAAGTATGTGACCTTACCGAAAATTTAAAAAAATATATGAATTCATCTTGCTAATGTAATTTATGGTCCTTTGCAAGCAAGTTCTGTCCTCCCGTCCACATGAGGAAAATAAAGAGCTGAGCACAAGTTTTCAGCAGTGAACTAACCAACACAGACTCTGATAACCCCCAAAATTATCACCGGGAAAGAGTCAAAGAAATGGTGAAATTCAAGTGCTGGCGATGGAGCTAAAGACTGAAAAATGCTAGAACAGTAAAATCGTAGGGACAGAAGGGACTTCAGGAACTACTTGGAAAATGAGGAAAGGAGCCCCCGAGTGTGTGTGACCGGCAGTGGGCTGACTGAGTGTGTGAAGAGAAGTGCACAGAGGTAACACGCTCCCAACGAGAGGGGACTGGGTACACCTGGGCCGGGAGGCCGCGGTCCCCCCCCCCAGGCGCAAGGCCCGGGCTCCTGCCCGGCTCCCCTGGAGCACACACCTCGCTCCCTCTCCCTGAGTACAAGGAAGTTGCTGACAACGTAGGAGGAGATACAAAGAAACTGAAAAATTCACAGGTAGTGATAACTGTGGGAAAATGAAGAGGTGTGAGGTGCAAAAGCCGAAAAGCTCATGGTAATCATGAGAATAAAAAGTTGACTAATTTTACACAAATTATTAGTGAAAATTGTACGACCACGTTATAAACTTTCTTTCAAGCATGTAATTAAAAAACATGTCCTAACCTATTCTTTTAAAGAAAGTGTCTTTTTTGAATTCAGGTTTGCCTCTTTTGAAAGATTCATATGTTAATTTGATCTATGGCAACACTAAGTACCACTTCTTCAGAAAAGCAAATTATACCATGGAAAAAAAGTGCTTAGCAAGAGCCTCTGCTTTGCTCCTTGTGGGGGTGGCAGAGTTTCTAGACTGT
Organism: Tapirus indicus; assembly: GCA_031878705.1. Lineage (NCBI taxonomy): Eukaryota > Metazoa > Chordata > Mammalia > Perissodactyla > Tapiridae > Tapirus > Tapirus indicus. Next base: position 110,948,016 of record CM062926.1, on the reverse strand, counting down.
AGGCACCAGAACTCAGTCTGGTTCTCTCTGAGCACTGCGTCCTACCTTTGCTATGCCTCTAGGTAGAAACGGCTCCCAGGTGGCCCCCATAGCCAGCTTTGGTTCAAAGTGCTCTTCAAGAGCACAGCAGGAGAGTTTGAGTTGGGTGGGGTGCTTGAAATGGTCATACTCAGTGCCTCCAGGCACCGGAGTTTGCTGTTGATAATGAAAATAATCAAAGGAGGGGAAAACCCAAATGACTTCAAATAAGCCTAAACTTCACAAGTTTCAAAACTCAAAGGCTGGTAATTTGAGTTAAGGATCTTTTGCGGGCTGAACTTGACTAAATTAATTTCCCACCCCTGCCTTTACCAATAATGCCTTCAAAACAGAGCAATTGAAGCTGTCTTTCGGAAATCAGATAAAGGAAAAAATTAGGTCCATTTGGCCTAAAGAAAAGAAGGTGGAGGAAAGGTTCGCCAACCACCTTCATTGGTATGATATGATGTCCTGAGACGGTTGGTGGACTTGTCCCTGGAGGCATTCAGTAACAGGTAGTATAAGCTATTTTCATTAACGGCAGGAAGAAATTGGTATAAATTTCCACACATAAGAAGTACATCTAGTGATAATTACTGAAAAATAACTGTATAGGAAGCATCCATCTCTGCACGCTTTAAGAACGAAGTAGAAGGCGGGAGAACAGATGCTGCTCCTCTAGATCAGATCGTGTTTGAGCACATCAAAGTTCACGTCACACATAATTGCTCTGTGCTATCTCTAGGGTTATTTGGAAGGAAATTATTGTATTTGTCTATACGGTCCCAAATTCCTACCAATATATTTTACACAAGGAAGATAGAAAAGCCTTCTGTGGCTACAAGCTTCTCTTGCTTAACCTATGAGCAGCTGAGGATGGAGGCGGTAGGATGAGAAGCCTAGGAGAACAGAGGAAAGGTCAGATGCAAGTGCTCAGAATCAAAGGAACACATGACCACTGAGTCAGGCAGATATCAGGGACTTGCCTCCCACCAGACCCCAAGCTGCTTCATCAGAGGAATAAGGACTTCCGGGAACACCAATTATAAGGTGAAGAGAGTAGATATCAACTCTGACTGTCCTTTACCATGTCATCTGAGCCCAAGTTTGTAGAACCCCCACCGTCCTTGCACCCCAAGGAGATCATTCTTCCTTGTGAAATCCCAAGTCAAGACAGAAAATGTGGCTTTTAGAGTTGATTCCTTATTACGTTGACCATAATATGTTTTCCAAATTTTCCCTCTTTCCCTAAAGGCTTTCTAAACTTGGGAAGAATAATGACATCTGATGGAAATTCTCAACTATCAATTCTCTAAAAGGCCACAAGAAAAAGTAAATCAAGAAAACTAAATTTATTAAACTTATTGAAGTAAGGGAAGACACCACCTTAACAGTCTCAAAATAGAAAATTGAAACGGGTTATCAGTAGAGCTTTAGGGCCTAGGCTGGATGACTTTAAGATAGGGCTTGAAGGCAGGAACTGGTTGGGACTGGGCTGAGTTTATGACAAAATAAGTTGATTTGGTGGGTACAGTGGGTCATGGATGTTAAAGTGAGTGTTGATGAGCAAGCTTAGAAGTAAGCTGTCAAGCTGGCATTACTCGTTGTGTTCTCCATGAAGCAGACTCTGGAGCAGAGTTTATCTTACCAAGCCCCAGGGGACTGGCAACCCGCAAGTGGGCCTTTTTTGCCCAGAGCTGCCTGCAACAATAGAACCAGAGCAGGTTTGGAATAGCAGAGCAGAAACATTATTTTATTATTTTTTTTTTTATGGGGAAGACCAGCCCTGAGCTAACATCTGTTGCCACTCCTCCCCTTTTTGCTGAGGAAGACTGGCCCTGTGCTAACATCCGTGCCCATCTTCCTCTACTTTATATGGGACGCCGCCACGACATGGCTGACAGGCAGTGTGTCGGCGGGCGCCCGGGATCCGAACTCGCAAACCCCAGGCTGCCAAGCGCGGACTAAACCGCTGCGCCACCGGGCGGCCCCCAGAAACATTATTCATTGATCAATGAATGCAGGAGGCAGAGCTCCTGCTCCCAAACACCTTCTCTCCAAAGGGAAGGTGAGCAGGGTTCTTATGGGATGTGAAGGGGGAGGGATCTCCGCGTCATCGCTCCGGGTGGGGGCATTTGGGGCATGCACAGATCTTCCCTTCTTGCACACAGCAACTTTTGTGCATGGCACCCCATCGCCATCTTGGACCTTTCTGGTCTGGACCAGTTCTGCTGTTTGGCCACCTGGCATTGTTCCACCTTGGTTTCTATAAGCAAGCACAACTTAAAGCATTAGACATGGAAAATGTTTTAGGAACTTCCCTGGTGAGATTTAGAATTCCAGAAGATTATTAGGGAGTACCTTTGAGATCAACACCTGTGCAATGGAAGGAGAGGAAGCCGGATTGGCCAGGGAGAGAAGTCAAGCTGTGACACAAGCTCCACAGTCAGTCAATCCCCATAGGGAGCTCTGTGTATGACTCATTGGAAATGTCCCACATTGGGCCACATCCTTGGACATAAGCTAGCCCTGGAAGGAAGTAACTGGCAAGGCAGCTTTCTGCAGTTGAGGCAATCTCTGACGGGAATGACAGGTAAAGAATTTCTGCTGACGGCATTCCCCAGCAGCTAGAGTGCAAGTCTTTCCTTGAAAAGGGATCTGGACAGGGTGGTCCACACTCTCATCACCCACGAGCGTGTTTCCCTGAACAAGCAGCCATTATTATTATTACTTGGTCTCAGCACTGTTCAGCGTAGGCATGGGAAAATATGTCTGTTTAACACAGGAACAGGGAATTAGGAGAGTTTCAGTTTTCAAAACAAGTTCAGCTTCTCTCCTCCTCACATGAAATTCATCTGGATCTCGGATAAAGAGATCTTCCTTTACATCAGTGGGTCACTCCGTCCCATCCACCCTCACCCACCTTTCTCCTTTCCTGTATTATACGTGTTATTCCCTTACCCTGGGCATGTTCCATTACCCCTCACCACGGATAACTTCTCTATGTAAAAACTTCCTGAACTTTGCCTTAGTAAAATAAATAAATACGCAAAAATTGATTTCTTTAGGCTCATAGATCTCTATACAACTGCCATCTTCCTTTTACCTTCAAATGTCTTCACTTTAAAAAAAGAGAGAAGATAGTTCTTACTGGCCTCATTTGTCTTCCCAAACCTTCCAGCTCTAACTTTGCTGTTCTACTGAAACCACACTTTGGGGTCAGCAGTAATCTCCCTTGATAGTTATAGAATTTGCCCGTACTGACCACCTTCTTCTTAAAACTCTCTCTTTTCTTTGTTTCTTATATTCTACACGTTTTCCTTCTGCCTCTAAAACAATTTTTTTTGTCATGTTCATTGTCTTTCTTTCTTCCTCATCACTTCTCTCAAAAGTGAATATGTTTCCCTTTTCTATCTTTTCCATTCTAGCTAGACTCTACTAGTTGTTGATCTCTACTCATATAAACAGCACCTTTATATAAATAATACATCCCTGAATTTTTTCAATATCCAATTGTCAGCTAGAAATGTAGACGTGATTAATCTGTCAGGACTTCAAACTCACCGTTTCTGAAAGTAGACTCAACATGCACCCCTTCAAGACTGCACTTCTCGTATTTCCTGTCTATATCCCTATATATCCATATTCTATACAGAATATAGTTCTGTACTGATCAGGGTTCAGTCGGGGAAACAGAAATCACACCAGTTATTCCAATAGAGAGAATTTAATACAGGAAATAAGTTAAACCTGCATTGGAAGGTTGAAAAGACAAAGCAAAAGGGAATTCTGAGGTAACACAAGCACAGTTACTGCAGGAAGCAGCTACCACTCATAGGACTGGTGGAGCGATAGGGAGAAGTGAGGGTGATTAGTGCCTAGAATCTTGGATCTGGGGAGAGGGCTCTGCCAGGCCGGCACTGGCACCTCAGGAGCTCAGAGGAGGAGCCTTAAGATGCCAAGTCTCACACCCTCTGGAGGATCTCTGAGGCAGCTCTATTAGAGGCTGCTTCTGGGCATGTGGGAAGAAACTGGAAATCAGAACCAACTGCAGCTTCCAAGGTGAAGAACCATTGTTGTGATGACCCTGACAGGAACAGCAAGCAAAACAGGAAGGAGTGTGCCCCTTCTCCCTGCTCCAGACCTCACAGGGAGCAGCTGGCAAAACAGAAAGGTGGTTTGCAGAGTCCTAGCCCCAGCACCCCAGGGCAGGGAACAAGAAGGTGGGTTTAGAGCTCAGAGGTGATAGTTTAATAACCAGCACTGGTGTCATAACCTTCTAAACCGGGGATCAGCAAACCACGGCCTATGGGCTGGATGTTCTAGTAAATAAAGTTTTATTGGAACACAGCCTTGTTCATTCATTTACATACTGTCTGTGGATGCTTTCATGCTACAATGGTAGAGTTGAATAGTTGCCATGGAGACTGTATGGCCCACAAAGCCTAAAATATGTATCTGGCCCTTTCCAGAGAAAGGGTGCCAACCCTGCTCTAGACTTCCAAAGCCAAACAACCCTATTATTTGACAGCTGTACTTCCTTCACCCTCAGTAGAGAGTCATCTGTCAAGTTACACCCCTATAATATTGTCATGCCTTCTTGCCTCTGTTTGCTCTGCCATTACCTCTCCTCATGGTCATCTCCTTTCCTCTGTCTTCAGTCTATTGCATGCTGCTACCAGATTATTCTTTGGAAAACTCAACTCTGGAAATGTTTCTGTCCTGCTCAGATACCTCCAGTGCTTCCCTCATTTGCTAAAAAAATTAAATCTAAAGCCATTAGCCATGTTTAGCCCCAAACTACATTTCCTGGATTGTTACCCGCCACTTTCATGCACACTCAGATCACTGACTCGTCTATGACAAACCCTCCTCTCCACTATCTTCATGATTTGCACTGATGCCTCTGGTTTGAAAGGATCAGAAAAAAACCACCTCTACTCCCCGTCTGAGTTAAAAACCGATTGAGAAATAGACTCTCAGTTGGAGTCAGGAGAACGGAGATCAATATTTAGATTGCTTACTCTGAAGCCGAAGGTGGAGCATGTGGTTAACTCGTGCAATGAAAAGGGTGTACTACCGCTGTCTACTATACTACCTCCCATTCATAGCCTCATTAGACCTCAGGAAATCCCACTCAAGGGACAAACTTGTATCTGCTATAAAACACGATCCAGAATCTCTGCCTCACACTGATCCAGGATGGAGAGAAAATAATAGAAATCAGCACTCCAATGCTCGGAACTTTGTGATAGATCAGCTCCATCAAATGGATCAATGTGGACCAGTGGATGTGTCCGACCATCAGAAGGGGTGGAGTAAGAAAGAAGATGGACAAAAGACAAGTGTGTTGGTTAAGGACCCTCATATTTAAAAGAAAACAAACAAACAGATTGAGGAAGGGGAGGATTCCCTCAATAATTTCCCATGCTTTTTTCTCTTGTCCTTTGGGATTCACCATAAATTATATTGACCAAGGGAGTGACCATCCCCCGAATGGGAGGAGACCAGCTGTCCATTCAGGCAGACTCCTTTCCACCTCACAGGCTGCTCCCTCAGTGCCTCTGACTGCTCCCATGGTTTCCTCCTGTGGAAGCGTTCAAATGCTCCAGACAGCACACTCATTAGGTTAGCTCCAAATCTACACTGCATCCAAGGCTGAGGATTTGCTCCGTCTTCTGTTTCTCATCCCAAATTATGCCCCACCACACTGCCAAATACAGCTTACCAGAGGTTAGGCGAGATGACGAAATGGTGACACTAACATATTCTACTAACAAATTTGCAACAACATCAAGATGCCCGAAATTTGCATATAAACTCCCTCCCATTGTGAAATTCCCAGAAGAAACTGAAGTCCAAAGATTAAATTCTCTTGCAAATTAAAGTCCCAATAATTTAACATGGAAAAGGATTAATGTCCTTAATTCTCCTTCCCAAAGTTCTATCCTACTCAGCTCAGCTAAAGGACTCAGGCTCAGACACCTGTGGAGTCTGGGTTCCCTCAACCACCGCTGCCTGAGATCTTTATCACTAAAATGAGCTTAATTTCTTGTGTTTCCCAACATGTAAAGAATCCAAAGACACACCCAGAGCAGCAGCACTACACTTATGAAACTTAAAACAGACAAAACCCAGTGCCTAGAAAGCTCATCTCAGGCAAGACTATTTTCCTGAACACAATAGTTAGTCTAGACCCACAGTAATGTGGCCCAAGACCATGGCAGTGAACCAGAGGTCCTGAGGGAAGAAGGTCATCAGAGAGGAGAAGGTTTCAATTCTCATCTTGCCAGGATGCCTGTCAGCTGATGTCCCTTATCCAAAGTTCATGACTATGAACTTAAACCCAGATGGGAGAAATTTCTCCTAGAGATTAGTTTCTCCTAAAAGGTTACTATCACACCTAAGGGAAAATCCAGGAGCAGACTACCTTTCTCCTCAGAGAGAGGTGTTGAAGGCATCGCAGCCTTCTTAGAAGGTGTAGAAATTTGTAGAAAGTGGTTACAGTACCAGTCACAAGGTCTTATTTCCATTTCCCTTCGAGTCTGTATTTCAGGTGCTCTGGTGCCATACCTAATGTGGTATCTATTTAGACCATCATTTTCACACCCATTTCCCAGCAAGCATTTCAGTCCTATGACACAATGGCTGCTCCCCCTGCCTTTTGAAGTAGAATTACTTGGGCCTATGAAACCTGTTTCCTGGAAAAGGTATTACTCGACTCTCCACATATTTTTCTGCTGGAGTCCCACTATCAGTTGATGTCTAAACTGAAGCTTCTACGAATATCTCAGGATATTTTCTTCCTGTGGGTCTAGTGAAAGCTGATTTCTCTGCCCTGTATCCTTAAAGCACTACTGTCTTTCTTCAGCTGTTGGATGTTGCAGGCTTTGGGTAGAATTTCATTCTGCTCCATTTTTATTTCAATCATAGGATATGTCTCTGGCGGTTCATTTTTATCTTCTGTCGTCTATAAATTCTTTCTGAAAGGCTCAGCTGAGATTCTAACAATTAAACCTAATGCTTAAATGATCATTTCTTTATTTATCACAAGTGGGGCTACCATGATTTGGGGATCTGGTATCACCATTTAATGGACATTTTCGTTGTCTTCAGTTTTCAATTATTATGAATAATGTTGCAATGAGTATTTGCATAGAGGATTTTGTGAAGACTTGTATTTTCATTTCTTTGGGGAAGAGTCCTATGAGTGGGATTGCGAGGTCATATGGTAAGGAGATGTTCAACTTTATAAGAAATTTCCAAACTGTTTTCTAAAGTGGCTTCACCATTTTGCACTCCCACTAGCAGTGAATGAGAGTTCCAGTTGCTCCACGTCTGGCCATGCTTTAATCTCAGCCATACCAGTGGGTGGGGGGTGCTCTCCTGTTGTGGTTTTAATTTGTGTTGCCCCGACAGTGATGCTGAACATCTTTTCCATTGTGCTTATTATATATATTTCATATATACAAACCAGTGGCAGGCCCAGAGCCTGAGGATGGGCCCTCTTAACGACTGGTAGTTGGGTAAGTGGATTACACTGACTGGAGCTGTGGTGTCAGAGTAAAAGATAGACCCTGATAAGGTTGTAGCAGGGCTCTGACGCTTTCATGACTGCCAGTATCACTTCCCTCACTCAGAATCCTTCCCAGAAGAAAGGTTAGAGACAGAAGTTAGTGCTGGCAAGTTCTCTCTTGCTGGAGTGATGATGAGGTAATTGCATAACTCTCAGGTTCTAGCAAAGCTTGTTATTAGGAGAGCAAATCAACCAAAAGGATGTAGCAGGGAGTCAAAGGATAGGGTCTGAGTCCCAGAACTCAGCGATCTAGCTCTCGTTTCCACCGACCCTTTAATTCAAAAACAGTTTTTGGCCAGAACTTCTCATGTGTGCTTAGAACTTGGATGAGGAAGGAGGGTACACCAGTGTGTCCTGAGTCAGGGGCAGAGTGAGGTGTCGGGAGAACCCTGGCCCTGAGGGCAGACAGGGCTTGGGGGTGGGGACAACTCTTGGTGAAGAGGGAGAAGCTTCTTCTTCCACAGTTGCTCACCTCCACTTGCTGCCCACCCCCTCCTCCTCCTTTAGCCTCTTCAGTCTCCCTCTGTGGGTGGAAGAAGGTGGGAGATAAGAGGGGAGAATGAATGTTCAGGGAGAAAATATAGGGTACGTGAAGTTCGGTTGGGTAAGATAAAGCAAGTGGAAAAAGAGATAAGCAATGATGTCAGAAATAAGGGTACAGGTTCTAGTCTGCTTCTGATACTCACTAGGAATGTAACCATGGGAAATCATTTTACTTCTTCAGACCACCTAAAAGTTGGACTGTGGATCCTTTGAGACACTATGGTTGGAGAGCCTGTGGAGATTCTGTGGTTGTTCTGCTGAGCTCCATAAATATTTTTCCTTGTGATCAGATTTAAAATCTCAGACCTTGCCTTCACTGATCTCATAAAACTGATCATTCTAAACATTGGAAAATCTGGACAGTTTAATTTCTGTAACATTTTGCTTGAAATCCAGAACTCAACATAAAGTAATTGCTGCTTTAAGGTGAGAGAGTCAGATTAGGCAGGGAGGAATGCAGAGGCATTTTGATTGTTTTAAATCACTCGTTTGCTTCTCACATACCAGTAGAATTTACCCTCAAAGCAACATTTGGGAAATGTTAGGCTGGATCCAAGCTTTGACCGGAAGGGAGTCAATGGTTCCCACATTTCTCATGTTCATTCACTTGGGTTTCTTTGTGTTAAAAGAGAAGTGCTTCCCAGAAATAGCCATTTTTCTTGACTGTTGCTAGGAAATAAATTCAGACCCCACAGCATTTACTATATACCATGGGATGGAGGAAAATAGAAGATCCCCACCCTGTTTTCCATTAGAGGGGAAACTCTGACCTAAAATAATGGAATTAAGTCTCACCCACTTCCCACATTAATAAAGTGAACAGCCAGTAAAAGCTAATGTCAACCACTTTTAGGATTCTGGCAGGCCCTGCGAGACGAAGCAGGAAGAAAATTTTATTTCACAGTGATGGGGACCCAATAACACAAAGGACAGGGTGGGTTCCTGGCTAAGTGAGGCAACTGAGTCTTTTCTTAACATGGGTTCAAACTGTACTGACTCCCAAGTGTAGTTTGCTCTTCAGGGATGTGCTTACTAGAATGGACCAAGCAGCAAACAACCGATGGGTCCACAGTTCCTTTTGGTGGACATAATGAAGAGGAGACTGGAATTGAAGGAATGGAGTCCACCATTGCCCATGGGATTGAAGCCCATACTGGCCTGTCCTCCCTCCGCCCCAGCACCTGATCTGCCAAGAGTAATAAGTGTCAGCCATCCACTAGGCTGAAGTCTAAAACTAATCATGACTGTAGGACTCAGACTTGGAACCTGGCCCACTGGATAGGCAAAGGATCTAAAGGAGGTATAACTGGAGCTTTGTAGTTGTAGTTGTAGGAAGGGTGTAGAGTTTCAGAAAGAGAGAATTACAGAAGGAGGTGGGGAGTCCTAAGTATAGAGACCCAAGTTGGGAGTGGGGAAAGGTTCACAAGGGATTCCTCACCCCAAAACACCCTGGTGTTAGGGGACTGTGGTAGGCTGAATAATGGTCCATGAAAGATGTCCCAGTCCTAATCTTTGGAACCTGTGGTGACCTTATTTGGCAAAAGGGACTTTGCAGATGTTTGCAGGTGGGATTAGTTAAGGATCTTGCAATGGGGAAAAATCCTGGATTATGCAGGTGGGCCCTAAATGTAATCACAACTGTCCTTATGAGAGAAAGGCAGAAAGAGATGCCACAACAGCCGTGGAGAAGGCAATGTGACTACAGAAGCAGAGATTGGATGGACGACAAGTCTCAGAATGCTGGCAGTCACTGGAAGCTGTGGAAAAGCAAGAAAATGGATTCTCCCTGGAGCCTCCAGAAGGACCAGCCCTGCCAACACCTTGACTTTAGCCCCTTGAAACTGATTTCAGACTGCCAGCCTTCAGAACTGTAAGAGAATAAATTTGTGTTGTTTTAAGCCACCAAGTTTATGAAAATTTGTTAAAGCGGCCAAAGGAAACCAATACAAAGACGATGTGAATTAGGAAGAGAGAGAGAGCTATTTTATCAGGTGCTTTGAATGGAAAAATGTGGGGAGGAGATGGATGAGATGTGCAGCTGCTTAGAGAAAGCTCTAACAGAAGAAGAAGAGGGAGGAGCTGCTTCAAGAGCTGCCTCCAGGCATCAAGGAGGCACTGATAATGAGGAAAAGGGGTTTTTTTAATGAAGTTTTGCGGTGTTTTGCGAGTTAAACCCGTCCCTACTTTGGCATGTTCTCAAAAGATTGGGAAAAGGTATATTTTCAGTTAAAATGTATTTCTGAGGGAATGGCATTTCTTTTGATGTTAACGAGTGGGTTCAGCGGTATCTGGATTTTATCCTGGGGATTTTAGGGGAACTTATCTGATGTTTTGGACTTCAGGTGGAGGATTCAGCTGTTTGGAATTCATCTTCCTAGCCTAGCTCAAGAGAGCATTTCACCATGACTTCCAGGTTGTTGGAATAATGACGGAAAAGAGCGCCACATCCACTAGACAAGCTGCAGTCATTTTGGACTGTCACCATAACGCCAAGAGGACAGAGTAGAGGGGAAGTCACACACGGGATTCAGTATTTTTGTCAAAGAACCATACATTATGCTCTTCATTTATGTGAAGACTAAAAATTCTCCCGTACGAAACCAGAGATTCGTTTTTAACCCTGCCAAAGTGAAGACCCTTTCTCAGGGACAGAGGTCAGTGGCAGGCATCCATGGTTTAGTTGAAGGCACCTGCCCAGCTCTACCCGCAGAGACCAGGTCCCTGGGGAATCTGCCTAACCATCACTATTCGCTTCTTGAAAATGAAAAAATTCATAGGAAGCACTATGCTAAGGAGACTAAGGGAGAAAGGATGATTTTTAGTCATGGTTAGAACATGTTCCTGAAATGACACAAGAATGGACAGACTTGGAAAACTGAGAAAGTGAGAGTCCACAAGGGCTGGTATTAGAGGTTATTTCTAGATTTGATGACAGACTGTCTCACTGCCTTAGACGGACTACATATGGCAAGGTAGAGAATAGCTAAGATTCATATCTTGAATTCCTAAACACTAATCAACAAGATAGAGAGAGGTAAAAGGTGGCATAGAGTAAAAGTCATCCAAGGGTAGCTCGCCTTTAGCTAGGAAAGGTTCGGTGATTCACCATCTTCCTCGTCTTACTGAGAACACAGACCTGGGGGGTGGGGGTGGGTTAAATGTTGATACTGATGTGTTCACCTGCCTGGAAAATTTCAACCTCCCCAGCTCCTTATTTTCGCAGAACTAAGGTTGACTAGCAAGCAGGCTGAGCACAGCCTGTCTTCCATGGCACCAACAGAAATCTTATCCACCCAGTGAAAAGAAAAACAAAAAATAGAGTGGGTTGGGAGTGGGAAGAGGACTTGGATCCCACAAAGAAAAAGTGGTCTCCTCTTCTGAAGAATGTGGATTTAACAAAGAAAAACATGTAAAAAGATGGAGAATTCTATTCATCAGAATTCAAACTAATACTCCTAAACGAGGAAGTGAGACCCTAAGACGACTCTGTGCCCCAGGGCACTGGACACAGAAGGGGAGGAAGCAGAAGGAGCAAGCCACTTCTGGGTGTGATTCAGTCAGCGTCTCTGCAGAAATAGGTGACAATTTAAAGGTTAAGTCAAGAGGGTAATGAAGGAATCGTTTCCAAAGGTGTATACGGAGTCCAGGAACAATTAAGGGAGGATGAAGCACCAGTGACCAACAAGAGTGGAAAACCACTGTTTCCCCTCAGCCTGGAGAGGCAAAGGGGTGTCTGAGCTGGAGTTCCCCCAGAAACAGAGGATGAGACAGGATTTATGCTAGAAGTCAAGGAAACACCAGCAGGGAAGTAAGGAAGTGAGATAGAGAAGGAAGGAACGGCTGTCAATAAAGGGCAGCAAACCTGTAACCACTGTAGGAGATTGGAACTTATTGCAATGGGCAGACTCTGGGAGCCAGGGTAAAACAGGCATAAGGTTAGCCACCCAGGCCAGAGGAGCCACTGTGACCCAAGCTGGGGATCCACCCAGCCTGGGGTGTTAGAGCCCAAACAGGGTAGAAGGATATCCATGGGTTTGGGAGCAGCCAACAGGAGGAATCAGAGCCCAAGCTGGCCAATTCCAGGACGGGGCAGCCAGGAAGGAAAAGTCAGAGCCCAGGCAGAGAGGAACTACCACTTGGGGGAGGGGGTGCAACCAAGATGGGAGATTGGATTCATACTGGGGGATTGATCAAATAGGTAAACATGGTCAGGATAATAAGAGTTGGGTTTCTCATTGTCATAAGAGGAACAAATAGTAGAAAGGCATAAATCTAGAATGAACCCTGTAGTGTTGTATTGGAATTAAAGGCATAGGTGTAAACTTGTGGATTTCAACATATATATGTAGGTACAGAAATAAAATAGATGTAAATGTGTGTATGTACGCATGCATATGAATATATGTGCATGCATATATATGTACACACATTTCCACCTATAATTATATATATATATGCATATACATTGGTATATACACATATATACACTCATTTACATCTGTATTTAAATATACATATTATTTATGCATATATATTTGCATACATACATATATGCACACACATTTACATCTATATCCCTGTTCTGTCCACTGAGGGGCCTAGGAGCAGGGAAATCCCAATAGTGAGCATTTACGAATGCCTAGGTATTGGCTTCTAAAAACCATTGCCCACTCAAAGAACCCAGGGCTCCTTGAAGATACGGCTGATTCCAGCACTGGGACAGACGGAACATGAGCTGAGCCTGGGATATCTTGTTCTGCCAGACAGCAAGGACGTGCTGCAAGATTGGGGGGACCTAGTTGAAGGACACCAGAGCCAGTTTGAATAGGCTCCCACTGATCAAGGATGGGACAATTTTAGCATCAAAATAAAATAATGATAGTAACAAGTGTTTACCCATTGAATAAAATAGGAAACCACACAAATATAAATGAATAAACTGAAACTTTGATGAGGAACAGAAGATTTACAAAATTTCAAAGTCCCTCCGCAGAAACTATTTATTAACTATAAAGAGGAAAGAGTACTTTACAAAGAAGAATCTTGACAGACACACCTTAGTCAAGTGATCCAAATGAACATCACCAGTAACGTGACAGATTGAGTGTGAGCCACCTGATTGGACGCAATCAAAAGACTGTAACGTGGCTTCTGTGTTATTTTTGCCAAAGGTCAATAACCTGATTTTAATTATGAAGACATATCAGACTGACCCAAATCGAGGGACGTTCTACAAAATAATTGCTTGTAATCTTCAAAAGAGCCAAAGCCATGCAAGTCTGGCCTGAGACACTGTCCAGACTAAAGAACACAACAAAGATGTGACAACTAAACACAAAGAGAGATTCTGGATGGAATCTTTGGCTACAAAATGCATTATGGGGACACCCAGCAAAGCTGGAACGCAGTCTGAGGATTAGATGGCAGGCAGCAAAGTAGTGATGTTAACTTTTTGATGTTGATGGCTTATTGTGGTTATGGAGGAGAGTGGGGTTTTTGTTATATATAGGAAAAAGGAAAAAATGTTTATAGGAAATACATACTACTCAGACAGAGGTGATAGAGTATTAGGTCAGAAACTTACTCAGAAAAAGAGCAGTCCTTTTGCTGTACTTTCAACTTTTTTATGTTTGTGGTTGTTTCAACAATTTTTTTAAAAAATGAAAATGAAAGGAGCAACTGTTCCAAGCAATGTAACCATCTTCAAGAACAGGTCAGATTTGTAAGTAATCATTTCCCTCCCCCCAAGAAAACACTGTGAGGTATATTTCAGTTGCTGAGTACCAAATGTTTATTCTTGAGCTTCCTACTACGGCTAAAATCTATTTCATAATTAGCTCCTCTTAAAACCAGTCTTTATTTCACAGAAATTGTATCCTTTAATAATTCACTTTGAAATGTCCAGCGCTGAGGGTGAGGATGCCTCAGGGCACAACTCCGACAACCAGGCCCTGCGGGCCACGTGCAGGCTCTCCACCCCACCCTGCCCCCAAAGAAAGCTGCAGACAACTCTGGGAGCACCTCTGCAAAGCCAGCCAGGTGTCCACGTCAGCTGGAAACAGAGAACACCATACCTGATTCAAATGACAGATCCAGTACTGTACTGTACACGTCCAGCATTACACACGCTTAAAATAATGTAAGCATGCACAATGACACGTTAGGTCTCACTTTTAAAGTAAACATAAGCAGGCAACTGCAAATTTAAAAACTAGTAAATAATCTCATTTTACCTAAAGTTAGAAATGTTGCATACACATTGGCTGCTTCAGAAGCCTTGGGCATGCAGACAGGAAGAGGAGAAGGTATTTCAGCCAAGAATAATCACATTACATGTATTTAAGAATCTTTCCAACCTAATCATATTCCAAGGAAGACTATCTCGAAGGGCCAGGGCCAGTTTCCAGGCTGAATGGTTTCTAGGAGAGGGAATCACGCTAATGTCCCCTGACACATCTGTGCTTCTCCACACATCCTGGAGATGCAAGAGCAGGCAGACCCAGTGTGAATTCAGCCTCTGGGGGCAAGAGCACCTGGTTGTCCCTGGCTCAAGAGAGTCTTTCAACCCTTGGAATCCCATCAGTCTGGATGGCTGCTCCAGGCCAATGGGGCCACTCCAGCCTGTCAAGCTCAGAGGCAGCACAGCGCAGTTTCCCGGGTGGCCCCGGGAACTGCAGCTTTCTGCTAAACGGATTATTGGCTCTCCCCTCAGGACAGTGCTTGACAGTGAAAGATGGTTTTGTTTGTTTGTTTGCAATTTCAGTATGACCTACAAAAGCAGCCTAACTTGTAATTAATAGCACCATGAAAACATAGATAATGGTAGAAAACAGTATCATGAAATGAAGTCGCTTCTAATTCTGGGCAATGTTTCCCACCGCTAACGTCAAGTCAACAAAGTAAACCATTTTAACTAAATTTGGGAAAATAAGATGTCTTTCTGGAGCAAAAACATGTTGTAGGGAGAGTATAGGCAAGTTATATTCATTAGGCTGCAACTATATATATATATACATATATGTCATACATATATACATATGTCACATATATAGATATATATATAAAAATTTGAGCAGCAGAGGGAAAAAATGTAGACATAGCTCCCTACTCAGAGTGTCTATCAAGTAACGTGGAAGCATTTTTAAAAAGGAAAATTGAGGGCAGAAGAGGCATCTAAACTCTTGGTGCAGTGGTCAACGGGGGTTCAGAAGTTGGGGAAGAGCACTGTGCACTAATGTCTTGGCATACTATAGTTACACACCAACACTTCAGAAATAAAATAACTACAGTTTTGAAGCATCTCCCTCTACTGTCTGATTGAAAAAGGATTGCCCATCCCTACAGGAAGAAGAGGTAGTCTGTTAGTGAAATGTGGACAAATGCTGGCCCTGGGCTGCCATTTTACTTTGCAATTTCAGTACCTTTGGCATCTTTAAAAAATTTTTGTAGATGTGTGTGTTTTACTAGCTGGTGCATTGCTAGAAGCAGATGTGTAGACAGGGACTCAGTCCCGGTGAGGTCTATTTGTGAGCACACAGGAGCTGGGCTTTCTATAAAGCTAGTTGCGAGAGGGTGTTTGTTTTGAGAGAACTCAACAGTACCAAGGCAGTCTGTTAAAACCCCTGTTGACTGATAGAATCGCTGGTCCAGGTTGAACAAAACAACAGCAGAAGATGTATGTAGTCAAATCAAGTCAGACTCTCTGCAGTCCAGGAAATGAGGAAATCTTGCACTTCAAGTTGGAGACAGCTGGCCAATGTGGTTCACGCCTGGGTGCCAGAGAGTTCCACGTGACGGGTCACATCTGTAACAAAAATTTAGCAAGAATTCTTCAAAAGCTTTCCATGTGCCAATACCCTTCAACAACCTTTCTCCTTTCCTCTGCCTCTTGGAAACACACACACATATGCACACACATGCATGCACACACACACACACACACACACACACACACACACCCCATCCAAACTCTTCTTTATGCTTCAAGACCCAGCACCAGTTCCACATTTTCCATGAAGTTTTACCCAGCCCACTCTCCACTCCTATAACAGACACTATCTGAACTCTACACTTTGCAGTTAATTGAGTACTTTTGACACTCTCATGTGACTCCACCCTCCATGCCAACACATCGCCTCTCCCAATGACATTACAAACTGAAGACAAGGACTGTCTTGGGTCTCCCTCCCCTCTACCCAACACACATTACTCAGCACGGTGCTAGTCATGTAATAATCATACAATAAATATTTGACTTAGATTAAATATTCATCTATTTATTTAATAAACATCTCTTGAGCACCTGCTGTGTGCTAAACCTGTGGAGTCATCCGTTTGGGGACCTAGCCTCCAGAAATTTTATGAAGCCTATTTTACAGAAGTGCTGGGTCACACTCTGCTGGGAATTGTGTGTGTTTAACGCTTTCAGAATACAGAGGAAAGACCTGCCCACCCTCAAGAAGCTTACATTCTGGCAATTTTCACAGTTATTATTTCTTTACATCTAATTGCAAGGTATATGCTAGGCTTGGTAGGTGGGTATGAAACCGCCCACCTTTGATTCCAGCCATAGCTGGGGTGGACACTTCTGCATATACTGACCATTCTAGCAAAATAACCCTGTCGTGCATTTCTCTGCTTTTCTGCCTCAGGGCTTTCTCTGAAGACTTGAAAGCAGGCTCACCCCAAGCCCCTGGCACAGCTCAGGGACGGGGGATAATTAATGCCCCCTGCAGGCAACCTCAAGCCAGTGGGGACAGGAGCCAGTGAATAAATGCCCTACTTGTTATTCTTCAGAAGAACAATTCTGGGAGACATCTGCACACTTCTCAGAGGTCCTGTGGCCTCTATCTGTGATCTTGGTAGTGCAACCTTCATTTACTTTTCCTCCTTGTCTGTCTCACTCTCCCTGCTCCCCCACCCCTTCTTCCTGCAGTCACCTTCCAAATGAACTACTTGCACTCAGGTCTCTGTCTCGGGGTCTGCTTTCAGGGATCCACTAAGGCAGAACACACTATTATGAGCACAGAGATTGAGAGAAAAGATTTTTTTTTAATAGCAAAATAATGAAACAAGCTCTTTGCTAGTGTGGAAGCTATGGTATTAACTCTCCGGGGAACCAAAGGAGTCAGTTGGTATCAATTTGTTTCATCTGAAAAATGAGGAGATGGACTAAAGGAGCTAGGATTCCATGAGCACGGACGCTGTGTGCGCCCCTTTCCTACCGTCCTTCACCGCTGAGTGGTGGCAGGAAGGCAGTGGCTTCTGTCTCACCATCACGTCACATCATTGCAACCACAGAGGAATCAGGCTCACAAATTTTCCACAATGGATGCTTCAGTCTTTCTGGATGCTCCACAACGTGACAACACTCTCTCAACAGAGAAGGTCAAAGTCCCACCTAACTGGCCTCCTGCGGCCATCCAAGCCCCCTAAACCTGCACATTCTTTACATGGAAATAACTGAATATCTTCGCCGATTTCTCCTTCTTCCCCGTGGTAGCTCCAACCCAGATCTCTCTTCCAAATCTCAGTCCCAAATCTCCATATATCTGTGTAGTCCCCACAGTGCCTCACTCAGTAGTTTCCATTTTTAACAAGGAAGACTTAGAATCATCCCTATTTTTGAAATATCTATTAGAAAATTGCCTTGATACCATAGTGGTTTATGAACTTTCGTTTGTTTATTTTTAATAGTGGTTTACAAACTTATTGTTTGTTTGTTTTCAATGTACTGCAGAAAGCATAAATTCAGTTAAAGTGAAAATTCAGATTTTCACAGAAAATACTAAAATTAGACCTGAGAAACATTTTCTCTTCCTTTAAAATAAAGATTAAAATTTCAGGCTTAATGTGAAGAGCTCTTCCCTTCCCAAACCCCCAAATGGAGCTGTACCTGCAGGTCTGGGCTTTTTAGCTGTGTTCACTGCAGCCATGAACATGTATTCGCTGTTAGGGTCGTGCACACTGGAGCGATACTTCTGGAAGAAAAAGTCAGAAACGTGGTTTGTCAGATACTCTTCCCCATCTCCATCCCTGGCTAGTTGTTGTTTCTTTGTTTTTGCTGTTTTCTATTCTTTGTTGAAGCGGTATGTAACAGAAGTGTTATAGTGTGACTTTGGCTCCTGACTTTAGGCTAAGTAGGAGTACAATAGGAAAAGAGCTTTAAACAAAAAGAGATTTCTGCTGAGCTTCCTGCTGAGCTTCCTTCCCCACTTTTGCCTTTATTGTTCCTTCCCCAGTAGACTTAGATCGTGGGCCTATCCCACTCTCTCCCTTCTTTATCTCTCTTGTCAAATTCCATTCTGCGCAGATGTACACCCTGTCTGGTCAGTGCTGACCCCGTGGATGTACTTGCGTATCAGCATGCTTGTAGAACATGCAGAACGGTGTCAGTGCTTTGATTGGGAACCTGTACTGTGAAAGACTAAAGAGCATATCCCCCAGCACAGAGAGACTTTTGTTGTTGTCAGTGTTGGTGTTGTTTTATCTTTCTGTTCAGGTTTTCAGTGGTTTTCTTTAAAAGCAAGGAGTCCTAATAATTCACCATGTAAAGAAGCTGGCCATTTCCTTCTCAGCTGCTCATGGCACCTTCTAAGTCTTTCTCACTGATTGTTCTTTAACTGACCAGTTGAGTGATAACTAATTGTTTTGTCTTTGCTCTGACTCTTAGGAAGCTTAGAATCAAATTTGCAACCCACATTTAATAACTTTTAAAAGTCAGAAGCAACTATTTTTATGTTTTAACCTCCCTCCTGACTTTTTGTCTTCCTTGAATCCAATTTTCTTATGTCTTTTGAAGAATAATAACAATAGCTCTCTCCGTAAGCCATTGAGGCCCTTTTGGAATAAATAAGCCTTTTTCCAAGTTAGTAGCCTAATTAGTAGATATATCTTGAGGAAAAGAAATCATCTACCTGTTGATTAAATTACTCTGGCAACAGCAATACGTACAGTAAATAAGCGCTAATATTCCTCAGTAAAACAGATGCAAGAAAAGGTAGAAATTGCTCACCTTTTTCACAAGCCAGCATATAACTACACAGGCAAAAATGTAGATCACCACAAAAGCCGCACATCCTATGGGTAACCAGAACTTCAGTTGGCAACAAAGCTGTGATTCTGGGTTGGAAAAAAGATGTTAAGGAAAAACTCTGAGAATCAAATCTCTTTCTGTGCTGAATCACAAGTTCTTTTACCAAATTTAAATGAGCTATTTAATCAAATGAAGCTTTTCTTCATTACAATTACGAAATCCAGTAAATGGCAAATAACATCATCTTAGCATTAGAGCAAGGATTCAAAAACTAAAACCTAAAAGACCCTATACACATATATGTTTATAAACGTGGTTAATAAAAAGAGTTTTTCTGTCTCTATTTTGCAGTAAGTAGGAAAAGTAATGGTATAAAACTGTTATTTTCAATCATCTCACTTCAAATCCAGCACAAAATCCAAACCTTAAACCTTAAGTAAATAGAGCTTATAGCCATTAAGCCATGGATTTGGGTCTTTGTCTTAACTCTTTTCCCTGATTTTAATGGCGTATGTGTTTTAAAGACAACATGACCTATTTCTAACTCTACATGATTAAGTCTACATGATTAGTTGCATATTACTGATTAATACTAATTATTATTAATAAATCATCCCTTGCATATTTTCATCATAAATGATTGCCATCAATTGCACCTAAATAAACTCCAACACAAAAAGATACTTATTTGTTTAATTTTTTTCATTAGTGAGAACATTGTCAAAATGTGTACGTACTTTTAAGTCTGGAAGATGAAAACAATGTCTTACCATAAATATGCAAATATTCTCTGCTAAGAGTATTTACTCGAAAAGGGGGAGGATCAAAAACGAAGAGTTTGCACGAGTAATAGCTGGCATGAGAGCTGTCCAAGTTGTACAGAAAGAAAGAGACACTGTTATTGGACAGCTGAGACGGACAGAACTTCAGGTTCCTCACGGACACCGTGCTTCCGCTCTCCTCCGTCTTCGTGAGGTTGCAGAGAATCTGCGTTCCTTTCAGCAACTGCATTTTAAACTGCCGGACGGTCTCGTGGTATCTGCATAAAATTTGGACGCCTCCGTCGTGAAATGTAAACATCTCAGACTTGGCAGAATCATTGATTTCTCCTGGATAAAAAGAAAGAAAACAGAGCCGACGTGACACTTTATGAATATGTTGCCCCAGTCATAATATTTGAACACAGAAGTAATCTCTTCATAAAGTCACTTCTACTGCACCAAAATGAAAGAATTTCACAACTGAAAAAGAGAACGTGACAAAAGGTAAAACTGTGCCCCAGAGAAAACCTAACCAGATACTCGAGTGTCAGATATGAATATGTAATATATTGAATAATACATTTGCATGGTTTGAATCAAACAGGAATGGTTCCTGCCCTTTGACAGCTTTCATTATTGGAGGCAGATGGTCAACAAATAAGTATGTGGTAATGCCCCATAATTCACGCAAGAAATGGAGTGCTACTCGAATAAAGCTGGTGAGTTGGGGTCTAATTTTGATTGGAGAATCAGAAAATGCCACTTTAGCGGTGACTTTTAAAAGTGAAATTGAGGAGCATTAGCACCTAGTCAAACAAGGAGACATTTGGGGAAAGATGTAGTTTAGGGCAAAAACTTTCAAAACTACAAAATAGCTTAAAGGAAAAATGAATGATTATATATATTCACACTATGCCGTCCTGCCAGAGAGTAAAAGAATGGACAAACCATTTCCAAATGATAGAAATGTGTCCTGTACGGACCTCATCCATTGAGAACTGAATGGAGATCTGCTGACAAAGGTAAGCTCCAGATTGCTGTGTACTTTTTCACTTTTTAATTTTAAGCTTCTAGGAAGTTTCTAGACTTCGAGGAAGCCACGGTTGTTTTTGTGAGCTACATAGGGATCACAGAGCAAAGCACCTGAAGTGGTTTTGGCCTGGCTGCAGATTCTGAGTTGTCAGGTTTTAAGTTCAAACTGTTTTTTGCCTTCCTTTTTTCTTTTTCTTTTTTAACATGAGAAAGTTTCATGCTGAAATTGTTTGGAAAAAATTATTAGCATAACAGTTCTTTACTTAAGTTTTGAAATCTCAGTCTTTATTCTTGAGAAAAGTATGTAACAAGAGTAACGAATTTTTAAGGAAAAAAAATTAGCTAGTCCTCCAGTGAAATAGAAATGTTATTTGTGTATTTTTGTTCTTTATACTTGTTTTACATAGCAAACATATTATTTTGCTATCATCAGTGAATGTTATATCATAACCATTCCATTTTTTACTTAGTCACCATAATTATCCTTTTTAGTGACTATCTAATAGACCATAACATTAATCTATCATAATTTATTAAAGCATTCCACTTATGTTGGATATTGGGGTTTTATTTTTAGCATTTCACTTTTATATAAATATTATGACATTTGGTCAAAATGTTATTTTTGTTAATGTTATACATTATTATAACACTATGTATTGCCATATTGCCTTCTGGAAGAACTGCTCCAATTTATAAGAGGACTAGTGTTATGCAAGGGGATTCATTTGCCACAATTCTGCTTGCACTAGTTGCTCTAATTTTATTTATGATTCACCGCAGTTTCTTGCTTTTCTTAATATCTCTAGGCTTTAACTAATATCTCTCATATTACTAGGGAAGAGATTTTCAACTTGGGGAATTTGATTGTGAAAATACACACAAGTGTTCTACTTTTCAGTTATGTCCAGATTATTCAAACTAATTCCCACACCAAAACAACCAAAAATGCTGAACAAAGTGTCTAAAAACATTATTAAATGGATTAAAGGGATGACAAAAGGAAGAAAAATTGCTAGGTTAAATTTGAAGAACCAGAACCCAGAGAGATGAGCAGAGCTTGGAAGATGCTTTTACTCTAAGAGCATTTGCTCTTCTCCCAGATTCAAACTTTTGTTTTTCTGTCTCATCTCCCAGAGTCTGCAAAGTAAGAAATCTAGTAGAAGACCCTCCCCTCAAAACTCTGGAACTCCAAAGAGTTACATTCTTGGAGTACAGGCAAACCAGAAGTAAACCAGCCCCTGTGCAGATTGAAGCCCACCTTTGAATCACTTCAATGGTCCAGAAAACCTCAATCCTTGAACTTTGTTTAAGATGATTTGGGGCTATTATTACCCCTAGGCTTTTAAAGGAAAAATGCAAACTATTCTAGGAAGAAAATATTTACATCCTAGCCCTCAAGTCATTTCTACAAATAATATATAAATACAATGACAAGCACACCATAAAAAATAATCAGACATGCAAGGAAACAAGATAACAAAAACAACTGACTATAGAAACAAACCCACAAATAATTATATATTTGAATTATCAGATCTCCAAAATAGAAATAAAAGATAAACTTGTAATAATATCTGCAGAGCATAGGAAACTGAAAAAAAAAAAAAAGTCAACTAATTTGAAGAACCGACTAGAACTGGCAAAAACAACCCACACTAACTTAGATTAAAATTCAAGGTATAGGTTAAGATCATATTAGACAGAGCTAAAGGGAGAGCTGATGAACTGGAAAATAGGTTAGAAAAATTATTCAGAATTAGTCATAATCCACAGATTCAAGAATCCCAACAAATCACAAGTAGATTTTTTTTTAATATGCACATCTAGACTTATCATGGTGAAAATCCTAAAAGCAGCCAGAGAAAAGAGATTGTTCACCTTCAAAGAAGCAGCTATTAGACTGACAGGTGATATCTTAACATCAACAATAAAAGCCGTGATACAGTGGAATAATGTCTTAATCTTCACTGTGCTGAAAAAATGACCTGTCAATCCAGAGCATATCATCTAGGAGGATAGTAAAGGTATATGTGACTTGAACCTTTGATAAGGGAAATAAGCATGTTGCGATTTCTTGCATAATGACTAAAAGAATAGAAACAGAACATATAACCTAAATGAATATCACAAAATCCATCTAATAGTTTGTTTAAAGGAGGAGAAGAGTTGGAATCAGGAAGGAAAACACAGGCGTGGAAAGCCTTCTGTCTGCTGATGTTGCTTCATTTCTTGACCTGTAGTAACTGCGGGAGTGAGGTAGTATGCTTTATAATTATTCATTAAATTGTACATTTATATTTGTTCACTTTTCTGTATAGATGTTTTAAAAGTATACAGAACAAAAATAATGCTTTTTTCATTTTAAAAACAGGGAACAATGTAAGCCAAAGGCAAAGGGGAAAGAACTGATGGCCTGAGAAGAGGCGCAGTCCACATTTGATTGAAATGAAAGGTGTTTTGCCTGGGGACGTGTTTGTCTGAGAACAAATTATGTTGCCCTACTATTGTTTTGATGCTTACATCTCTACCATCTGCTGCAGAAGTTAAAATCAGGGGGCTAGTTCTCAGATCCTTTAGAAATGTTCAGAGCAAATTTCCCAAGGACTTGAGAATGGCAGCAAGTAAACCACGGAGAGATCTTGAAGCAAAAGTGTCCACGGCCACCATGTGCACACACAGATGTAGATGCATTGTCTTCTATTTCTAAAGATGATTTGTCAGCAGCTTTTTCCCCTCTTGTGCCCACACTGTGACTCACAACCCCAAGCAAGATGAAATATGGTGGTCGGCAGTACAGGGTGGAAGTCCGATGCAGTGGTTCCCAAGGAAACCAGAGGCAAATTCTGGCTTTGCCATTAGCAAGCGTCTGTGACTAGGGTACCCCTCTGGACTTCAGTCTCTTCATCTGTGAAAAAGGAAGTGAGACCAAAACATCTTAAAGTTCTTTCCAACACTTACTCCCTATGGATCCAGGATCAGAACATCTCCAGATGAGACTACAAACAACTGAGAGAGCCATTGCTTTGCTGTTGGGTCCTCCAGAGGAGAAACCATGTTGCCATAATCCTCTCTCAGTCCCAGCATAATACTGGGCTGTTCCAGGGAGTCAGGAGAAGTGACTGCAAATGAGACTATCTTCCTTGCCTATAAAAGTATTTAGGTAGCGTTAGGAGGACTACCTCAATTTTTCTCGAGGGACAGTGCCAAGGGTGTGTGCCACTGACATCAGAGGAGTAACTGGGGATTCCAAAGTATCATTTCTACTGGACACGCAGAATTTTTCATTTTATCATTTTTAGTCTAAAAACTGCCTAGGTCACCTTTTTATTGTTAAGTGTAGTGATAAGAAGCCTGACTTAAGTTTCCACATCCCCACTGCTTAAGTTTTTCATCTGGAAAACCATTTGGCAACTCTAAATCTGCAATTTAACCATTTTCAACTACAGGAACCAGATATGGCATCTAACCAATTGCTTCATAATTACTCTGGCACTTATAGAACAGATGTGCTCCAACACCTGATCACAAATTCCCCTTAGCCTTGGTGACATTTGAAGAATAGTATCAAAAGATCACTCCTATAACCATGACTAAAGCATTTCATGCACAGACAGACAGTTTAAGGAAAATTTGAATACATTAGTTTCTTATAACTGAAGAAGCAGCTAGAATCTTTTCTCCACCCTCCCTGGGGTTCTTATCTCCAAGTCTAGTACTCAACCAGGAGTACTAGTATGATAGCACCAATTTTTATAGCCAGTGTCTGTTTTGATTGGTTGGGTATCAAATTTGGTCGGTTCCTCTGCCATACTAGTAGTCAAAAGTTGTGAGTGTCTGCCTCATATCTTTCTTCTTTTCCATTTTCATCTACCGTCTCTTAATATAAAGTCACCCTCCACAATATCTTCTCTCACACTGCCTTTGATACATTCCTCACTCTCCCTAACATACCATCTCCATCTCCAGTCCCATAAATTCTCATATACACTGTCTGTCCATGTTTCAGAGACCCTGTAAACGCCCCCACCTTCACACTCATGTTTCCTGTAACGTGATTCAACCTCTGCCCAGCAGCACACACAGTCAGACCTGGTAAACTTAGAAATCATACAGCAAGTCCGATTCTTCCATGTACAGTCACCCGACGGCCCAGACAGGTTAGATCCTGCCTGAGGTCACACAACCTCTTGGAGGCATGAAATATTTTGGGATCAATCTAAGGTTGAAGTGACACCAACAAGAGCCAAGAGAAGTGTAATGGCGGCAGCAGACACACAAAGTTAGACAGTGGTCACTCCAGACTGAGTCCCACAGGATGACTGTGGAGATCTGTCTACGGGAAGAAGGTCTAATTTCTTGTACCTCTGTTTCATGTCTGGTAGAATCCATCTACTTCTCCTCCATCTAAACTGCAACTGGTGCAAACCAGCCTCATCTCTCTCCAGGTTTCCAGAGCTTCCTAACTTTCCGCTCTCACTCATCCACCATCCATTCTCTTCAGGGCAGCCAGAAACGTTCTTCGAAAATACATAATCAGATAGCATCGTTGCCCTGCTTATCAACATCCAGGGCCTTTCCATCTCACTTAGAATAAAATCCAACTACTGGTTTCCATGACCTGCAAGACCCACCCTCGCTCTCCAACACCATTTTATACCAGCCATTTACTACATTGTAGTCACGCTGCTCTTCTTTCTATTCCTCAGACACAAGAAACTCTTCCCCAGGGCTTTGAATTTGTTGTTTCTTTGCCTAGAATGTTCTTTCTGATCTTCCTATGGCTGCTTCTTACTTCTCCAGCAACCATTGACCACTCAATCCAAAGTACAACCCTAGTCACTTTCTAGCATATTACCTGAGATGAAGTATTTATTATTGTTGAAAATATCTGGTGTATTTGTTTATTGTCTGGCTACCTCATTATAATGTAAGCTTGAAAATCAGGGACCTTGTTGATCTTTTTCACCAGTCCATCCCAGGTATCTACAGATATGGCATCAGTTAGCAGCATCGGGTATGTAGTCAGTCACAATAAATATTTATTGGATGGATGGATGGATGGATAGATACATGAACAAATGAATATGTAGAGCTCAGTGATGTTATAAATCTGGGGAGATGAAGTGTAGAATATAGAATGTAAGAACCAAAAGGGCTCTTAGAAATGGTTCAATTCAGCCTTTCATTCTACATTTTACGTTTACATTTATCAAGCTAATCTAGGGCCAGAAAAGTGAGTATCTTGCCCAGAATTACACAGCTCATAGCTGGGACATGATCCCAGGGTTAGCTACACCATGTTGCCTTTCTCCTGGAAACAAGTACATGCAAATATACAATCAAGCATAAAAGACTCCCTCTCACCTGGGATATCAGATTCTAATGAAAATTACCTGTCTGACCTTTAAAGGAACAGGTTCTTTACCTGTAAATATCCACTAGGCTCGTAAAGACTTGTTTAGGTGATTGATGATTCTCCTGGCTCATCTATGTCTAGAGAGGAGGACGGGTTTAAACCTGGTTGATTATTTGGATCCTGCAGAGTGCACAGTCATTACATTTACCCAATGGATGGCCAGGATAGAGGCTCCCGGACCAACAATTGTTCTAATACACCCAGAAGTTTCATAACCACAGCATGTCAGTGATTTGTAATATAAACACTATGCTATGTCTTTTAGCATTTAATGCATTATTAAAAGCACAAATAAGAATACATTCTCTTGACTCCTGGTGATGCGTCTTAAAATCTGAATATTAAGTCTTAGCTTTTGTTTTGCTACCATATCTGTTTACTCCTTGTTAGTACTCCTAGATTCTGAGTACTTGAGAAAATGGGTACTATACCTTCTTAGTCACACAATTACCATGTCTAAACGGTACAATCTTTGCAACAGAAGCTCAAACCTGTTAACTACTGCTAACTATGATTTTTATAACATTACTGTTGATATCAATAGACTAATGTTTTCAGGAGTAAAAGCAGAATCTTTATATTAGGTGACTTCTTTAGATTTAAAAATTTTTTAAACGATAAGAGCATTTGCATCTTTTTTTTTAAGGGCTGTTAAGAAAATCTCTGACGAAGCAGTTTATTCACCTTTGCACTATGGTTCAGAAGTTCATTTGCAAGTTGATTCTTCAATAGCTGAACTATTTTGTTTCTTCAGTATGAGATGGTCTTGCTAGAACCTGTCCTGCCAGGACCCTTTGTAAGCAGTGGTACTCTCCCAGTTGAAAAGATTTTGGCAAAAACATTTAGAAAACCCACGCCATGTAGGGGGTGCAAGACAAATCAGCAATTCGACTTGATTCTCCTTAACTCAGACTGCTAACCACAAACCTCCACAAAGATCCCAGAGTGATAGCGAGATAAGATCTCCTGAGTTCACAATTACTGATGGTGCTTATTAAACACGTTTTCTGTAATCCAATAATGATAAGCTTTAGCTCAGCACAGCACATGAATGTAGCATAAGAGGCAAAGTTCTAAAAATTGCAATGTTTGTATTAGGTTTTTGTTACATTTGATCTTTTACAAAGAAATTCTGGCATTTAAAAAATGTGCTTTCTACCACTTTTTTCACCTTTCATAAAAGCAGTGTCATTTCTTTTGAGTCTACTAGCTAAAGCTTTTAGAATCCTGATTAGCAGATATTTATAAATGCATTGTTTATATTTACATCATTATTCAAGGCATCCATACTATAAAGAAGTGATGGAAGTTCGTAGGAAGGGTAGGCAAAATAAACCCAATCCAAATTCTTAACATTTGCAGAAACGAAAGCCGAAAAATGTGAAGAAAAGTGAAGAGAAAGTCAAAAAGCCAAAAGAATATATACACATATACATACACGAAACACGTGAATTGTTTTTACCCTCCAAAGAACTCTGTAGGGAGGATAAAACAACCTTTGGTCCTCTAAGGGTATAAAATAAGAAAAATGGAAGATTGACTTCCTTCGAGTAAAAACTGATTTTCTACATGAAAATGGAAAAATCCCAGAGGTGTTATAAAACTTTGTAGCAATATTCACGAAGTACTTAATTTTCAAACAAGTTACTTTGCTAGTTATTTCATTGTCCTACTAGGGAAATCACACGAGATGAAATAAACCCAACTCTCTTCGACAGGGGGAGGGAGAGGGAATTCTCTCAGCACCCACGAGTATCCATGTTACTCCCTGTCCTTCAGCTGCTGTGCACAGCCCTTTGGGCGCACAGACAGGGTGTTCACTGGGTGAACTTGTTTACATTAAAGTCTTCAGCTCTCATCTCTACTCCAGTAGCCCTCACCTTTCTCTCAAGCCCACCTCTCCCCTTGGCTCCAGGGGATATTTCCAATGTCCTTTCAACATCTCTGTCTGGATATCCCCTGACACATCAAGAATAACATTTCCAAACTGAATTCAACATTCACTCACAAACCCAAACCACGCCCTCTAAGGGAGTCACTAGTCTGACCCTCGGAACCTCAGAGCCTTCCTCGTTTCTCCCTCTCTGACTCTCCTGATCCAGTTGGTTACCAAGCTCAGCTGAGTGTAGCTCAAGGATATCTCTTGAATTTAATTGTTTCCTCCACTCCCATTGCCAATCTAGGACTTTTTCATGTCTTCCCTCATCTGTGGAAGCATCTTTTTGACTGGCCTTCTCAACAACAGTCTCTCCCCTCCAAGTCCATCCTCAATGCTGCTCCCCCAAAATGTGTTTCTAAAAAGCATTTTGTTCTCCAGCCTAAAGTCTTCATTAGATTGTTGCTTATGAGTTAAAAAATCAATTTTCTTGGCATGACACAAAATCCTTTCACAGTCTCACGGACCATGGTTCAAGCCATACTGAACTTCTTGGCCATTCTTTTCACATTTTTACTTCTGTTTCCATAGACTAGGATGTCCAACTACCCCCTTCATCTGCCTAGAAACCCTCATACATTCTTCAAGTACCATTTTAAATTGGTCCCTGAAGCCCCTAAACAAAGACTCCTATCTCTATGTTCTCAATAATACTTTGCTTACATCAGTATATTTATAATGCATATAAGCTTAGATCATAATTCTTTTTGTCTGTCTTTCTCACTTAACCATGAGCTTCACAAGGATGAGGACTACATCATGGTCACCTAAATAATCCTAAGACCTGGAACATATTAGAAGCTCAATAATATTAAATAAGTGAATGTGTAGAAGAATATGGAGGCTGAGAATGGTTGGTAAATGTCCTGCAATGGGCTGAGGAGAGGAGCAAGAAAAGCAGAACAAGAGATCCTATGTACTGGATACTGGAGAACACTTGTTTCCCAGTCCAAAGACAAAGACTCAAACTGAATGATGCCCAGCTAATTCTCTGAAGCCCAATAGGTCTGGAAGTTATATAAATATCTAAGCTTTCAAAAGCCTCCAAAAAATAATAATAACAACAATTTATAAGCATTGAGTGCTTCTTTTGTTTTGAGTATTGTATTAATTGCATTACATGCAATATATCATTTGATATTTTTGACAGCTTTTTAAGTCAGATTTTCTATTTTTATCCCTATTTTACAGATGAGGAAACTGAGGCTTGAATAACTGTCCCAAGGTTAAAAAGCCAATATGTGGTGGAGCCGTAATTTGAACTTAGACAATCTGAGTCCAGAGTCCACACACTTTAAAAGCCTCTTAGTGCATTAAGCTAGATTTGGAAGTTATTTTCAGATATTTCTTTTCCTTCAAGAGGTACTGCGTATATAATTGTCCCAAACACTTAAAGTAGTATTCACACTGGTGCCATACATGCATTCTGTGATTGAAAGAGTTATCATACATCAAAAAATATATAAAATAATCTCTTAGATATGAAATTGCATTGTGCTTAACACATTCATTTCCCTCGATATCCTCATCCGTCAACCACTGTGTGTTGAGCTGCCCCTTGTATCTGAACCTGCCACAAAGTCCGGTCCTTGCTCTGACAAGGTCTAAACTCTTAATGATGACGCTGTAACTTACCTTCCTTTAGAAACGTAAAAATATGGATTCACATACACAAGGAATTTTCATCATAAATGAGTAAGTACAAACAGGAGCTCTATGAGATTTTTGCTGTGGACCTAGCAGGACAAATGAACAGAAGCTTCGCTGTGAGTGTGGGAGCGTTGCTCATCAATGGACTTTTCTGATGCTGAGCTGTAGGAGAATATCAAAGACGTCTGTAAAAAGTTTGATTTCTCAAATTCAAAAAGTTACATTTAAGATCTTTAGTTGCTTGTTTGTGCCATGTCTATGTCAATATGGCTCAGACAAACAAAAGATTGTCTCAGAACTAGGGGTTGACTGAATCAAAACTGTTGAGTCTGTCACGCTCCTTAAGGACAACCTGTTTCTTCTTAGCTTTTCCTCAAGAAAAGTAGCTACAGGCATGAGTATGTTACACATGACCCAAAGGAGGTTCATTTCCCCAATTTCTGACTCTCTTTAATCTTACAAATCTTGGTCTGTTTTGATCAAGCTTACAAGCCAAACCAGGGGAAAAAAATATTTTTTAACTAACAGCTTTCATTTGTGTCGCGTATTCTCTACCTACTTCAGTTCCACTTTCCAAACTATAATTTTGAATTTTCATAAAAAGGTTTCAAATGCCAAAATTCTTATTTTACTTAGAATGACTAAAAAGTACCATTTGATAGACCAACTTATTATAATAGCAGTGGCACAGAGATGCCACTTATGGAGCAAATGTAGCCCTTTTTTTGGGTATTGAAGGCTACAAATGGTTTTTTAAATATTTCTTTAAATCACAAAGCCCAATAAATCTTTTTACATGTAAATTCATATTCTTAGGATAGGGAGGTTGCACAAGTTGTGGGTTTTGCTCAGTTTACAACTGTGAATACTGGGGCCAATTTTTTTTAGGTCAAACAAGTCTATGGATCTTACAGTGAGCAAAGCTAAGGTGAGAATTTAGGACCTCCCTGCACCTCTACATTCTGTTTCTGGGAAGAAATGGGAATAGGCTACAAGTAATTAAAAAACCATAATATTCCATTTCATCTGAGGGAGTTGTTGACAGGAATGGCAAGTTATGAAAGCTATTTTGTTCACTAATGATGAAAAAACGAGGCTTAAGATTTTACATGAGAATAATAGGCATTTCTAGAAAGAAGGGAAAAAGACAAAATATATGTATATGAGTAACTAAACTACTGGGAGAAAAATATCCTTGACATAAAAAAACAAACAAACAAGAAAACCCACTTATAGCAGCAGACTGAAAAGGCTTACCCAGTCCCCAGCAATGCTAATGAAAACACTCACAGAACCAGGCATATCCTGTTGGAATTCCTGAATTCTAATACTGAAATGACTGGCTTACAAGATTCTAGAGAATTTTTTTAAGTTACTTACAAAGGAATGAGAATCAGACTAGCATGGAACTCTTCCCCTGCGACCCTAGAAGCCAGCAGACGGTGAATGAATATCCACAGTATTCAGACAGAAGACTGCGCTCCAGGAATCCTATTCCCAGAAAAGATAGTAGTCACCCATCAGAGTAAAAGAAAGACGTTTTTACTCATACTGGAATTCAGAGAGTTCAGGGTATCTGAAGAAAATAAGGGAAATCTTCTGATCATTGGATCAGAACAGAGATCGCAAGACAGGAGCAGATGGCGAGAAGGATGCTGTCATTGAAAACAGGTGAAGTAAGTTTAAAGGAAGAATCCTTGAAACGGGAGAGAAATACTGAAAGAGGAAATGTAGCAATGATCTGCAACTACAAGTTTTCAGTTATTTTAACAAAACCTCTGTATGGAGCAGGGGTGTGCTAACGGGGCAGCGTGAGAAAGGGAAGGAAAGAACGTTCCTATGTTCTCGTGTCAAAGGGAGCGGGGTAGGCACCAGGTGAGGGCATTGTCATTATTAATTTTAATATAATAATAATAATAAATAAATAAATAGACATTCGATTAAGATGCTCTGAACATGATACTGACTTAGTCAATTAAGAAGTGTAGTCAACCTTCCAAATTACGGAGGGAAAGAGAGGAGTTAACAGAAACTTCATCATACCAACAAATATAAAAGAGAAAAAGAGGATACTATAACAAAGGAAAACAAATAGAAATAAATATTGAAGAAATAAAATCAATACAGGCTTACCATGCTGAGTGAGAATGGCCTAAATTCGTCTATCAAAAGAAAAGATTGACAATTTGGATTTTTTTAAAATCCAGCATGAACTGGAAGGGGGTGCTGGGAGGGGCTGAAAGGTCAGCTCAGCCCAGCAGACTCCTCTCTGAGCTCTGGGGAGGGGCCGGGGCTGGAGACACCAAAGGGCTGTTTTTCCCAAGATGGCGGAATTCGGGAATCACTGCTTCAATGCCTTGGTGACAAAAGGAAGGCTCAAAATGAGCCTGAGGATTAGCCTCCCAGCTTCCTCCCAGAACACATCAGGAGACACGCACATTTATTATGCACCATCTGATGTCCGTCATTCCCACTCCACTGCTTTCAAAGTGGTCTTTCTAAAACCAGAATTCATCAGGTCACCTGCATGGTCCCCATTGCCCATAAGGTCTAGAAAGACAGTCTTCTAAGTGCAGTTAGAGGTTCAGATTTTTCCCAGATTCTTTTACAATGAGGAGCCTCCTATTGTCCCAGAACCATTAAAAGAAGACAACTTTGTTAAATTTTACACTGAGACCAATAGAAGACTGAGAATCACCATGATTTTCAACCTTTTACTTCACCAAGCAACAAAACTGATGAGAATTTCTGTCCTTTGAGATTTATGTCAGATCTGTGCCGCTCCACCCCAGTGTGGAAAGAATGTGGATACTGGAGTCAGGCACATTTGAGTTCTAATCTTGGTTCTGCCACAAACACCATGTAATGAATCACTCAGCCTTTCCTGGTCTGAGATTCTTCAAACATTAACTGAAGGTGAAAATACCTACCTTTTGGTGGGATAAGAAAGCCTACAAAGTCGGGAAGATTAAAATTATGCCAAAGGAAAGGACCTGCAAGTGTTCAATTTACTTTGTGTTTGGAGGTTTTAAAAATGATGGTTGCTGGAAAAATGCATCGCTATGATATTTTGAATTTGAAGACTGTTAGCATATTTACCATCACCATTTAGCCATTCATGCCTCAATTATGCCAGCTGTCAACAGGAAAACAGCCTGTCACGTGGCACGGTTTTCTGTGTGATGAGAGTGAACACTGGTTTTATTCCATTAGAATCTAAAGCCAATATCATTTTAGAAGTACAAATTATTCATCAACTGAGTCGGGCAACTTCAAATAATTCAACCTAGACTGGATCCATCCTTCCTCAGATATAACATCATTGCTCATTCAAATCTCTTGAGCACAGTGTCAACCCCATAAGTGCCCAAATGGGTTTGGCATGTTGGAATGCTTTCTTGCAGTACAGACAAATCCTTCAGTGACTTGTACCAATGTTCTTGGAAGACAATCCAAAATCCTTCCCATGGCCCATACAATCTGAATGGTCTGGCCTCTGCATTTCTTTCTGGCCTCATCTTGCACCATCCCCAACCCCTTCCCTCTCTGTGTTCAGGCACATCCTCCTTCCTGCAATTTCCTGACCTTCATCATTCCCTCCTGCCACAGGCCCTCTGCACTTACTCTTCTCATGGTATGGAATGTTCTTCCCACCCTCAAGCCCTTCTCCCCATTGACTCCTATTTGTTCTTCACATCTCAGCCCAAGTACCACTTTTACAGGAAAGACTTCGATGAACCACACTCCCCAACGCCACCTCCACACCCACCAGTCTAGACAGGCTTCTCTGTGACATCCTCTCATAGAACTGAGTTCTGCCTGTAATTACTATTAACTCATGGGATTATTTGATTAATGTCTCTCTCCCAACCGTTCAGTTAGCTTCATGAGAGCAGGGACTGACCTGGTTTTGCTCATCATTGTATATACAGCACTCCTGCGTGGCAAATGCATGGTGCTGCGTGAATGAATGGTTAAGTGAATGAATGAACATTAATTCTGAAGCTATGCATTTGTTGTTCATGCTGCTAAAGGACTTCATTGGGCTCTAGAAGAGGCCCAGTTAAACAGTCAAGTAGACCCAAACTTCCCTTGGGACTTATTGTAAGTAGACCCTCATTCCTCATTCCTCTTTACTTAAGAGCATCTGAGCCACCTTGAGCCACCACAAGATCAAATGTTCAACCAATCTGCTTTTGTTTTTTATTTTTTTGGAGAGAAAAATAAAGTCTGTTTCTTTGTACCACTGCAAAATGTATTTCTAGATTAGATGATGCCTGCTAAAAGTTCTGCTTTCGCTTCTAGTGTTAGTAGTCAACTTTCCAACTTAATATAATTTCACTTTGCTTTTCTCAGCCTCAAGAACATGGCTCAGAGTTAAAGACAAAACAAAAGTAACACAAAAATGTACCAAGTAAGAAGCAACAGAGGCACGTATATGAATTGAGTTGTAGGTAGCATTATTTAAATTGTTCCAATAGAGTCTGATCTATACCATCTGAGAGAAAGAATCCAGGACTTTGGAATAATTTTTTTAATGTCTACAGGGGCTAGGGAGTCACCCACTGGTGTTGAAAAAGCTCTGTGGCAGCCTGGGCATTTCTAACAATAGACTACCTAGAGAAGATTAAAATCAAAATCCTTCTTTTCAAAGCCCTTCCATTTCATTGTCTCCTTCAGAAAGAATCCCCAGCCCAAATGCCAGGACCATTTAATTTTCATTCTGTTGACACAAGCCATTTTGCCTTTCATCTCCCTCTGAGAACAGCAAGCCACTCTTCCGCTTCATCCAGAAAGGTAACTCCAAGCAGGGAATTTAAAATTTTAATAGTCTGACGAAATATTCTTCTTCATCTTAAAACGCAGAATCAAAGGCAGCAACATACACTCAGTGCCGTCCACAGAGACGTGGGGGACACACGCCCTTAGCCATGTTGCTCGGACTCATCTGCAATCGTTCCTACTTCCAAAAAAGAAAAAAAATTCTATCTGGTGCCTAATATTTCTACTTTTGATTTTTCTCAACGTTTGCTTGCGTTACACCTTAAGAGATATTCAATAGGCCACTTACCTGTCAGAACTTCAACTTGGAAGCAGAAGAGAAAGAAATAGCAGAGGTCTGACTTCATGTTTGCCAGAAACAGACACAACCCTCTCCCTCAGTGCTGAAAGCTGACGGCAAACTCATGTCCTCAGTTGTTTTCTATTTGGCTGAAAGGAAGTGGGTTTGTGGGGGTTGACCTAGTGTCACACTTATCGTCAAGTCGAGGAGGTGGCTCTTAACTGATGTCAATGGCTTCATGGAGGCATTTCTGCTCATGGGAGTGAAGCTTAATCCACGACTATTGATGGTTTTGAAGACGGAGGAAAACGCGACCCTCATTGTGGTTCCAACAAAACAAGTGAAAGAGACGATGCCTCTTCTTGTCAGAACCACCCTATTTCTTCCCTGAATCAATAGTTATTGGAGATCACAGGATCTAAAAATAGCCACATGATGAATAACATCTATTTGACACATTTCTGTCTTGTGCTATTTGCTCCAGAGATAGAAAGCCTTTGAAATAAGATATGAGATTATCACAGAAATTGAAATGAAGATATCTGAAAGAGGAGCAGCATAGGAAGCTGAGAAATAGTATTTACACGGCATTCATTGTAGATTGCAATTTTCAAATGATGGAGTCAGTTTTAATCTAACCGAAACCCTGCTCTGCACGTTACAGCAGGGTCTGTAGAAATCAGAGATTCTGCATCTATAGCCTCAGATGAAAGCAAGAAAGTAGAAAACCCTGCCCGAGCTCTCTCAGGCCCCGTAGGGAGACAGAGTAGACAATCACAACAGTAATCATAATATCAATAATTACATTTATATGTATATAAATGTTTTTTATGAAATAATACATGTTAATGCAAAATATGTATAAGATTAAATGTAAAATGTAAAATAACATATTATATATTTAATATGTATAAAATGTATTATGCATATAGCTAATATTATTACAATTATATTGTTTTACATGTATTTAAGTGGGTTGTTTGTGTATAAAGATTTATATTATGTTTTCTACATGTGTCAATTCATTTAATCCTCTTGACCATCCTAGGAGATGAGGACTACTAATCTCCCCATTTTACAGATGAGGAAAACTGAGGCACAGAGTGCCTGGTCAAAGTCATACCCTTAGTAAGTGGAAGCACTGGAATTTGGAGGGTCTGTCCCCAGGGTCCTCACTCTTAACCAAGCAGGTGGAACCATTCATGCCAAGGCCTGCTGAGCCTTGCATCCAGAGGTCTGACCCAGCTTCCAGGCTGCTGGTTCCAGGCTGGGTTCCCGGAGAGCGACACGGCAGGACCAATTCTTAGCCCACAGAGGTGACATCCAGGTGAGAAGCTGGAATCAGTTGGGCAGGACAACCAAGGTGTCTGCCCAAAATGTCCAGGCTCTGAGCGGAATCCGGGTTTGGGGCTACAGAATCCAGGTGGAGGATTCCAAAGGCAGGTCGGAGGCTGATCCCACAGCGATCTCCCATGCTGCTGAGGCTTCCCCAGGTACCTTGTTGGGCTCCCGGGCCCCAGTAGTGGGTGTGAAAGGAACTATTCGAGGTGTGGAGCTGACCTGAGCAGTCAAGACCGGGCCGCCAGGATCCCTGGGAACCCGCCCCCCCCAATTTCCTCCCTCTCCCTTCCACTGTGCCCTCTAACGCTTCCTGAGGAGATGCGTCCAGACCCACCGCCATCGTACATGAGTTCTTCTCCAGCAAAGAGACAGGCAGTCGAGGTTAATCGCCTTTTCCTAACCTCGTTGTGGCCTAACTCTGGAACTAAGTAAACAGAGCTTTTACTTCCTTTGGTAAAAGCTGCCACAAATTCTAGAGCTAGCTCCAGTTATGCAGATGAAAACAGGGCAGGACCCTAACAACGAGCATTTATCGAGTACATGCTATGTGCCAGACCCCAGGGCTCCACATGAATGATCTCATTCAGCTTCACGACTACTCTGGGTGGTAGATCCCGTTATTATGCCCATTCCACAGATGAGGAAACTGAGAGTCAGAGAGATGAAGTAAGGAGCCCAGGATCACACAGCCGCCAAGTAAGGGAGCCAGGTCAGACCCAGACAACGAGAGTCTGAATTCCGTACTCTTCATGACCACACATGATAGTGGTAGTCAGAAATTACCGATAGCATGACTTTTTGGCCTCATGTATTGGTGGAAGAAGGGGACTTAGGTCCTAGATGAGGTTCCAAAATATTTGAATGCAAAAGAGATTTTCTAATAAAATTTGTTGCCATGTTTCTACCTCAAGGGGAGAACAGTTACACCAGTCATGGTTGGGTTCAGCTGTAGTTCAGCTGGATATGTGTGTTTTTGTTTGATGTGAATCCACCTGCTTTTCCCAGAGACCCACACTCCTCTGTTTGTAAGGCATTTTCTGGTAACTGATCGTCAAGCAGGGCAGCCTCGCTTGGATGCAAACGGCGCCTCGCATCAAAGACCCTGACTGCAGCGCTTCCCAGGCCTTCTCTTCTCAACAGTCTCCGCAAAGAGTGCAACCACTTGTGGTTTTAAATATTCAGAACAGCTTTTCATGTGCCTGGAAAATAAACTGGGCAAAAATTTCCATCCCCCCCCCCAGGAAGCCCTTTTTGTTTTTATTTTTTTATTCCATGACTTCAGAGGGTTTTGATTTGTGTGTGCAGATGCCTGGGGTGGGGGTGGGGGATGGAAAGTCTGTTACATTAAAAGTGGGATGTTTGTTATCACTTGCCTTGTGGGCACGGGAGTTCATGATGCTGGCTTTTCTCAAGCCCCACAGGTGAATGTCTTTCTTTTGCTTTGCTCGAAACTTACTGAAAGCAACATCTACGTGTATGGGGGAGCCCACACACCAGGGCCACTGAGTCCAAATGACGGACTTAAAAAGCACCCCCAAGGTATCTGTGCTTCCCCTGAGCTTGGCTTGCCAACCCGAAACAGGAAGGCGGTGAAGGAGAAGGGTTCCTCCCAATCAGAACTGTTTCTCCTGCGACGTTCCCCGCGTGGCTGAGTGGCTCCACCGTCCGGCCACTTCACAGCGGCAGCCTGCGGGCCTGCCTCTCCGCTCCCCGCTAATTCACCCATCCTGTCCTACTTCCTAGCCGGCCCCATGTCTTTTCTCCCCCTCTTGCCAGGGTCACTGCCTTACATCAGGCCTCCAGCATTTCTCTCCCGGTCTTTCTGTCCCCTCTCTTGTCCCACTGCAATCTGTCTCCACACTACAACCGAGTAAGTAATCTTTGTGAAATGTAGATCGCGTTCCTCTGCGCCCCCCTGCCTAACACCCTCCATGTCTTCCTGCGGCCCGAAGACAAGGCCCAAACTCCTCACGAGACCCTTCAGAGCAGGGCTGCATGCAGCCTCATCTCTCGCCACATCTGTTCTTCCTCCTGCGCTGAGCTCTTCAGCCATATTGAATGACGTGGTGTTCTCCCAATTCCCAAAGCTAATTCCTCCTCCAACCGCTGGGAACCTCTTCTTGTCCCCACTTCCCTTCCTCACCACCCCAGCCTCCCTTCTTCTGCAGAAGTCCTTCCGTTCTTCAGACCTGTGCTGACACCCCCATCAATCCATCAAAGAAGCCTTTCCAGCTCCTCCTGCCAACCACTTCCATAACTAGCGACCGGTGGGTGGCTTTTCTGCCTCCTCCTAAAGCCCCCTGTATCCCCATTCTAGAACTCGTCATACTCCTGGAATGGCCTGTTAGCTTTCTTGCAGCCCCTACTGGAGTGAGCAGCATCAGAACAAGGACTGAAGATGCCCTCCTTACAGCCGTGACTACAATGCCCAACGCTGTGCCTGGGGCACAGCAGATGCTCCATAACTCTTTCTTGAATGAGTGAGTGTTTGAAGAATCCTTGACTTCTGAAGGAACCTTATCACCTCAGGAACACTTTGCTCTTTGAATCATAATGTGAGGGCAGAAAATTTTCAAGATTCATTTGTATTTCATCTTGAAATTAATTCGATAAGTATAATAATTAATCATCCTGATTTAGCTCTTCTCTGATCATTTGTCCATCCCTAATAATCAAACAAAGGAACATTCCATTTTAACAGCCAAATAATATTTTCTCATTTAAAAGTTATTAATTAATCTATAAAGCCCATAAACGAATTGCATGTTTCCATGAATGGTGAAATAAAATCACCATGAAGGTGTGACTAAAAAGTGATACGATTGATATTTATAACAAAAATACCCCAACTTTGTCACTTTGGCAGGAAGGCCTTCATTCTAACAATGGTGCCATTGCTCAAAATGTCATAAAGCACCGCCCTGGAGCCCATTCCCTCTGGTCTCTGCAGAGTTCTGGATCCCTCAGTTCTGTCCTTTGCTCCCGGGCCGCCTTCCTATAGCATCTTCCCTTCCGTTTATAAACATGCTAGAATCTCTCCGGTCATTAACACATATAACACATTTCCTCAGACCCTGCAGCCCCTGCCATCTACTTTTCTCTCTTCTCTCTTAGTAAAGAGAAGTCCACACTCAGTCTCTGCCCTTCACTGCCTCCTAGTTCCTCGACCCACTGCAGTTTGCTTTCTGTCTGTCGTTCCATTGAAACTGCATTCCCTACGCTCATCCGTGAGTCCACATTGCCGTCTCCAGCCAACACTCTCCATCTCTCCCTCCCCCGGCCCCTCTGGATCATTTGACGCTACACTTACTTTATGTTGATGTTATACTTACTTTATCTTGAAACAGTACCATCCATTCCTGACTGAGTTGTCAGAACTAAGAACCATTCTGCTTGTTTTAGGTTACTTTGCAGCCTCTACTCTGATCTATTCTGGGTTGAATTTAAAATCTAACTCTCAGAAGGAAACCTTTATCCTCCTAATTTCAAACAACACTTCTTGAGGCCCCTGTGTGTTCCTCGTGTGTCAGAATCATTGCTCTCTTCTGTTTCACTCCCATCGCTCAGATCCCTTCCAGCTTGGGCTTCTCTGCCAGTTCTAATTCCTCTCTCCTCCTAAATGTTAATGTTGATGTTTCCCCAGAACTTGAGCTTCAAAACCTCTGCTTTCCTCACTTTATATACTCCTCCTGAGTGATCAAGTAGATAATGCCACTTGTTAATTAAAAAATTAAATGAGCTAAAATACCAACGCCATTTTTTGTGTGCTCTTAACCTGATTCTGAAAGCTCTTCCAAAAATGTTTTGACCCATAATAGCATTGTTGAAATGAGTACATAACCTTTCCCAAAACACTAAAGCTCAAAAAAGGCCCACAAGCTTATATGCATACTGGGGCCAGGCAGATAGAACAAATGAATTACATGGACCTGGTATAAGGCAATAGGGAGTGGTGGGAACTGGGGCAAACTAGAGAGCCCACAGGAGAAGTGGCCGACCAGATCCAGCTGTACATTGCCATAAGGGAATATGAGTCCCATATAGCCATATCTTCTGGTTTTCTCCAAATAAATATGAAATTCTAGTCTTTGTGGGAAATATCCTAATATTTAAATTTTGCAAGTTATTCAAAAAATTTAAAATACAGTGTGATCCAACACTACGAGAGGCAAAGAAAACATATATGAAGACCCAATTTGTCCCACAGACGATCGATTTTTAACCTCTGCTTCAAAGGATAACACTCATTTGACAGTACATCCATATACATATGCATATGAAGTCAGAAGACCCTTGTTCTAGACCTGGCTCCATCATTTACCAGCTGTGTGGCCCTGAGCATGATGCCTAACCTCTCTGAACAGAAATTGACTCATTTGTAACCTAAGAGGATTCTTGTGAGAACGAAAAGGTACTGGGTATGAAAGCTCCTAAGAACTATGACATCATACCAAAAATCTAGTTATAGTCAAATTTCATTGACTTAAAATTTCATGACTTTTAATAATTTTTTGATATTTTAAAAATATCTCATTACATTTTGACTTGTCTTGAATTTTTATACATGGGACTAAGACTGAAGACCCTCTTTCAGAAAAACATAACAATAACTTCATTGACCTTCTTTAGGTGGCTATTCAGAGTAAGATTTTAATAACCTCTTCCTAGTAGTTGATGTGATTTTAGGATATAAGATGATAACTCCAAGCCTATGAAATTCATTCCATTTCACAACTGTTCTCTCTTTCCTTTTCTTTCTTTGCAAGCACCTTAAGGGAAAAGGCAGCATCTTCTCCAATTTCTGTTTAGAACATAAATGCTCTCCACTCAAGCAGCTCAGATAGACTAGAACACTAAGTACTGGCATTCGGTAGGTGTTTCAGAGGTGAAGTCAAATGACACTGGGTTTCTTGGGTGTGCTTTGTGTGAACAGATGACACCTACTGGTATAAACAGAAAATCTGCTTTTTCCTTTTAAGAAGAAAAATCAATGTTCATCTTTTAACCCAAAAGAAAAAGAAAACCACAACCAGCAGAGTCCAACACTGTCAAAAGTGTAATTGCCAGAGGTACAAGTCAAGGATTTCACGGAATAATGAGAAAGTGTTCATGATACAGTTAGTGGGAAAAGCAAGTTATATGTATTACATGTATATGAGTTTAATGTTTCAATGTTTATATAAAAATTTATAAACAGAATATATATATACGCCATACATTAGAAACCATCAAAACATAGGCACCAGAATATTAATTTGCTAATTAATTTGCCAGTATTACAAATAATTATTTTTCCTTTGTGTTTTTCTGCACTTTTGAGATTTTCTCCTATTATCATGTATCATTATCATAGCAGGAATAAACAAACATGGTGTGTGTAACAGTTTTTTCTTTCCTAAAAGTTTTATGAAATTACCTTGTACATGAGGAAGGAGAATACCTAAAGCACAAAGGACTAAACTGACTTAATAGCTTAACAATGAGCTTTACATTTTGGCCAGGTAAGACCTCTGACTTGTTTTTCTTTATAAAAAATATAAAATTGTCACCTAACTGTTTTTCCAAATGAACCTGAGAATCATTGTCAAATGTTCACAAGCACCCCCCCGCCCCCCATTCCATTGTGAGATTTTGACTCACTGTGTGCTCAGACCTCTGTCACTACATCTGAATCCCAGCAGCATCCTACAGCCTAGGAATTCATAGCTTTCATAAACCATTTTATTTTAAAAGTCAAATGAAAGTTGAACAGATATAAAACTCATCTCGAACTTTGTATCAATATTCACCTTTATTTCTTAATCACTATTTCATGTGTTGAAGAGACTTTGGTGGCTACAAGCAATTAACATGCAACAAGAGTTTTCCCCATTCTTAAGTGCTAAGCCACTTGAGAAGAGGGGCAAGGATCTCATGGAGGCTAGTGGGGTTCAACAGAAATGTAAATGAGCAATGAGAACTAAGATAGGCAAATGGGTAGCTGTTTGGTGCTTATGACAAGTCAAGAAAAATCAGAAATAGCTGAAGAGTTTGATGGAGAAGACAGAGCAGAATGCCTTGATGATTAAGGTAGGTAAAAAAGATGATAAAAGATAGAAAATATATTAACTCACGTTTTCTGGCATGGTCCAGTTTACACGATGCCTACACATACATTATATGTTAAAAACTGATGACTTACATAGAACAGGTATCATCATTCCTATCCTATAGGAGTGAAAACCGGTCTCAGAGAAGTTTATGTTTTGCCCAAATTAGTTAGTCCAGAGTCAGAACCAGAACTCGTGTATACTTGTTTCTAGATTAGTGCTCTTATAGGTATCTAGAAAGAAACAAACAAACAAAGATGCTGGGCTTATAGAAGTTTATCCTAGAGGCTTAGTTCTATTTCAATATCTCAGAGTTTCCATTTTTCTCTTCCGAAAATATGCAATTGTAAGTAATCTTGGACCCAGACTCTCCAGATTGTATGTGCACTAAAGTGTCCAAACCTCTTT
Organism: Tapirus indicus; assembly: GCA_031878705.1. NCBI lineage: Eukaryota > Metazoa > Chordata > Mammalia > Perissodactyla > Tapiridae > Tapirus > Tapirus indicus. Next base: position 110,905,146 of record CM062926.1, on the reverse strand, counting down.
GATGTTAGCTTTTCAGAATTTGTTTGATGTAAAAATATAAACAAAAAGTTTTGGCAGATGCAGTTATAAAGCCACGAAAATTAGTGTCACATTTGTTTATCAAAACACTCACCTTAAACATTTAGAATTATTTTGTGACAGTTATACTGTATTTATTATCAAGATACTGTGAGCCCAACCTGGACCCCCAGCCTGGAGGATGAGCAGTTTCCTCAAATGGCACATTGGATCAAAATCCCCAAGGAACAGGGGTGAGTAGGGGAGGACTCTGAGGAAATTGTCAGAGTGATACTGAAGTTCATCCAGAAGAACAAATTTTTATACTGGCCTGCCATATATTAAAATATACTACAAAGTTATAATAATGAGATCATTTTATACTGGCACAAAGATAGACAACTCAGTGGAAAAGAATATACATCCAGAACTAGGCACTTGTGTATATAAGAATTTAATGTTTGATAAAGTCAGTGTGCTAGATAAGGTTTGGTTGCAGACAACAAAAACCATTTTCTAGTTTAACCAGAAAAGGGTTTGTCACCAGATATTACAAAATCTTTAGAAGGGCTTGAGAAGCAGATTCTGCACTTAGCTTCCAGAAATAATTCTCAGCCACTGGACTCAAGGTTTCTATCATGATCGTAGAGGCTGCCATGACCACTGCTGGAGGCTGCCATGTCAGGGATCTGCTGACTCCAAGACGCTCCCGCCTCTGCCACAGCTTGTGCTAGCAAAATAGATGTCTTCCACTTCTCTTTCAATTGTGTGGTTCTGAAATTAAGTGTTGTATTGGAACATCCGATTGGTGGAAGCAAAATTACATCTGAACCATAGCTGCAAGAGAGCCCAGGAAGGTAGTGTTCAGACTTCCAGACTCTGCAGCATAGGAAGTCTCACTTGGAGGTTGGAATGGAATTTGAGCTGCTAATTCTCAGTAGCCACCAAAAACAGCTAGGAGGGAAGAGTTATTTAATAAATGATCCCAGAATATTTGGCTAGCTAGCTGGAAACAAATTCATTTAGACTGATACCTTACACCATACATCAAAATAAACTGCAAAAAAATTAAAACATTAAATTATAAAATTCACATTAAAAAATAAAAGAATATGGAGAAGTATATTCTAAGCATAAAAACAACAGAAGAAATCTCATAGAGAAACTTTGATTGGCTCCAGAAAGAATTCTGCACATTAAAAAAAATAAGGATTTTAATTCAAACAGATGAGAAACAATATTTACAAGAAAGGATTAATGTTTTTCATGTGTAAAATGCTCATGCAAATTGACAGGAAAACATTAAGACCCCACAGATAGATAGGCAAAGCACTTGAATATAAAATTGACAGAAGCAAGAAAATGTAAAAAGACATGTACAAGTATGATAAACAGTGACAAGTAAAAAGGAAGGTGGGGTCAAAATATTAATATCAAAGAAAAACTCAAGGCAAAAAAATGTCTTTTTATTTTGATAAAAATTACAAGTCACATTAATGCTTTAGTAATCATAAATCTTTATATTTGTATCATATATCATTGGAAAATATGAAATAAAAACTGCCAGACATATGGAAAATTGACAAAAACACAATAGTTATCAGAGATTATTCTTAGTCTTTGTGAGTTAAAATAAGTAAAAAGTTTAAAGATAGAATTGGAATAACAAAATTATAAAGATTGATTTATTAGGTACATATTAAACTTCTAGTCCATTAGACATTCTATCTGCTTTTCCAACATATGTGGAACATTTATGCAAAATGGTTGTGTATTAGGACTCAAGGAAACCCTCAATATAATTCACAAGCAGAATATGTACACTTTCTTTGATCACTATTCAATAAAACTAAAAATTAGTAAGAAAAGTTTGTGTTAAAACATAGCTACTTGAAAATTTAAAAATCACTCTTTAAAACAACTGTTTCCTCAAAGAGTAAATAGTAAATTGCAATTATAGACGACTTGGGGAAAGTGACAATAAAATAGTATTTACCAAAACATATTAGATGTGGCCAAAGCCATAATAGGAAAAAAATGTATTCACATAATTTTAGTCTTTTTATTATTAGACAAGAATGAAATAGTACTAGTGAGCCAATCATTTAGATCAAGAAATACAAAAAGAAAAACTAAATAAGCCTTTAAAAAGCAGAAACATAGGCTTAATATACATTTAAAAACAAAAAAATACTGAATTAGAAAACAGAAACAAACTATAATTAATTAACAAATTAAAAATTTTGTTTTTATTTAAAAAATCATTAACTTGAGCATACTTAATTATCAAAAGCTGAAAGAATCACCTAAGACTTGGAGGAAGGCACTACCCTGCTGTTTTTCTATATTCAGAAAGATATTTAAAAGAAATAAGTGCTATATATTTTTAAAAAGAGGAGCGATAATTGTCAGATATTGGTTCTGATGGGATTGATTACCAAGAAAATCCAAGAGAATGAACTAAAAAGTATTATGATTATTAAAGAAGTTCAGTGCAATGAGCAAAATAAATATAAGAGAAACCAATAGCTTTCTATATGTCAGGGAAAAAATGAACGATTAGAAAACTATAAGGGGAAAATAACAATAAGTACACACAATCTACATTAAGAAAGCTATGAAACTTCCTAAGGGTCATAAACAAAAGATCTGAATACGTGGAAATGCACACAAGCCTCTGGATGGGAAGACTCAATGTTACAAAAACATTAGTTCTCTCCAAATTAATTTGTAAATGTAACGTTTTTCATCTGGATTTTTCATGTTTGAGAATCTGACCACATGACCCAAGAGTTCTTTTGAGAGAACACAGTTGAGAATAATCAAGACAATTAGTGGACTGGAAAGTGAAGTCACAAGGGGCTTTAATCAATGATCAAGTGCCAGAAAAATAATGAAGACCTTTTTAGAAAAATATATAGATGACTATTTGCTTGATGTCAAAGTGAAGAAAGAATTTTAAACCTAAAAACAAAGGAAAAATAAAACATAAAGGAAAAAACCTTGCTAAATTTAATTCATAAAAAAATCACAAATTTTCATGCATCAAAAATCTAAAATTAAAAGTCAAATGGTGAAGGCAGAAAAAGTATTTGCAACTTACATGACAGCAAAAAGGCAATGTGAGCGATATACAACACTTCTTACACATCATTCACAAGAAGATGAGCACTCGAACTTTGAAAAGTAGATAAAAGGCCTAAGTGGGCAATTCGCAAAAGAAGAAAGGCAGAATTCCAAAATCCACATTAAGAAAAAAGAGCTCAAAGAAAAAAGAGCTTCAAGCTTACTAGTAAGCAAGGAGAAATAAGACACATGAACCATGAGATACGTTTTTGTCCCACCAAGTTGGCAAAGATATTTTTAAAATATCAAATGACATTTAAAAGATATTAAATAAAATCTAATGCTTAGTCTTGGTAAGGAGGTAAGTAGTGGGCACTTCTATCCACAGCTGGTGGGAATGGACACTGAAAAGCAATTTGATAATGTGTACACAAACCCCAAACATCCAGATGTTGTTTTATCCTTATAGCCCTTTGGAATCATCTGAAGGATCAAATGAATTTTATTCTTTTAATTGTTTAGTGTTGGATGGACAGAGCCTGAACAGTAATGTGGAAGAATACACACCTATTCCAGCTTTGAAAATTTGCCCTGGAAATAGCCTTAGACACATATTTATGACCTGAAAGAGAATAATAGCTAAACAAATAGAAAATGTAGTAGGAGCTATTCTGCTTGTCCTTCCCGGACTGGGGGAAGGAGGCTTTGGACTACAGTTACATTGCATAGCATAACGAAAGGATATATAAGAGACAAGAGCAGCTTCTCAATGTACCATATTTTTCATTGCTCCCAGTAGCCTTGTTGCTATTATATGACAAAACTGAAAATCAATGCTACATATTCCTGTGGATGGCCCATATCTTCATTTTGCATTATTTTATCAAATAAATGATATTCTTTACAAGGGATAGGTGGCTTCTACTCCCAAGAAAACATGCCAGCTGACAGCCTATAAAGAATTTAATTTTTCTGCTAACAAATCTATTTTCAACAATGCTAAAGCACCTATCCCCACAATGCAACAAAGCACAGAACTAAACCGATCTGATGATAAACAAGACATGTAGAACCCAACATAAAGCCATATTGATTTTAAGATCACAGAGAATATGTTTGTCAGGAATCTCCATTTTCAGTGACAGAAACCCAAATTGGCTCAAGAAAAGAAAAGGAATTATGGCTCATGAAACTAAAAATAAGTTCAAGAGAACTTCAGGTATGGCTAGATCCAAGAATCTATCTTTATTGTATCTCCTTTCTGCTATTTTCTGTGTTGGCTGCATTCTGAAGCAGGTGATTCCAAGGAACTGCAGGCTTCTGTCATCCCGGCTTCACAAATGTGACAGCTTATAAAGAGTATATGACACTAACAGAAGCCCTACATCTGATGCACTAGGCCCAGAGGGGACACGTAACTTTTAAAAATAATCCCCATGGCAAAGGAGATGCAGAGCCCTGATTGGCTAGGCCTGGTCATGTGCTTATGCCTGGAGCCCAGACTGAGGTCAGCCCTCCAACCACATGGACTAAGAGTTGAGGGAAAAGAGCCCCTAAAGGAACACCAAGGTGCAGTTACCAGAAAAGAGGAAAAGGAATGCCGGGCAGACAAAAACAGCAGAAGTCTGCACAGATGGGAAACGCTCCCTTCATCTTGACGCTGGGGATAAAATAAATGCTCAAGGCGCAGTATGAAAACTGAAACTATTTTAGACTAAATAATAGACAGTGGTTGACAGAAGCTTTTCTTAGTCATTTCCTCATTCAGAACAGAGGAGGAGAAAAGGGGAGCCTGGAATTAGCACTCATTGTTGGACCGTTCCAAGGCCGGGAATAGTGACCTCATCTGCAACAAGGGATGAAAGGCGTGGGGTGAGAGGACCTTTTCCACCTGCACTGTGCGCTGGGAAGCTGACCCCACAGACCGCATCATCTCCCTCAGCCTCCGGCTGCCATTTGCTTTCAGCTGGGTGCGCTCTGAGAGGAGGTTGCAGGGCAGAAGGAAAGAGAAGTCGAGTGTCTATTCCCCAGGCTACGTCCCTTCCAAACCATAGCTTCTGTCCGGGAGCCCTCGCTCACAGCTACAGCTACTCCTACAGCTCTGCCTGGGTTCTGGTAACATCCCCTCCCCTTGACCTTCAGATCTAGAGGTGGTAATGACTTCCGGCTGTTGCTTGCCCTGGGATGTTTCTCCATCTCTTACTGGTTTTCTTGAACCTTGCTCACACCTTTGCAAACAGTGTCTTTACTAAACCTTCCTCGGTTACTCCTGCTTGAGTTTACTGCCCATTTCCTTTGCGTGCGTGTTGGATGGGGGGCATTGATCCAAGGACCAATTTTGTAAAGAGGTGAATTTAGTAAGTGCCTGGCTACATGTTATTTCAGGAGGGAGGCAAGAAAAGGCCTTCATCTCATCCCACCCCTCGCCTATTGGTCTACTCGCTGTTGGGTGAATTCCCTTTAAGTAGACAAAGCCTTTCATTACACTATTATGGAGAGGACATAATGCACACATTTCCCTGAGTTAAAATTGCTCCTCTCTTTAAATGATTGCTATCAGACCCTTTCCTAGAGATAGATGGTGATGGAGGGAGATAGAACAGTGAGGCACGGGGGTCTCATTAGGATAAATAAGATGGTGACAACCTAACTAAGAAAAGATCCAGGGAGAAAAGACTGTGTCCTAAAGATAGACTTTTCAGCTTGTCATTTTGGAGGCTAGCTCTAACGCAAGCATCTCTTCTCCTTCAGCCTAGAATAAATGAGGTTATCCACCATTCGGAGCTGAATTGCGTCTCCCTCAAAATCCAGATATTGAAGTTCTACCCCCCAATGACTGTATTTGGAGATAGGACCTTTAAAGGGGAAATTAAGGTAAAGTGAGGTCATATCGGTGGGCCTATTCCAAAATGACTGGTGTCCTTATAAGAAGAGATGAGGACACAGACACACAGAGGAAAGACGGAGTGGAGACACAGGGAGAAGACAGCGTCTACAAGCCAAGGAGAGAGGCCTGGAACAGACTCTTTCCTCACAGTCCTCGGAAGAAACCAATCCTGCCAACACTTTGATCTTGGACTTCTAGCCTCCAGAATTGTGAGAAATTTCTGTTTAAGCCCCTCAGTTTGAGGCAATTTGTTATGGCCACCCTAGCAAACTGATACCCCCACCCCAAAGGATCCTAGGGTAAAGATGTCTATTCTAGGGGGAAAAACCCTCCTCCCCCAGACCAAGAAAACCAAACCAATCAGTTGTTTTAGTACCATGAAGCTGCAACTTATGTATATAAACTCCAAGAGGAGATAGCCATTTTTTAAATCTATTCATCAATACATGCCGTCGTTCTGGGTAACAAAATTGTCAGCGCATTTATTTTCTAGCCATTTTTTGGAATTGACCTCTCCTTGGACTACTGCCCATCCTACCAAATATTGGGGCAAAGCTCCACTTCTAAGTCAGGACTTGGCATCTTAGGACTTAATGTGTTATCTCTTCTCACACGATGGCACTGTACAAGGATTACTGGAGGAAGAAGTATGGGAACTCAACTGATGTGAAGAGTAAGGAATAAAACAATAAAATAAGGTAAGATAAGATCCCTGGATTGTAGAGGTTGGTTCCCTGCACAACTCCTAGGTGTTACTCCTCCAACAGAGGTTATTTATAGAGCTTTCTCTGAGACCTTGGGGTCTGCCTGAGCCCACGCCCTGACCTAGCTCGAGCCCTCAGTCTGCAGTGTTCGTTGCTAAGGGTCAGTAGTCTATTCAGCGCTTGTTTGTCACTGCCCTACAAGAACCGGGAAAGTCTCAACAGCAATGGAGAGCAAAGCAGAGAAAGAGCCCTAGCAATCACGCTTATTTTTTGTCTCTATAGGAATAAATACCCCCTGCTCTTACCGCAATTATTAGTAATAGAATTCTCTCTTGAAATTTGCTTGGGAACCCGTTGCCTTAGAAATAAATGTAAAAGGACCAAGTAAGTTTGGGACTGATTTAAAAACAAACTCAAAGAAAATCGAAACCAAATTGCTCAAGTTTTAGAGGTCTCAGCCCCAAACACAGAATATCGTATGTGACAGAAACCCCATTAACGGAGTCATTTGTTTTATACTGTGGTCACCAACTAGGTGCCTTGTGAAACTCAGAGGTGGGTCCCGGAAGCAATTTCCCAAATTGTTTCTTTTCCTTTTGTATGTTAAGGAGATGTGACCACCAACCATCCTGGAACTGACCAAGCCTTACCACAGGTGCTAGGCCCATGACCTTTGCCTTATTTTTAAGCAAAGACCTCTCCAGGAGGAATTTAGCCCTGGTCACGTGGAAGCACTTTCTCCAACTTAGCCTCTGCAGGCAAATACCCGCCTCTTCCTTTTGAATATTCATTCCCATCAGAAATAAAAGTTCCCTGCTTCACTTCGTTCTGGATGCCATGACTTTGGAAATGATTCCTCATGGCCTCCTATTTGTTGCAAATACACTTTACTTGGTGAGACAACTTCCACTGGTGTAGAGTCTTATTTAACTCACCAGGGGGCGAGCCCACTCCGTTTGGTAACACTGTCTCATTTTAGTTTCAAGTTCCAGAGCTGTTCATTTTTATTTCATTTAGTGAGGCTCCGCATTCTTAACCATAGTTTATACGAATGAGCTTTTCCTTCGAATACATAAAATTAGAAGTTTTGCTGCATTCTTAAATGTGACGTTTATTACACCCAGTGCCCAGGATTTTCCTGTGGAATACAACTTGATTTCAAAACAGAAAAACTGGATTCCCTTCACAGACTCGCTGGCCTCCAACTCCGTTGGAGGGACAGTGCTCGCCCCCACCCCGAGGGGGCCACCCAGGGCGGAAATGGAGAGCCAGCCCCCGAGCCAGGCCTGCAGGGTTTGACCCCGAGCTCCCATCTTCCTAGCTGCAGGCCCAGGAGCAGGCGACCGTGCTTCTGAATTGTTTTCTCATCTGCAAAATGAAGATAATGACAGTCCCCGCCTTCTTAGTCTGTTGTGGGGATTAAATAAGTTAACACAAGTGAAGTACTTCAACTAGTATCTAAGATGTCTTATTTGCTCAGTAAGTATTAGTGGCCGCTGGTGTTAGGTAGCCAGAGAAACAGGCGAAACCTCTCCCCCTCAGCGCAGGCCTCAGTCCTCCTCCACACCAGTCAAACAGCCAATGACAGGCCCGGGGGCGCCGTGGGAACCAGAGGGTGACCGTGTGGTTAGCTGGTAAACACCCCAGGCTGTCTTGAGGGGCCCTGAGCCGGGCCTGCGGTGGTGGTGAGGTTTTGTGGCACCAGCCTTCTTGGTGGGTTTTGTTTTGAAGATGCAGTTGTTTGATTACCTTTAAAAAAAGCAATCACTTCAAATTTTCTCTTGCTCGATCTGTAAGATTTAGTAAAAAGTTAAAGGATACATTATGTGTGCTCCCTTAGAAAGAAGAGACTAATGTGAAATGGGAGGAAGGAGAAGGAGTGGGAAAGAAGCTAAATGCAGGCGCTGACATTATTTTCAGGTCCGGGTGGAAAGTCTTCTTGCGGTATCTCACAGTGGGATAAACTCCCCCAAAGCTCTCCTTCCATCAAACTCCGTCCCTGACAATGGGGAAGAGAGGGATGGTAATTATTTTCCCCCAACAGTTTCCAAATTGACTGCCTCCTTGTATATATTTACTTTCGCATTGACAGTGTTTTCTTTAAATGCCCCCGGAATTTAATGCAATGATATCAGTCCTCCAAGGACATAAATTATCCAAGCCAGATTTTAGAAGTTCCATTTTGCTGTCGCATCTGTGCATGAAAGAGGTAAAACAGTGTGAACCATCACCTGGAAACAGACCTGTCTGGTCCAAGAAAGCCACAGACAGTGCTCCCCTCTACGGAGAACAGACCCAGAATTTGAACCAGAAATTTGTAAAACAATCTTGAAGGGATTTACAGAAATGTCCTGCGTATACCTGGGTCCTCTTCTGAAGACACCAGACGAGCGGAGAGCCCAGGTGTCAGAAGCTGCGCCCTGATTGGTCAGAGGGCGGAATCGGCAGATCGGCGAGCAGTGATTGGTGCGGGAGGCCACAGGAAAAGGTGACGGGGAGCAGAGGCGGCTCCGGGTGAGACATCAAGGAGAAGGGGCCGGGAGAGGCGACAGCCGGAGGAAGAGCCGACTGGGAGAGAAAAGCAGTCTTTCTGCGCAAAGACGACGCGAGAATCGATTTATTGAGAGCACCCGTTTCCTCCTCCTCGGGCTTGTTTTCTCAGGTGTTCTATAAGGGGGCCTTGAAACTGAGGCATGATCTACAGGCTCCCCAAATTGCAAACATTCTTATGGGCTCTAGGTGACTTTGTTTGGTTTTGGTGTTTTGTTTTTGTTTTCTTTCTATTTCCCAGTGCCACTCGGGCAATGATTATCTTAATATTTAAACTTAAAACTTAAAGAAATTTCATACCAGTAAATGGGAAGCCAGTATTATTTACCATGGAAAAAAAGATGATTGAAAAAAATAAAATAGAAGCAAATAACGCATTAAATTCTAGCCACAGAGAAAGAGAGTGTTTGAGATTCGCAAATGTTCTGGAGGTGCAAACGATAGAGGACACTAAATGAGACTTGTTCTTTGATGTAATTAAAAGGAATGAAAGAGAACTGAAATGGGAAAAACTATTCTCACTTTGTCCGTGTTATTTAATGCCATGACCAAGCATCACCTGAAGTCACTTTTCATATACCTCCTAAACCAACTGGTATCCATCCCGCATTTTAGAAAGCCCTGGGGCTGTAAGCACTTCATTCCCTAGAGAGGACTGTGCTCTACACAAATTAATACATTTTCTCCTTAGTGCAGCCACCAATATTACCAGACTCCAGTTAAGCGCCCCCTCCTTGGGGCTGATCACCTCCGGGGGTTCCCAGAGTTTACAGGGGAAGGTCCAGGACCAGACCTGGGAGAGGTGCTGCCCCAGAGAAACACAGCCGAGGAGTAGCTGGGTCCTTGGATGACGTCCCATCCACTGCGTCTACCCGAGCTGTCCAGTATGGCAGCCTCTGGACACACGTGGCTACTGAGTACCCAAAAATGGCTAGTCCAAACTGAGATGCTCTGTCAGCGTAGAATACATGCCAGATTTTTAAAGACAGTACAAAAACATGCAAAATCTCTTATTTGTAATTCATGCTGATTACGTGTTGAAATGATAATACTTCGGATATATTGGGTTAAGTAAAATATATTATTAAAGCCAAATTCACTTGTTTCCTTTTAATTTTTAAATTATTTTAGTGTGAACCAATTTTAGACTTACAGAAACATTGCACAATTGTATAGGGTTCCCATATACTCTTCTCTTAGCTTCCTCTCCAGCTAATATTTTATGTAACCGTAGTACAATCATCAAAATCAAGAAATTAGCATTGATACAACACTATTAACTAAACTACAAACTGTACTCAACTTTCACCACTTTTTCCCACTGATGTCCCTTTTTTGTTGTTGCAGGATCCAGTCCAAGATGCCACATCGAATTTAGCTGTCAGGATCCCTTCGTCTCCCCAGTCTTTCCTTGTCATTCACGATCATGACACTTGTGACGAGTGCTTATGTGTTATTTTGTAGACTCTCCCTCATCTTAGGTTTGTCTGATGTTTTCTCACGGTTGGAATGAGGTTATGGCTGTTGGGCAAGAAAAATCACAAGCGAGAAATATCCTTGGTGCTTCCTATCAAGGAGTTCATGTCACTATGTCTTATTACTGCTGATTTTTACTTTTATTTAGTGTGGCTACTATACAGTTTTAATTGCATATATGGTTCACAACACTGTTCTGTTGGACAGTGCTGGCTGACACCGGACCTAAATTAATAAGTATGTGACTTGAAGGAGCATGTTCATAACAGAAATATGTGGATTTAATTACTTATGTTTTCCTAGGCCCTTTTGATGTATCTCACCTTTTAATACTAATAACACCTAACATTATTGAGAACCTACTCGATGCCTTTGTGAGCATTCACCTGGATTAAACCATTAATCCTTGCACGTCTGATAAGGTAGGCGCTGCTGTAACCTGTCTTCCAGCTGAGGAACCTGAACAGGGAAGACGTTGTAAGTTGCACAAGGTCCTTCAGCTTGTTGAGTGGCGGATCCAGAACTGGAATACAGGGAGAGAATTCCAGAGCCCGCGCTTATAACCACTACGCTGTTTTAAAGCCACAGCATTAATTCAAATCCCAGAACTCAAGCTTTACCAACTATAAACTCTCTGTTTTAACTTTTCTTTTTCTACATGACGTAGATTAGGAGAACTGACATTTATTTAAGCTTCTGTACAACTTCTAAGCAACTGGCAGAGGCTGGATTCACATATTTGACCGTCTGTCTGTCCATTATACTCACATATTCTCTAGTTGGTTCAACTGCATAAGTGTTTCATTTTATCTGCTTTTTAATGTTTAATAATTTTGAAATATCAGTGCTCTGCTATAGGGATTCTGTCCATCAGCAGGTTTTATGATAATTGATAATGACCCTGATGTGCCTTTTCGGTTACTATAGGGAGAAAACAGCATCGCTTTAGTACAAAGTACAAAATTTGTTAGGTTCTAAGTATGGGAAACCTGGTCACCTATGGAAGAAATATAAGTAACTGTTAGTTATCTAGAATGTCTGATGGAGAAACCAGAGCATGCAACCTATTTGTGATTAGCTGGGCTAGTTCCTTTTACAAGCAGTACGAGTACTTGGCGGCCGTAGCATGGAGCACGGAGCTGCCTGTGGTTGAGTACCAACCTGCTGTGTTCGTCAATACTCTCCAGTGGCTGAAGGACAGAATCGTCATTAGTAAAAGGGTAGAACTGGGCACCACTTCCTGGTGCTGTGCTGCTAAAGTGGAGGCAGGCAGAAGCAGCCCAGATGGAATATTCCAGTGACTCCCAAGACCAAAGCAAAGGATGCAGTAGTTTCTATTTGTCCAATTGGGTTGCCTAAAAAAAAGGTAGTAATGAGGTGATTAAAAAGAGTTCTACATAGGGGCCGACCCCGTGGTGTAGTAGTTAAGTTCACATGCTCTGCTTCAGTTCAACGTGTAAAGACCTATGCACCACTCATCAAGAACCGTGAAGGATGATTAGTCCCTGGGGTTCTGGGTTCAGATCCCAGGGACAGACCTATGCACCACTTATCAAGCCATGCTGTGGTGGCGTCCCATATAAAGTGGAGGAAGATGGGCATGGATGTTAGCCCAGGGCTAATCTTCCTCACCAAAAAAAAAAAATTTTTTGCCATTAAACATACTTGGATAAGTTGTGGGGGTATCTCATATTATCAGGTATTAAAAAGGAAAAAAAATTATTTCTAGTAGTTTCTAGCTTTGAAGTCCCAAGACTCCTTTACATCTCAGAGCCTTGTGCAGTTCCCAAATATCGCCACTAGGGGGTGATGCTGAATCACACTTAATCCATGCCTGTACAAATGCTTTTGCTCCTTTTCTGGGGGGAAAAAAAACAAGCTAATTCCATAGGCATATGTGTAATGCTGTGTGAGGGGCAAGATTTTTTTTTTTTAACAGTTTTCAGTGGGCCCATGGAGGAAACTCAGTGAATTCCTGTATTGCCAACAGAAGCCAGCAAACCCCAGCCAGGAGAGATGGACACATTGTCATGTCATGAAATGAAACCTTCCTGATGTCATGAAACCTTCGTTTGAATTGTCCTCTTGAAAGAATTTTGTGTTTGCATGAAGGAGATGAGTGCCTGGAAACCGGTGCATTTTTTGTCTTGCTTTGCTTTGGGGGTAGTGGAGAGCTTCCACACAGAGATTTGAGAAGGAAATTGAGATGTCCTTGGAGGATTGCGATGCTCCAGGGAGGGCAAGAAAGCCAGCTGAAATTGATGTGCATCCGCCAGGCTTACCTTGGTCCCACTGTGACGTCCTCCAACTGCAAACGCACTTCATGATCTTCCTGCAAAGCTGGGCTGACCAGCAGTAGATCTGTACCCCACAGAGTAAGATGTGTAACTTGACATACGTACTCCCACGGGCAAGAAGGAAACAAAAGGAGGTGGCAAAGGCTGCTGAGAAGAGAGCAGGGCCCCGGCGCCCACAGGGTACACATGAACCACCTGAGGGGAACGCCCGGATGGCTGAAAACGTGCATTCTGAAGGTAGTTGGCAGGCGGTGTCTGGCATTGAAAGAACCGTGAAGGATGATTAGTCCTTGGGCGGCCAAAGCACGCCCAGTCCAGAGGCTGGACTGTGACACGGCCAGAGGGAACCGCGTGCACCCCGCCGCCGAGCACATTTTGCCTTGTTTCACTCTTGGAGCAAGGCTTCAAGACGGGTTTTATCCCCGTTTGACAGGTGAAGACTGGGATTAGACAGCCCATAATAACTGCCCCCAAGTCAGTTGGGGGCATAATAATGGGGCCCATAATAACTGCCCCCGAGCAGCCAGTGGTGGCAGAGGTGAGCCACTTGCCTTCAACTCCCGCGCCCTTTCTCCTCGCTCGTCTGTACCCACTGCGCGCTGTCAATGCACCAGGCACTCTTGCAAGTGCGTCCCACGCATCGTTGCATTCACACCCACGATAGGAGCAACAGACCGGTACTGTGGTTATTATTTCCATTTTAAAGATGAGGCAGCTGGAGCACAGAGAGGTTAAGAAACTCGTCCAAGGTAACGAACACAGCTACAAAGTGATGGGGCATGGATTCCAAACCAGGTCCCGGGGCTCCAGGGCTGTCGCTCTGAACCAAACCACCACCCAGGGTCCCTCCGGGCCCCTCTGCAGGCGCTCGGGCATTGGCTGAGTAGTAAATCCTCGAGCCGATGGCCACGACAGCCGAAAGGGGAAGGCAAAGAGTTTCTCTCCCTACATCCTATTATTTGCCAGGTTCCCTGTTTAGTGCTTTATACGTATGATATCATTTGGTTCTCACAATAGTCCTGGGAGAAAGGAATAATTATCCTCATGTTTAGGTGAGAAAACGTGGACCAGAAAGGTTACTTAAGCTACCCAAGGACACGCAATTAATAAACAGCAGAGGCAAGACTAAAACGTAACACCTATTTAACTTGGAGGGATTTCCATGAAGTGTTGTTGAATGAGAAAAGCAAAATCCAAAAAAGTACATCAATGCACATATGTAAACGATTATATCATTATGGAAAAAATATAGAAGGATACATCTTAGGTTGTTAATCTGGTTATGGGAGAAAAGTGTGGTAAGGATGTAAAGTGTATACATCACACATTTATGCATCTATGCAAATTATGCATATATGTAAGTATATGTACATATAGTTATGAAATTTATACAAAAGTTACACTAAATAAAAATAAAATAATTTAAATAAATTAGATATTTGATAAAAGTCAACAGCCATTTCTAACAAAATCTCTTAGTACACTTTATTAATATGGATGTATCTTTCCACTCCTGGATTATTAATAGAAATCAAAAGGAAGCATTATATTTAAGATTAAAATTTTAGTCTGAAGGCCTACAAGCTCTATACCCAGGAAGAGCTGATATTTCAGTTGAAGTCCAAAGGCAGGAGAAAGCCAATGTCCTAGTTCAAAAGCAGTCAGGTGGGAGGAATTCTCTCCGACTCAGGGGAAGTTCCGCCCTTTTGTTCTATTCAGGTCTTCAACTGATTCGATGAGGCCCACTCACATTAAGGAAGGCAATATGTTTTACTCAGTTTACCAATTTAAATGTTAGTCTCATCCAAAACACCCTCCCAGACACACCCAGAATAATGTTTGTCCAAATATCTTCACACTTGGTGTCCCAGTCAAGTTGACACATAAAATTAACCATCACAACCACAAGGGAGTAGGAAGAACTGTCCCCACTAAGAATCTGGCTTCAGAATCAGCCCCAGGCTGTTCCTGTTTTCACAGCATCTGCCATTCCTGCGCCCCTAAACACATAGATTATTTAAAGCTCCAGGTGGTTTTTTTAAAGTGTGTTCTAGGGCAGCCACAGCAGCAACAGGGAGCTCTCATCTCTAGAAAGAGGGGTGGGGGGGACGGGGGGTTGACAATGCTGGCTGCTGTGGAAGTGAGTCATCTCTCTGCAGAAACACACAGGTGAAATACGGTCCAAAAAGTAAGGACTACATGGAACGCCAACGTGTAAAGGGTGGTAAGAAATGCACGTATTCACACATATACACACACTTGTATGTGTACGTGTTACACATATTACAGATGGTTACAAATATTAAAGACCAAGCATGTAGCAAGAGGAAATTTAAAAATTAAAATCAGATTACAACTGTGCAGAGAAAGGGAAAAAACATATTCCCCACAAAAGGAATGAGAAAATCAGATGGCCTCAGACTTCTGTGGCAATGAAGATATGCCTTCAAAGTTCTGAAAGAAAATTATTTTCAACTTACATATCTTTAATCAAGCATGAGGGCAAAATAAAACATTTTCAGACCTGCAAGGAATCAAATTTTTGCCTTCCACACACTCTTTCTTAAGAATTTCCTTCAGGATATAATTAATAAAACAAACGCATGTCCTCAGTTTTCTCAGAGGTCAATTGAGGGCCAAAGACAAGGGCTTTGGTCTTGAAACTGCCCCCCACAGTTCTAACCCTGGGGGTTCTGGGGGTGAGTGATGGTGGAAGGAGTGGGACAGACCCTAACTCCGGCCCCCACCTCAACGAGAAAAGCCTCACTTGGAACCGCTTCTCATCATGGGTTTCTATGGGAGGTTTCATCTGAAGAAAGAGTTCTGCAGCTTTGGATCATTTGGCAGCGCAAGCCTGGACAATCTTAAAAGTGCCCCAGGATCCAACACTCCACAGGTCTGAGAACACAGGTGAGTTGGATCAAACATCACCACTTGTTGAACTGGGCAGTGCCAGAGCTCCATTTCTGCAAACTAAATCATAGCATCCTTCCTCAAAAACGAAAAAACTTTCCAAGATGGGCCATAATTTCTCTCACTCTGCTTGAATCTTTCTCTTTAGAGTTCATTTTTTCGGAGCAGAAATCCTGAGGAAGGTAGTTTGATGCTGTGGAACGAACAATAGGAACAATAGGCTAGGAATCAGGAAATCTGCTTTTAATATTTATTGCATAACCTAAAGCAAAATGGTTAACCTCCATGGGCCTTCATTCCTTTCCTTGCATAAACAGAGAGTTGGAGAATGTTTTTTAGCTCAAAAAGAGCAAAACAGAGTGCCATTCAGAGCAAGAGAAACTCTGCTGTGATTCTGAATCCAATGTTGTGAAAATATATAACTTTTTAGGTTGGAATATTTATTTCACTATACTGAAGACAAGGAAAAAGAACTCTCCAGGCTCTCCAAAACTTTTGTTGGTTTTCCTGCAGACGTTTTACCAGCTTTTATCCTATGAACAAGATGATTATGAAATAATTGAAGTCAATAGGACATTAAAAGAGGAGTAGTTCAGGGGCCAGTCTGGTGACATAGTGGTTGAGTTGGCGCGCTCTGCTTTGGTGGCCCAGGGTTCATGGGTTCAGATCCCAGGGGCAGACCTACACAATGCTCATCAAGCCATGCTGTGGCAGCATCCCATGGACAAAGCAGAGGAAGAAGGGCACAGATGTTAGCTCAGGGCTGATCTTCCTCAACAACAACAACAAAAAATGAAGTAGTTCAAAGTATGAGTACTGTTGTTTTTCATCATCTTATTGGTCAAAACACATTTTTTTAAGCCCATGGGTCAGTGCTGATTTGTAGACCTTTCTTAAAGAATTTGGAAAGTTTGAGACCCCACAGTGATGTGAAAATCATACAGGAATTATGAGTAGGTCATCAAAACGTTTTCTAGTTAGAAGCTGGAATGATTCTCCAGGGGTTACCAGGCCCAGCCTCAGTGTCTGAAACTTGGGCAGATGTGAGTTGGCCTGGCCAGCATTTCACAGGGACAAAAACTCCAAGCTGGATCTCGGTAGGCTGTTCCAAGGTTAATAACTGCTCCATTTCATGAATTCCTTCTTGTTGCTCAACCAAATGTTCAGAAATTTTAACCCAGCTCTTCATATTTTAAAAAACCACTAAAAATATTTAAGGTTCATGCCCTTCACATTATAACCTCTCTATTTCTAATATCATTTCTATTTTAATGATATTAAGACTCCAAGTTAAGCAATCCCAAATCTTCAAGCTATTTTTCTAGTTATTCCCACCCCAACATTTTCCTAGTTCATAACAGACAAAAGAGTTGAGGACCCAAACTTCTTAGGTGAACTACAAAGAGGGAGAGAAAAAGGAGATGAGACTGGGAAGGAGCAGCAACACAGTTGAGGTGACGCTTGAGAGAGCCCGAAAAACACAGTAAACAGCTAACGCAGCTTCCACCCGTGGTTCCCAGATTCTTGAATTTCACAAAGTAAGTTTTCAAAAATAAATTGATTAGTCAGTGGAGGGCTTTGTTAGCTTTTCACTTTACCAAGTAAAGACATTAAGTAAATAAATTTTAAAAAACAACAAAGATCTGGGGGCCGGCCCGGTGATGTAGTGGTTAAGTTCGCACGCTCCACTTCACTGGCCCGGGGTTCATGGGTTTGGACCCCAGACACGGACCTATGCACTGCTTATCAAGCCATGCTGTGGCAGGTGTCCCACATTATATAGAGGAGGATGGGCACAGATGTTAGCCCAGGGCCAATCTTCCTCAGCAAAAAGAGGGGGATTGCCAGTGGATGTTAGCTTAGGGTTGATCTTCCTCACAAAAAAAAATAACAAAAACAAACACAAAGATTCTACTCTAAACTACCAGGACAAAGTCACAGAAAGAAAGGACGTGGTTGACACCAAAAAATTAGAAAGACTATATTCTCAAAATAATGACAGTTCTTCAAGTGGAATTAAAAGTGCACTACATCAATCATGTTTTTCTCATCTCACTACAGATGAGTGAAACTTTGTCAAAGCAAAGTACTCCTCCTCCTAGTCCTGGCATTTGAAAACCACTAGACTACTCTGCTGTGAGCATGAAATTCAACAGAGAAGCCCAAGATGCTGCAAGCAGAGGATGGTTTCAGAGTGTGACATAGGAAGCCCCTGGGCATGTGCAACGCTGCAAAGCTTTCTTAGTTTGAACCCCCATCAGAAAGTGATTGTATTTTCCAAAAGAAGCAAAGTACCAACTTTCACCATGCTTTGAGTAAATACAACTGATTTTTGTATATTGATCTTGTATCCTGCAACCTTGCTGAACTTGTGTGTGAGCACTAGTAGTTTTTTGTGGATTCTTGAGGTTTTTCTATATATGTGATCATGTCATACACAAATGAGAAGGTCTGATTTCTTCCTTTCCCATCTGGGTGCTTTTATTTCTTTTTCTTGCTTAATTGCCCTAGCTAAAACCTCCAGTACAATGTTGATTAGAGGTGGCAAGAAGAGACATCCTTCTTTTTTTCCTGTTCTTAGAGGAAACGCTCTCAGTCATTCACTAAGTATGATGTTAGCTATGGGTTTTTCATAGATGACCTTTATCAAGTTGAGGAAGTTCTCTTCTATTCCTAGTTTGTTGAGTGTTTCTCTCATGAAAGAATGTTAGATTTTGTCACATGCTTTTTCTGCATCTCCTGAGATGACCTTTTATTCATTAATATGGTGCATTACATTGGTTGATTTTTGTATGTTGAACCAACTTGGCATTCCTGAGATAAATCTCATTTAGTCTTGATGTATACTCCTTCTTATATGCTGATGGATCCAGTTCGCTAGTATTTTGTTGGGAGTTTTTGCATCTATGTTTGTAAGGGATATGGTTCTGCAGTTTTCTTTTCTTGTGATGTCTTTGTCTGGTTTTGGTATTAGGATAATACTGGCCTCATAAAATGAGTTAGAAAGTGTTCTTTGGGGAGATACTGAAGCAAGAAACAATGGACAGAAGCAATAGAAAGATCTCAAAATGAGATAGAAAAATAAAGAATAGCTGTGCCTTAGTAAACAAATATCTAGTGGCGGGGCATTTTGTAGACTATACCATAAACAAATGTAGTTTCAGAAAATAAGAGCTTTACACATTGGTAGATACAAGATACAAGCTAGACACAAGGAAATAACTATTATAGCATAGAAAATAACCAGCATGATCTAATGGCTAATTCCTAATGGGGAAAAGCTGAAGTTTAATATTAAAACCCCACTGTAGATTATTCATTATTTGTTGAATATAATTATGTTCAAGTTAACTGTATGGGAAAAAATGTATAAAGTTTTCATTCCATAGTTGCAGTTCAGTTGTTTTCAATCAATCTTTGTGGCAGAGATTGCTAATTGTTCCCCATTATCTTGTCCCTTTTTCTTTTTTAGTAATAGAAAAATTTAGCTGGACACATGACTATGCAGCCAAAGCCTACGTTTCTCAGCCACCCTTGCACCCAGATGTGGCCCTGTGACTGGGTTCTTCATAGGAAGTGAGAGAAGGTGATGTGCAATTTACAGGGTATACCCTTAAAAGATAGGAATATTCCCTTCCCTCTTCCCTGTTCCTGTTTGTTGGAATGTAGAAGTCACAATGGAAGTCAGAGCAGCCTTCATAGACCACAAGATGGAAGCCATGTGTTAAGCATGGCAGAACAAGGACCCCATGTCCCCAACATCATTGATTTTCTTGAATCCGTTCACTTAGACCATTAAGTAAGAGAGAAATAAATTTCCATCTTGTTTGACACACTGCTGTTTTGGCCTTTGTTACAGCAGCCATATTAGTATTCTAACTAATAAAATCTTTGTCTAAAATTCCAGGTTTAAAAAAAACAAAACCCTCGAGATACTGTTGAAGACATATTTTTATCTAAAAGGCTGCAGCTTTCAATTATAGTCACAGTTTTGGTATTGCAGATTTACAAAAAGACCGGCTAAGTAAGATCCTTTACAGAACGTTGCCTAAATAGGGCTTTTTTCAGCCAGTTATTTCTCTCTTTTCACTCCTTAAACACACTTCAGTCAAGTCTTTTCTCCCCATCCTGTCACCAAAATTGCTTTTGTCAGGATCAACAATGACCCCCACGTAATGAAATCCTATGGTTAATTCTCAGCCCTCGTGCTCAACCTGTCAGCATCTCGCGCATTTGCGTGTTTCCTCCTCTTTGAAAAACTTCACTTAGTTTATAGACACCTCACTGTCCTGGATTTCCTCCATCCTCACTAGCTGCTCTTTTTCCATCTCTTCTTCTCTCTCCTACCACGTCTTATTAGAGTATGCCTCAGTCACTGGAAATCTCTTTCTAACCACATTCACTTCCTTGAAGATTTTATCCAGTCTCAGGTTTTAAATACCATATAGATACTGCAACTCCCAAATTTTCTTTCCAGCCTACTAGAGCGTAAACCCTGTGAGGGTAGGAATCCTTGTCCGCTTCTTTCCTGGTGCATCTTCAGTGCCTAGAACTGGAATTGCCACGTATCAGTGCAGCAAATAAATATTTGTTGGATGAATGAATAAATAACTAGAAGCTGCTTTGCTTTATAAATAATCTCTTTAATTATTAATATCACTAATATTTACTTTCCCCTTGAAAGTCTCAGTGGAGGGCAAGAAAACCATATCCTTGCTCAGCATACCAAGCACATGCAGAATAAATGTCAGCTATGAATTTCCCCCTCACTGTTCTTGGCCAGCTATGCAGAGGCTGCGATGACGATGTCCTCAGTTGGTTTTAAGAATTTATAGCACTGCAGAATATGGAATGATGTGCCAAAGTCAATAACAGGCTTAAAGAAAATGAGTGCTCATTAGTATTCAGCTCTTCATGTCTGTGAATTCTAATCCCCAGTACAAACTCTTTTAGGGTCATAAACAATGCTCAAAGACCAGCACTTTCAAAGGGTGTTTACAGGGTCTTCTTTGCTTCTGGGTATATTTAACAACCAGTTAGACTCAGTGGGATACTAGGGGGCTCAGAAAAGGGTAGATGTGTCTAATTAGAAATATTATCAGTTAAATGCAGGCTCAGTTGGTCCTAACACAACCTGTGCTTACCCCAGACTGAACCGTGATAATAGAGTGCACAAGTTTAATTTCCTGGATGTCTGCTGAATGCCCTCTGAGTGAGCAGCTCAGAGTGGGTGTTTCTTTGTCTTTCTTTCTATGTGTCAGTGTGCTCGTGCGTGTGTGAGCGTGTGCCTGAGAGAGCGTGTCTCTGTTTATGTTCTGAAAATACTCTGTTCAGTTCTCCAGAGGAAAAAGAAGAGCTGACCATTACCTGAAAATATGTTCATAAGCAGAAAAAGCAGAACATTCAGGAAAGAAAATGCTTCCCATCTGGGAACCTAAATTCTCAGAAATGGTATCTTCAGAGCTTGTATTTGACAGATCACTGCCAATGCTTCAGTTTGGCAGTGTAGACCTCCCACATCTGGGACAAGTAGAGAGGCTACGAAGAGTAGTGTTGCGGACCCAACTGGCTGTCTATACAAAGAACATCCATTTCCCCCTTCTTCCTTCTAACAGACTCAGTTTCTGTTCAAGTGTCCAACATGCCCTCCATGCAACTCAGGGGGAAGTTAACCCCATTCTCAGCTCTAGAAGTAGATCTCGATTCATCTAAGCTAGGGGTCCACAAACTTTTACTGCAAAGGGCCAGATAGTAAATATCTTAGGGTTTTCAGCTACATAAGTCCCTTTCACATATTCTTTGTTTCTGTTTTTTATAACCCTTTAGAAATATAGAAACCTTTTTTGGTTTAATGGGTCATATAAAAACAGGCCTCAGGCTGGATCTGGCCCATAGGCTATAGTTTGCCGACCCTTGTCTAGCTAGTCATAGTAACCTCACTCCCCTTGTCAGTAGCTGCTTTAGAAGTGGATGTGTGATCCACCTCCAGCCAATGAGATATAAGGGAGAGTCTGTTGAGGACTCAAGAGACATTTCCTCACCTCTCCTGCCCCCGGGAAACTACTGCAACCATCTTGCCATATGAACCCACACAGAGCAGGCAGAGCCAGGAGACCATGGGGAAGTGAAACCAGACCCTTAAATGCCCTGTGCCCAGAGCCCATCCTGCTTCTGAACCCACCACTGTGCGGGATGATAACTTCCGTCACTGTGTGAGCCCGTCTGAACCAGTATTTTCATCTGGCTGTAGCCCAAGGCCCAAATTCCAGTTGATCCAGATGGTAGTGAGTTCAGGGAGGATGAGAGGAGGAACAGAGAACTTTCGGAATGGTAAGATGGCAGAAGATGTGTCCTCAGGTTCCTAGATACCCTGTCCTTCCCTTTATCCTCTTCAACCCCTCTCAGATTTCAGTTACTAAGATCATCTAAATGAGTATGAATTATTTTAGTTTTAAAAGCCAAAGGATTTTAGAGGTGAAAGAGACATTAGGATAATCTACTGTGATTCCTTCATACAGTGGATGAGAAAGCAGAGCCCAAAGAGAAGCACTTTGTCCCTAATTATGCAGCTACTTGGTGGCAGAGATGGGATTAGAAACCAGATTTCAAATCCAAGTCTATAAACTAAAACAGATGATCCAAGGTCTATACACTAGGAGACACGGTCTCCCAACCATGTGCTTATCACGAAAACCTAGAAATCAGGATTTCCCTTTGAGCAGCAAGACATCTTACTATATCCAGGCATAAAATCACACATCTGTGTATTCATCAGTGTTCTCCGTAGAAAAGTGGGATGAGAAAGAAATTGGCTATTATAAGAAACAGGCTTATGCCATTATGGAGGCTGATAGGTCCCAAGATCTGTAGTCAGCAAGCTGGGGACCCAGAAGAGCCGATGTGTGTTCCAGTGCAAAAGCTGGCAGGTTTGAGACCCAGGAAGAGCCTATGTTTCAGCTCAAGTCTGAAGGCAGGAAAAGACCGATGTCCCACTTCGAAGGCAATCAAGCAGGAGGAGTTCCTTCTCACTTGCAGGAGGGTCAGCCTTTTTGTTCTATTCAGACCTTCAGCTGATTGGATGAGGCCCACCCATGTTAGACAGGGCAATCTGCTTTACTCTGTCTAAATCTGAATGTTAATCTCATCCAAAATCACCCTCACAGACACACTAAGAGCAGAATTTTACCAAATATCTGGGCACCCTATGGCCCAGTCAAGTTGACACAAAATTAACCATCACTGGGTTTCTGGGTCTGGGTATAAAGGAGTCAGAGGTACACACACAGCTCCTAACACATCTATCTTTGACCCAGGCCGCTGGCCCAGAAGCTAGGGAGGGTTGTAGTGCCAGGGGAAGAAGAGGTACACTCCTTTCTAAGCCTATTTTTTTTTTTTTTTTTTTTTGGAGTTGAGGAAGAAGGTGGATAAACTAGGGCTAAAAATGATAACTTCATTTACAGTAGAATTTGAAATGTAAATCCTCACATTTAAGAACGAAATGGAAAAAAGACTAAAAAGGTAAGATATGGCTTAGAGAAATTGACACTTAAATCATAGGAGGATTTTGGAAAGGCAGAGGGATTTATGAGAATAGCACTATGTCTTTGTGGTTTTTCTAGAAAGCAAGGGTCCCAAGTTTTGATGACAAAGAGCCATTTTTCATTCCGCCAACATCTTGCGCCCCCAAGTGCTGTGGAGCAAGGAGGGAAAAAAGCCATAATAGAAAATAGAGTGGAGGAAGGGGCCCTTCCTTGCTGGTTGGAATTTTGGCAAATTACGGAACTCTCTGCTCATAATTATAAAGATCTTAGAGTCCCGCTATGAAAAGATGAAAGACCAATGGTTGGGGTTGATTGGCGTTGACACCTAACACCCTGTAAATGTTTGAAAATCAAAATAACAGGAAGAAAAAATAAGAAGGAGCCCTACAGAAGTCACATAGAGTAATAAGTTTACAAAAAATTAGAAGTAATGTCAGCACTTTGTAATGGGAAGTGAAAGACAGATAAGGAAGTCGCTATTTTAAAAAACCAAGAGAGGCCCCACGAAAGCGAAGGTTCGATTCATGGCCCTCAATGAAACTTCCTCCGAAACTTTTGAGTGATGGACAGGAATTATTTTTAGGTAAAGTACATTTTGCAATTTCATGGCCTGGGCTGCATACTTAGTGAATTTTCAGGCCACCAAATGGTTTACGTGGCCTGGAAAGTCCAATCAGGCAGGAAGGAGGCTTGGCCATTATTTGAGGATGTGACTCTATGGCTCGTGCCGGCACCGATGTTCGGGAGAACACCCAATACGACCACAAATGTAACACACCTGAGCAGCAATATCCTGTTTTTAAAAAATTAAAAAGAGGTTGGTTAATTACCACACTTTGGAGATCAAATCTGGTTACACCCTTCTAGGCTGACAACCTTCTTCCTACCAAATAACGTATCTGGAAACCTCCCCCAAAAGGGTGCGCATGGCCCCCGTCCTGCCTGAGCATCCATCTCTTCACCTTCTGCTCTATCAGAAAAAGGGAGAAGGGGTATCTGATCTTGAGGCCCCAGAAATGGCACCCTGTCTGCCCCTCCTCCTGCAGAACTGTGGCAAGGGGTCGAAAGATTGGAAGCAGCGTATTTGGAACTGGGCTGTAAATTAAGTGAAAGAGACAGAAGTAAAATTGCCCCGTATCTGCTTATGGTCCAGGTCACTGTCAAGGAACTGAATTGTCATCAGCTTGGCAGGGTCAGCCTCTCGGGAGTCTCTGGAGCAATCCTCACGCCACCACGACTGCAGCCATGGCCAGGGGCCAGCAGGAGTGGATGACAAGAGGAAGAGAATGGGAGGGTAGTCAGGAATCTTGGCTGCTGGTTTCCCAAGCCAGATTATTACATTAAAATAGATATACCATGTATTTTAACCTCCGGGAATAATGGTTTTGTTTCTTTGAACAAGAATTAAATGCTGTGATATTTGGAAACACGATTGCATAAATTGTCTAATATTTAAAATACTGAGAACTACTGACAAGGCCAAAGACATGGCCACACTGGGAGCTCTCAATAACACTGGGTAGAAGGTACGATTATCTTCTCTGTCCTTTATAGAGGAGAGGAGAGTGGGACTCAGAGAAATAAATCAAACTGGCCGGCACTAATTTTGAGACCTGGCTGGGAGGTAAGATTCCACAGGGCTTGTCCCTTCCAGTTACCATTAGACCTTTCTTAAAAATTGAGAAAGGGGAGAGGAGAGGGAGAAAAAAAATGTAGGAAAACTTTAAAAAACATTTGTTTCCTTTCATCTGTTTTTGCTTTCCTACAATTTTTTGTTTGTTTGTTTTGGGAGGAAGACCAGCCCTGAGCTAACATCCGTCCAATCCTCCTCTTTTTGCTGAGGAAGACTGGCCCTGGGCTAACATCGTGCCCATCTTCCTCCACTTTATATGGGACGCCGCCACGGCAGGGCTGACAGGCAGTGCGTCGGCGGGCGCCCGGGATCCGAACTCGCGAACCCCGGGCTGCCAAGCACGGACCAAACCGCTGCGCCACCGGGCGGCCCCTTCCTATAATTTTTTGGATCTGAACACTTGAGTGCCAGACATTTTACCAATAACAACTAATATGCACATGTAGGCAATCTGGTGCTAATGATATCCTACAATTTTAACAACCTCTACAGTAACCACTTATCTATCAAGTTTTCTTCTCTTTTCTCAGAGTGAAAAGTAAAGAGAAATAAAGCTATCGCTCTCTGTCGCTTTACTAAGAAACGTGCTTGGTTAAAGACTAGAGGAGACGACGCTCCCACACCCGCCCGGCTTCACGACAGCGGGTGAGAGCGCCGCGAGGGGAGCCGCGTGGGGAGGCCGGGTCAGTCACGCTCAGCGGGAGGGCGGCGGTGAGCGGAGCAGGGCGCGGTAGCCAGCGCTTGGCCGCAGGGCTCAGATGAGGAGAGAGGGGACACGCTAACGCCAACTGACAAAGGGTGGCCAAGGAGACCTGGGGTCAGTGCGTATTTGGAGGGGCAGGCGAAGTCTGTTCAGGAAAAGGACACTGAAGGAGGTAAGTCTCCGTCTGTGAGCACGTGAGGGGACAGCACCTCACGCAGCCAGCGTCCCCGTGTGTCGTGCTCCGGAACTCGAAGCATTTCGGGTGGTAGAGTATAAACACCTGACCCCGCTTCGTCCTCTCGGCAGCCCACTCCCCACCTTAAGCAACTTGCTCGTCCTGAAAAGAGGGAGGCCCTCTGGCACGTTCCTCGGGAGCGATGTGAGAGGGGCATCACGTCCTCAGCTAAGCTGGAGGCCTGGTCAGAAAAGGGGTCGGCCCCGTGCTGGAGCCGCAAGAGCCCACTGTGAGCGTCGTGTCCTCAGCGACCCAGAACAAAGACGAAGGGCCTCAGAGGCTTACCTGGCCCCAGAGTGACTTACTGTGCCCACGGCAACTGCTGCCGAGTAATCTCCGAGTCCCTGAGTCTCCCTGCCCAACTCGGTCAGCCGCCTGTCCCCGCCCAGCGCATTTTCTTTTTCGCCTGCGCTTCCTCTGAGTGCAAGTGTCCATTCCTTAGTTCTCAGCATCGCTCTGTCGACTGGTCCCATTTATAAAGACTGATAACCCGGAACTGTAATGCCCCACTTGACCACAGCCCGTCCTAATAGACAACCTCAAGAATTCCCAATGTTAGAGTTTCTGGTGCTGTAGGATAAGATTGCCATCTTCTTGCTTAGTTCTCCAAGTTCACATTTTAAAATGAGTTACTTAAAGAGGGACCTGAAAACTTGAAGAGGAAACAGAAGTACCTCCCCGTCCTCGTTTTATTCCACAGTTGGCCATGACAAGAAATGTTCAGTTGTACAGAGCAACTTGCTCTCATCAAGCACTTTACCTGTGCTTCTCAGCCCTGGCTACACGTGGGAGTCACCTGGGAAGCTTTTAAAACATACTGCCTGTGTCTCAGCCCTGATGGTTCTGGCTCAATTGGTCTGAGTTGGAAGCCAAGCAACAACAGTTTTTAAAAGATCCCCCGGTGGTTGTAATGAACAGCTCGGGTGAGAACCACTGCTTACTGGATCAACGGTGCCTCACCACAGCCATTTTTACGAGTCAGAATTCTATGTTCATCTCTGAGGAAAGCGGCTCAGAGGAGATGTTTCCTTGATTCATGGGCTGCTCTCGCCTGTCACGTACATTTTCTTCATAATTGACTTAGACTGGTGCTATGACTCATTCCAAAAGTCAAAAAAGCCCAAATTCCATTTTAGGTAGATCTGAAGAACTACGCCAATTTTCATCCCCCGGCATTCGAAAAGTGCATTCTACTTTACAGATCACCTCTCTGATGCAGAATCTCATGCGATCCTCCTGCCAGTCCTGAAGTCCCCTTTTAAAGAAGAAGAAGTCAATGCCTAAAGAGAGGGAGTGATTTCCCCAGAGTCACGTGGAGGGAAAGTGGTCTTCTCTGCAGCCCCCCATGCAGCCCACAGCCAAGTTCACTACCCAATCCTCTGGGCCCAGTACTACGCCCTGACTTGGTCTGCCTTCACTACACTTCTCAATCCTAAGGCACATGCGATCACCTGGGGATCTTGTTAAAAATGCGGAATCTGAGTCCCCGGGTTTGGGGTGGGGCCAAATGTTCTGCATTTCTAACCTGCTCTGACTGACACCAATGCTGCTGGTCCATGGACCATACTCTGAGTAGCAAAGTCATCACAAAATCACAAAATAGTTCCAATAATACTGAAGAAAAGAATTAAACTGAGCTTCACTTTTCTTCTGGATGCTCGTGAGACAACACATTTTTTGAAGCAAATCATCAGATCCTTGGCAGTTCTCTCTCTGGCTAGAATATGTGTTTTTCTTTCGGCAGCCAGATCATCACTGTGCTCATGTCTGGAATCGGATCAACAGCTGGAGTTGCAGCAGCCACTGGCTATAATTTCCCTCTCTCTCTCTCTGCTCTGCTTCTAGTTCTTGGGCCAGCAGGATAGGCCGGCTGGGGCCAGTGGGCCATCTGGCCATGCAGCTGGCCTGGGCTTCTGACTCTGAGAACACAATAGTGCGTCACTGTGTGCAGTCCAAGTCCTTAGATGACATCTTCAGTTCCTGGAAATAAACTGCCAGGAACAGTTATAATGCAACTGTTTGTCTTGAAATCCATTAAAATAGTGTTGTATTGGCATCGAGAAGACATTCTTTTTCAGTTTGTTCTTATCCTTAAAATAACCTAATTGTTAAATATCTTTGCAACATGTTAGAATGTGTGCTAGAGAGCACAAATGACAAGGACCCCAAAGACTTGGGTTTGGTTCCATCCTTGCAATGGACTAGACAACTTGGGGCAAACGTTACAAGCTTTCCATCCTTTAGAAAATTCAATGATAAAACTATAGGCTCTCCAACAATCTTTCTTAGCACTAATACTCTTTGAGTCAGTGGTTCTATCTCCATAAAGTAGGAGGAGAAATCATTTTAGAGAAATTTTATCTCTCTTTTTCTACTTACCTGTTTCCCCCAAAAAACATCCTACATTCCACTTGTGCCACATGCCATTTGGTCATTGCCCACGATACTATGGAGCCATCCAGTCCTACACAGTCATTTTTCAGAGCTACCATTTGTATGTCATCCAGTTGTAAAAGGCACCATTGAGAATGCACGGCTCTGTCCTGACGGCCAGGGACCCTCAGTCCCATTTGAATTGGATTCTCCTTTCCTCCCAGTTCCCCTGCCCCTCCCTTTGCATCCCCCTGGCATTTTGATGAGTATGTACATTAACTTCCATAGGGTTGTTAAAGGATAATATTTTGAAATAATCATCCATTTTGTCCCTCCCAGTGTCATTCCCTTTCACTTCTTCTCTTTACCCCCTTCCCCATGTTCCCATAACTTGCCTCTGCTCTTCTTTGCCTCAGGGAAAGAATGTGACAGAGAGAGAGGCAGAACTACTCCCATTAGTCTTTCTGCCTTTGTTGAGCAGAAGTCCTCCAGGTGAGGGAGGCTCTCAAAGAAGACTGGACAGAGAATTGTCCTCAGCCCTACAGAGACTCCCCCAAGAGTCAGAGGGAGAGAGAGGTAGGTCAGGGAACAGAGGGTACCTATACCTCGCTTCCCGGTGCCACCACCTGGAAGGCAGCAAGACCTCAGAGAAGGAAGGGAATGGCTGTAAGGTGCACACAGGCCAGTGGAACTAGAGACAGCCTCACCCAAGACACCTCTGCCCCAAGCTGAGCATGGGAGTGGTTGAGAGCCGCTCTTCCTCAAGGGTGAAGAAGACAGAAACAATGGAACTGGACAGGTGTGCAAGGAGCCGATGGCAGCCTACCCCGGTGTCTTAACATTGCACAAGATCCAGAACTATGACACAATCCTGGGGAGAGATGGGGAAACCCCAGAGAGGACTGAGGTTAAGGTTTCTTTCCACTAGCCTAGCAGAATGGAGCTTGCAGTCAGAAATTAAAATCTGAAATTGAGTTACTAAAATGAAGAAAATGAACGGAAACATACATTATTGCTCCCTGCGATTCGTCCTGTTACATTGCCTTGTATGAGCAACTTCAGCAGGAATCTACTTTTCACAGCACTGGGGAATCCACTGGTTATTCATTAAGTATTCCTTGCAAGCTAGGCTTCGTTGAAGCACCTACAGCCCTGCATGGCGTACAGCAGCCTCTGTGCATATTGCTCACCGGCTGGCTGGTGGTCTGAATGACCAGCACGCTTAATGAAGCACTGAAACAACTCCCTTCCTTTATTTTATTGTGTTAGTTTGAATACAGAAAGACAGAAAACTATGCTAATCAGTAAAATGTGAGCCAAGAGTGGGCTCTTAATAGCTTCTTCCTGATCCATTTCCGCGGATTATTCCAAAGATCTAGCCTGCAAGAATTCAATCATTTTCACGAGAAGGCTGACCTTGGAAGGCAGACAGATGCTGTGTGCGGTTTTACAAGAACTATGAAGGCGTTAACAGTTTGGAAGCACTAGGACCACAGTGAAATCTGGGACGCCATGCTCCGCAGTGAGAAAGGCGCCCTCGGCAGGTGTGCTGCCCCAGGTACGCCCCGGTGTTAACTGAAATTGAAAAGAGCCTTTCCACAGCCTTAGGGCCTCCTTATTTTTAACATCATAGCTCATGCTGCTAAAAATATTCCTAAACCTCTCCCTTTTGATAATTTGGCCCGGGAGGTATTACATGGAGAAACAGCTGAATCATGAGCACCTCGCTGCTGGAATTCCCGGTAGACGGCGGAAGCCGCAGACTCCCCCCACTGGCCGCCACACTGGATTCTGCCTGTCGCTGCGAGGCCTCGCTCCTGGGGCCGAGACGCTTCAAACACCAGCCTCTGCCTCTCTTCTCGTCTGAAAAAGTGACGCGATTTCACATTTCAGATCTTTAACAGTCACTGCTTAAAGTACTAACTCGCCACCCGCAAATCCTGTTTCGTTGCTTGCTTTCTCTTAAAAAATGTTTTTTAACGGGGCTTGGAATTTGAAGTAAAAAGCAAGAAAAGAGGGAAGAGGTACGATTCCGCACTCAATCACAAGAGGCAGGGTTGGGACACTGGGTCTTATGTCCATATCAATCCTGATGCCTGATTAGAATGCCTTCCTCACTGAAGTTTTAAACCCTAACTATGTTTAGCTCACTGCACAGATGATTTTCCTGTATCCATGAAACCCTACGCAGGAAGAAGGAAGGAGTGAGATCCATTTTTACTACCCACTCCTAGTAGAAGGCAAAGGGCTCTGCAGAATAGTCAAAATGACAAGAACCTCCTGTCTCTCTGTTTCAAAGGGCAGCTAAGAAAACAGACGCTGAAGATGCAAGATTACCTAACAAGTCAGAAACCTGAAGCTAGGTCCTGGCAAGGATAGAAATGCCCCCAGCCTGCCAAGCCCAGATGCTCTAGCACGGCTCAGTTAGGTCCCTTGAAGTTAGGTGTCCTGTCTCTGAAATCCTTCCTTTTCCCTGAAGGCCCACAGTCACACAGTCTTAGCTCAGGTCTGCATGCTGCCTGCTCCCCCATTCTGATCTTACAAGTGGAGGTAATAATAGTTCCTACCTCATCTTATAAAGATAAACTAAATATTTCAATGTTAAGGATTTAAAACAGTTTGGGTACATAGCCAGCTCTAAATATGCGTAATTATTATCCCTGAAGACTCTGAAGGGTTTTTCTTAAATACACACAAAGATCCCACTTGCCAATATTACAGAAATGCCATTTTCAATGGATATATTATGATTATTCTAGAACCTGTAGGTTAATTGCATGTTCTTTGTCAGGGTATTCTCCTGAGTCCACCATCATTTCCCCTGCAGTTCCTTGGACAGGGCAACATTTGTGATCACCCCCCTCACTTATAGCTTCTTCATCAAACAGTAAGAAACTCGTAGGCATCAAACTGAATCTAAGCTGAGCCCATTGACCCAGAAGCCATACCTCATTCTCAGTCTGAGAAAGTTCTCTCTGCCAGCCTACCAGCAACAGAAGGATGGCTGGACAGAGACAGCTCAGGGCTCTCCAACTGGAGGCAGAATCAGCAAGGAGGTGGCTGAAGGCTTTTCAGGTGTAACTTTGCTGGTAGTAGCTGTCCCCAGGAATCTCAAAGCATGGCTAAATCTCAACAAAACTGACCAGTGCTCGGCTCCTCTCCTCACTCCTTGTCCTCTTCTCTTATACTAGGACTTGAGGTCAAACAGACTACCAAGGGTTATTACTGCAGCAGATTTCTATAGCAAGGAGATTGTTGTTCCCAATTAAAGTGGTTGTTAGGGAAAACAGAAAATTTATAAAGTTGGGACTCCAGGGTGACTACAAAATCAAGCTTGTTCCTACTCAAAAATGGCTGCTACAACATTGAGTGGATCCCCTATAGGTTCCCAGTTCAGCTTTTCACAGGCTTCCAAGGGTTTCAGCCAACAGACAGCCCAATTCATTTCTGACAAATACTCGATAGTATTCTTTTAGCATGGCCTATCCCTCAGCTTTTTCTGATCCTGAAATCAGAGCAGTTCACCTTACAGCTCTGGACTTGGACTAAATACAGTAGTTTAGGATTGTAAACATTTACTGAATTCTGACTTCTTAAGCAGCCACAAGTTATCAAATGATCTCTTCCTTACTCCCCTCAACATTTCTCACCCCACTAGTCCCCATCTCAGTTCTTCTCTTCCTTCTCACAAAATCTCATACCTTTGCTTCTTCTCTGTCCTTCCCAGTCCCAAACCTGTCTTAACTTAATGGCTGTGTTGAGGTAGATGAGCAGATTCTGTGCAAGCTTCTTAAGAGCGAGTAGTTACCAAGAATACCTTTGTGCAGCATGTTCTTATTAAGCATTATGCGAGGTACTGTAGGAGATACAGCACAACAATAAGGCATAGGCTTGACCTCAGGAAGCTTTTAGTTATTATTAATCTTCTCTAATGCACACCTCCCACTCTACTACGTTCTAAGAAAATGGTTAGTAAATTCCATGTGTGGAGAATGATGTTACAGCATAATATGGTGATAATAAGTGGATGCTAAATAAATTCCCCATTTTCGCAATCCCAGCCCAGCAAAAGCATGAAGTTTCTCCAATAGGAAGAGGGTCTTTGAATGAGAAAAACCATCAGAGCACATGAAGGGATCATCAAATGCTTGTGTATACACAAATGAATTAGTGGCTTTTCTCTAAATCATGAATCTGAAGTCCTCTTGCTGATTCTTGACAAATGGGCCAAGTTCAGGCTATGCCTCCTCGTAAAAAAACTCACATCTGGTTCTTGTAATTCATTAAGTGGCAAAATGCCACTCTAACTGGTTCTGTGCACCCAGTGTTTAATGTGGCTCTGCTTTCAGCAGTGTGAATGGTGTTCTCTCAGAGGGACAGTGTGTTTATTCATGTAGCTGTAGCCGTTCTGTTATTAGAAGTATGTCTTTGAAACAGACTTATAATGTCTGCAAGGAAGAGAAAAGCACCCAGAAGAAAAAAATTAAGCATATATCATATTTTTCTTAATGCTCTTTGCCCCCTACACAAATATTAAGTACATCATACTCCTCAGAACATCTTTCTACGAGGTGTAGTTACCAAGAGCAGACTATCATGAAGTTGGGTCTAAGTGGAAGAGCTTCTATTCCTTATTGCTCAAACATTGACAGACCTTCACATGATGCCTCTGCCCTCATGGAAGACAGAAAAATGCTTCTGCTCGTCTTATAATGCTAAAAATGGCAAAACAAGTCCTCCCACTCAGAGAAAATGAATATTTTTCTTATCATAATTTTTAGTTCTACATCTCATTCGAGGCATTATTTTGTAGCGTGGGGAGCCCAAGATTTTGGATGGCAGTAAGGAAAGGAATTGGAGAGAACGTCCTGATGGAATATTTCAACAGAGATGAAGAGAAGGATTGTTGGGTCCCTCTGATAAGGGTTCAACATGGGAAAATGAATGGCTGCTTTTGGGAGAAGGGACTTTAGCTAAATGACTTCTTGAGTCTCTTCAAGCTCTAGTGTTGACTGATTCCATAAGAATAATGTGACTGTGTTTTTGAAAATATTGCGGTGACCAGATTTGCTAAGGAGATAACACGAAGGAAAATCTGAGTAGTGAGTGCAGCTGCCTGTCAATCACAGAGCAATTCAATAGGTGAAACAGAAAGAGGTCTCTTGAGAAATGGTTGGCCACAGGGTGCAACACCTCATCACATTTCTTGCTGGCGAAACCCTCCTGCTTTGCTGAGAAGGGCTTGTTTGCTGAGCTTTCACAGATGTAGAAATATGGACTCAGCAGGTTGCGAAGCCAATTGACAGTTTCAGTCCTGTCACTTACAAGAAGAATTTGATAACTGATTCAGAAATGAATTGTACTCCTTCCCTCCCTTGACTAGCACACCTCACCAAACCCATTCTGACTGTTCCAAGTGTGTGGTCTCGAGTCTAATTTGTTGTGGAGCTTATGCATTGAGTTCTTTCCAGAAAGCAAAGCTTTGAGGTTTGGGGGGTGGGGGAGAGGGAGGAGAGAAGGGGATCTATTAAAAAGTCACATGACTTTCCTTTCATTCAATAATGAAAATTAATGTTCTAGCAAGAAGGAACTAGGAGTATAGTCTGTGCTGAATAAATTTTACTTGCTTGTTTTGAAATGTATGGGACAATAATTATATTAGCATTCATGTTTCTTAACAAATACATCACAGAGATAGTACCATAATAAGATGAAGCTGAAAATGGATGGAGCAAGTAAAAACATCCTATAAGAAGGTCTGGCCCTAATATGACTCTGTTTCCTAACTAAGTTAATTAATATCCCTAAACCTTGACCTTCTCGTCAATAAACCGTGATGGGCCTGGAATTATCTACTTCTCAGGGCAGTTATGATGATCAAAGGAAATATCATTTCCTTTGACTACTACATTTCAGCAATGAACATGAAAATGCTTTTAAATCAGAAACGTGTTCCCTAAATGGAAGGTATTGAGAAATTTCAGGCCCAGAGAAGTTAAATGACTTGCATGAAACTGGTAGCTAATGAGTGACAGGTCTGGCCTCGGATCTGGCCATCTTTGTTATCCAACAGTATCGCCTCAGCAGACTCTGTTACTTTTCCGATTTCTCCATGTGAACCAATGGTGAAACCAAGAGAGCGCTTTTAAAAGACGTGCTTTAGAAAGAACCACTACACTCAGGCCTTTACCACCCAAAAGGAATTGAAAGAGTTTAACATCAAAATGTGGAACAGACCTATTTGAATAGTCTTCTATCTACAGTGACTGAATATTCTACTTTGAAACCAATGTTTGGGAAACACGCAGACACACCCCCAAGGCTGTCCTCCTGTGGTGACTCACACCCCTCCTCCCCAAATCATCCACCAAGGAGGCACGTGAATTTCTGCCCTCTCCCCTCCCTATCCAACCCCTCCCCTGGCATGGGCCACAAGCCAGGTCTGCTTCCAGTCACTTGAGGGACTCCCTTAATGGAATTTTGTGTTTGAGGTTTGTTCTTAAAATATGCAGAATTCCAGAATACAGCTTCTTCTTATATTATTTCCTGAGAAGTAGGTTTCAGGTCTATACCTAGTAAGTAAATGTCCTACAATCCTTTAAGCATTTCTCCTTACACAGTGTTGATCTTAATTTCATTCCCTGGTGATCTTAGACCCATTTTCATATTCAACCCGCCACTCATTCCACTAAGACATTCATTGAAGACCTACTCTGGGCCAGTAACTCCTCAGTGTCCAAGGTGTCACAGTGAAAAAAGTAGGCAGAGGGAAAAGGATACGTTTCCAAGACCCTACCACCACCAGTGACAAACACATCAGCAACATACAAATCCCTGACCATTGTAATTTACATCCAGGGTTACACTCAGAATTAGCCAAGATGCAGCATGCTCAACATAGTTCCTTTCCAGGACACAGGGACTTGAGGTGTCCCTTCATATGAATGAGGACTGCTCCTTAATTCCACATTCAGTCTCTCAACAAAGGAAGGAAGGGAGGAAGGAAAGAAGGAATTGACCTTCGTATAAGCCATTTTCCATTTCCAATCTAACTCTGGGCTTCTTTTCCCTGAAGTTCCCATCTTTTAAGTTACTGAGCTGGATCAGATCTCAGCCCCCTGGCCTGGTGTGTGCAGGGATGGGCAACTCCAGGGGGTGCCTTGTGCTTCCTACAGAGCAGGCTTTGTGTCTGTCCCCCAGATTTATTCAATTCGAGCAACTTCAGGCACTGCTTACTCATCCCTGAGCCTTTTCACTGATGTACTTGCACACGACCAGGCGTCTGTCACCTGGCACTTCGGTAATTTGTTTTTCTCCCCGAATGCACTTCTCTACACTTGTTCTTAATTGAGATTCTTCTTGTTTATATCTGAAAACCTCTGCAGCTTATCAAGGTCACTCTAAATTCTCATGATAACTCTGTCAGCTCTCAAACCTGGGAGGGACCTTGGAGACAGGGAGTCTGACCAGCCCCCTGCTGCTGCAGAGGAGGAAACGGAGAGCCAGAAGTACAGAAGACATTTCCAAGGATATGTGATGTGTCAGTTAGGATCTCAGCACAAAACAGAATTCATCTCAGTTGGTTCAACAGAAGAGTCTTGAATAAAGGGACTACTTCCAGCGATGTGCACAGAGGTACAGGAAAACGGATGCTGAGACCCTCAGTGACCAGCAAGAGCAGACAGTCTTTACTTTCCCTAGGGCTTCAGGAGAAGGGGAAAAATAACGACCTGAGCTCAGTGAGAGCAGGAAACAAGGAGAAGCAGCCATCCAACCAGAGCCGTAGTCAGGGAAGGACACAACTACTGTCCTAGACACTGTGTCACGGCAGGGATCACTGGAAGAAATACCCAAGTCGCTGCCTCCTCACTCCCAGCTCCCACTGGTGCCTTCCACTGGTGATTGCCAGAGTGCAAGGAAGGCAGGTGATGTGGTCCATTCAGGCAGCTTCCCCAGCACAGAGAGGAGACTGGAGTCATGAAGGATAGGGAGGAGAATAATCAGCAGACAGAGTGATTTCATTCGCCGGGCATTAATGCGCATCTCCATTTTAACCAGTGCTGTCTTATTACAAAGGCTCTATTTGCCTAACGAGTATTTGCTGAAGGAGAAATGAAGGAGAGGTGGAAGAAAGGAAGGCAAACAGGAGAGACACAGAACTGTCGTGTGCCAGACACTGTACGGAGTACTATGAGGGGTCACAAAGAAATAATAAAAGTATTCTGCAGCCATATACTTGCTCTGTATATCACTCCATGGTATGGTGTGTAGCCCATACCGGGCCATTCTAAGCACTCTGTATGCACCTGCTCATTTGATCTGCAGCCTCGTTCTACAGATGAGGAAACGGAGGCCTGAGAGCTGAGGAGGATTCACCCCAGGCTCCTCGCTGCAGAGGTCAGGCTTCACTCCTACCCGACACCGCCTCTGTAAAGTAAAAGTCCCTTGGGGAGCTCATTATGTATCTGGGGCGACAGTAATACTAATGTGTGAAAACTTTATTCGGAGAATTAAACAATAACAAGTTACATCATCACAAGGCAGCATGAGAATGAGTACAGGACGGGAGTTCAGCTGGGGCTGGAGCAAGCAGCGAAGATTGTCAACAGCGGCTGAGCCAGACGTGGCTCCGGGCCGCAGCAGACCTGCTGGGGCAGAGCCGAGAGCGGAACCAACCAGGTCTCTCAGCTCTGAACAAGGACTGCTAGTCCCCTCATCCTTGACAGTTCACTTCTCAGAGCTCCACAGAAGTTTACTCAAGCAGAGAGAGCCGGCGCACAGCTCCGGAACCATCCTCCCCAGGACCTCTGGGCCGCCTTGGCCAGCCCCCTGCCTCAGGCCAGGGAATATCAATATACTCTTTTGTCATATGGAGCAGTTCTCGTATACTCATTTTCTGGGTTCTGTGGAAAAGCCGGTGACCAGTATTTTTAAGGAACTGAACACAGACTTGTAAATCTATGTACAGAAAAACATTCAAAGAATAGAATATAAGCAGAGTAGACTAACCTTGTACACTACACATTTGTCTCTATTATCATCATTTTTTAATATAATTTAGATTCTGAGGGTGGATGGTTACATTTACTTTCTTAACTATCTGTCTCTTAGAAACATGCAGTATTTAATAAAACTATTAACAGAGGTCCTCTTGTTCAAGGACAAAGCAAGTAATTTTCTTTACATTTGCCGAGGCATTTTGACCTTGAAGGGAATAGACATCACATTTGGTTTTATGATGTTGCTGTGTGGTTTTCAATTGGTTTCTGTTATGTTCTGCAAGCAGAAAAACCAGCCTGTACCTAATTTAATACCTATAAATTTCCACAGATGGCCGCAGAATACTTTGTCATCTAGGGGATAGAGATTTTCTGCATGTTTTCCAATTTGTGACTTAAAATTGTCTTTCTACCACATTCTTTTATATTTAAAATTTCCATTGACTATCTTTTTTCCAGACAGCATGATTATAAAATAATTCTCTCAGTTTCACTAGGCATAAAGACACCTGATTTGAAAAAATTTGTAGGTTAGCAGCCGAGTTAGACAGAAATAGTTCAGCTGTGACTGAGTAAAGGCAACAGTGTCAGGAGTGCTGTCAAAAGTCAGGCTCCTGGAGACTGGTGGGTCCCAGTGCATACAATGCACCACAGAAGATGGGGCTGTCTAAGGGTGGAGCCAGGGACCCAAGAAATTCCTTATACATCTGCGAATGCTCACAGACGCACCCTTCTCCTCCTGCCTAAGCCTGTGCCAACGTGCTGAAGGACACACTCTGAGCGCAGGGTCTAAGCGAAAGAGCACAGGGTTTGAAATCAGAATGACTTGAATTCAAATTCATCTCTGCCACTTATCGTGATGAGATCTTAGGCAAGTTATTTAACAAAAATAGAACTAATATCTTCCTATCAAAAGGTTGGGTAGACAAACATGAGAAGGGCTCCACCATTGCCCACAGTGAGCTCAATCCAGACGCAATACCAGGCCAGTGACAAATGCTGATGCTGCAGAGGGGTAAGAGCTAAAAGAGGGAAGGGCCAAGAGCAGTGAGAGGATTTAAGAAGGCTACACGGAAGAAGGGACATTGAGCTGGCTCTTGGAATAGACAGGAAACGGTTACATTCCTGGGGTTATCAATGACATCTTGAATGCCATCTGGGATGACTGTC
Organism: Tapirus indicus; assembly: GCA_031878705.1. Taxonomy (NCBI): domain Eukaryota; kingdom Metazoa; phylum Chordata; class Mammalia; order Perissodactyla; family Tapiridae; genus Tapirus; species Tapirus indicus. The sequence goes on along the minus strand of CM062926.1, from coordinate 110,866,602 downwards.
TCTGATTGCCTAGAGAACTGTGTTGAAAAGGATTCTGAGGTTGTGCCTGGGATCAGTGGTCTAGCACTTACTCCCAGACCCAGTCTACGGCAAGGGCTCCAGGAGAATGTAATCCTCCTCGACTATGGAGTTCAGCTGGACTTGGGCCCCAGTTTACTTGCCCAGCATGCCGGTTCTCCCTGACACCCTTCCTAGCCTCCCCCAAGCATGGGATCCTATTCTCTGTACTCCCAAATGTCTGCAGGAATCTTAATGTGAACCAAAGGACCCATCAGAACATCAATGACCATCTGGCTTTGGGTATTCCCCACCATATCATTTCCTGCAATGGTGCCCACCTGCCAGGGTAGACGTCCATGGACAGTGCCGCCTGCCCGAATGGAGCCTGAACCCATCACAAGCCTCAGAGCCGTCCCTAGGAGTGCTGCCTGCCCAGCAGGAGCTAGTCCTTCAACCAGTCCATTTCCCCAGCCTCCCACTTCACCAGTCCCAGGATTCTTTCCCTTCCCCACCACCTGATGTGGATGAGGATCCAGCAGCCCTGTCCCGAGCCAATCTGCAATATGACCAAATAAAATGCTCTCTAACTGGCTCTGAACCCAAGTCTACAAAAAGGAAGAAAAAGTGTAATAATCACCCTCCCTGTCATGTGCTCCAGTGGAACACCAGGGCTGAGTGCTCCAGGAAGCCCATAAAGCAAATCAATTCCTCCACCATATGACAGCCTTTGACTCTTGAACATAGCTGTCATGCCCTCCTTGAATCATCTCCTCAAACACAGATTACAAACCCTATAAACACTCAAATTGGCACAAGTGCAATCCAAGCTACTCAGCTTTGCAGGGGCTGAAAGTTCTCAGAAGCTCCTTTGTGATGCCCCTTGATGCTGCTCCCCCACAATCAGCCTTCACCCCTGTGCAATGCCCACCCCACACCACACACACGCCTGCCTCCACCTCCACCCATCCAGAGTAGAGCCACTGCCTTTAACACCCATTCCCAGCAGCGAAGGTCTTTCTCTGTTTCTGGTCCCAAATGTTCCACACTTTAACTTCTGGTACAAAGTACTTCTGCATAGCTACCTCCATCACAGTCTAGGCTGGATAGTCCCTTGGTTCTGACCTGGGCTTCCCTCAGTCTTCTGTGTGGCCTGTGGCATTGGTCCCTGGTCTTGAATTTTGCTCACAGTATACCATCCACTTTATTTGCCATGTGGGGTGATCTTTAGGCCTCTGTCTTCTGCTTCTGTTCTCTATTTTCTTTCCTCAAAGGGACTCATTGCTCTTTTCCGGTACCTCTCAACCCCAGCTCAGAGACTCTCCCTTCTCTTTGCCCCCCCCCCCACCTCACCTTCTGCTCTAGGCTGATTATTCACCTCTTACAAACTAGGCTCATTCCAAGGGTCAAGGACACACATGCGAAGTACCGCCCACTGACTTCCACTTTATATTACCTCCAGCTTTTTGAATGGACATGACCCAATTCTCAGGGAGCACGCTACAGGTTACTAAGAATCCAAGCTCCCCACTGACCACACAAATGTTTCCCATTTTCCCCCATTTCTGAGTGAGAAGCTATAAAACCCAAGGCTAGCCAGCAATGTTGCTGTGCTGACTTCAGGGCCAGTGAATGGCAAAGCAGTTACTCTAAGACTGTGGGTTGAAACCCGTGGTCCACTTTTAAATGTCTTCAACTTCCTCTTTTCCTCTCTCTCTGGTTACAACGCTCAGCTACTGGAGCTAACCTCATAATGAGAACTCTCAAAAGACCTTTCAAAATGCTTATCCAAGGAATCCAAGACCCATTCGTAGACTCCACGAAACATGCTTTACTTCTCGAGCACTTCAATCCCTGTTCACTTTCCATTTTGCCCTTTTCCTTTTGCAGGTAGCCCCCAGAATTCAGACACAGTCATTTAAAAAGAACGTGGGTTTTGGAATTCAACATCAGTTCTAATCCTCACTCTGCTTCTTACTAGCTGTGTGGCTGTAGGCGGGTAATAAAACCTCTCTGGACCTCAGTTTCCTCATCTGTAAAATGAAGATGGCAGCAGCATGTCTTCTGCAGGGATCTGTGAGAACTACCTTAGCTAATGTGTGCCTGTGTAGTGTTAAAGGCTTCGTGAGGTGCTATCCTTTCCCGCATCATTCAGAATAAGGATCTCATGAACTGTGTCCAGCATGGCAGCTTCTTCAAGAGGAAAGGAATACTGGACAATGCTAGTCTTCAGTCACAAATCCAAGCTCCTGTCCTTAAAGTCCAGTCATGGTTAAAGATGACTTTTGTGCCAGGGGCAAAAGGATGCTCACAGGAGACTAGAGAGTACAAGTTCCAGGTAACTACACAAAAGGAGAGCAGGACTCACTTTCAACAGGTTGAAGAACCTCAGCTAGTAGAGGGATGACTGCCGTGTGGATTAAAATGCCATCAAGGTGAAGCAAAAAGAAGAGGAACCATCCTCAGAAAAGTGCTGTTCGTGAGAAATCATCTGTGCTGCTCTCTAAAATCTGAAATCGCCTCCTGAAACATATTTCCTACAATTCCTCACAGAAAGAGCCTCCTCTTTTTTTTCAAATAGATTATATCACTTTGTGTGACTAATAGCATGTTTTTAAAACATCCTTGGTTGCTATGGCAACCTGATTGCGTGTGATAAAAAGAGCACTTGTCGTGTTCCTGGGTTGTTAGTGACCTCCGGCAGAATTGAGAAGCTTTCTCAGCATCCTGCAGGCACTGCTGACAGACTGTCAGCAGTGGTTGCGCTGTGTTTTCCTCCACAGAGTTCTTCTGGAGGATGGCTGAGGACAGGCTAAGTCACCTGAGACTCTCTTGCTGGTGCCCTGGAAGGTTGAGGGAGAGAGAGAAAACATGGAGGCAGAATCAGGCCAGAACGATGGTAAAGATCACACCAAGCCGTAGCAGCAGTGGGTGAGACAGGGAGGAAAAGCAGGTTTTCTGGGCGTAGCCTGGAGTGGTGGTAGTGATGTTCCAGAAACAGCCTGAAGAGGACAGCTCCTGGGCAGAATGGTTCAGAGTGTCACCCACCACAGAGCCCTGATATGAAAATCTGGAGAGGGGCCTCTCAGCCTGTCCAAATCCTGCCTCACTCCATGATCATGGACAAGATTCCTCATGTCCCTGAGCCTCATTTTCTTCTAAGTATTGGAAATAATCTCCAAGGTCCCTTCCCCAGCCCCAATCATCTGTGACGGTAAGACCCTGAGTTAGACCAGAGCTTCTGAAAGTGCGATCCAAGGACTCACTGGGAAAGAAAATCTGCAGGCCCTGCCTCTGATCTTACAAATGAGAAGCTCTGGGTCTGAGGCACCTCAGTCTGCACTTTCCCAAAAGCCCCAGACAATTTCTGTACACGATAAATGTCAGAACAACTGTAACAGCGTGCACCCGCGAAAGCAGATTTCCAAGACAGGTCTAAATGTCCGACTCCCGGCCATACAGACCAGAGTGCGTTGAATTCTTCTAAGAAACATTTTTAGAAGATTAATAGCTGCCCCCTTGGCAGGACCCATTAACCCCCCAGTGACACTGAGCGTCAATCCCATGTGTGCCTGGAAGTGGAAACAGGAGATTGTTCTAACAAGATTTCAACAAGAGATTAGACTTGAAACAGTGGCCACAGTCTCAAGTTGCTCCTGCCCAGAAACTTCTAGGGAGGGGTCTCCAGCATGCTGTTTATTCACGCTGCATTAGAGGTATAAATTTTTCCACTGATAGTGTTGTCAGATCAAGTACAAAGCATCCTGTTTTGGGGGTTTGGGTTTTGCTTTTTTTTTTTCGGTTGAATCCGACAAAACTACCTACAAACCCCTTTGCCAGCCTGTAGCCAAGGACTCATAAAAGAGAAAGGAAAGAACTTTTCCTCCCTCTCCATCAATAGGTGTGCCATCTTTCTGGTCTAAATGGAGCAAATTGACCTAAGATAAGAAAAAAATAATGTATAAAATAAAACAAGGCCTCTAGGGTGCCTGAGTCATGGCTCTAACCAGGTGCAAAAGAGAAGCGAGCAGTAGGAATAACTTTCCAGAGGAAGCCATGCTCTCTTTTGCTTTGAGACCTCCCAAAGCAATAACTTAAATTTATAAATCCTTAAACTTCTTAACTGGCTTTGCTCCAATTAACAGTGCAGTGACATCAACGTTTTGCAACTTAGGTCCCAGGTAAATTAAGCGTGTCAACTGTGGAGACGGAAGAAGGCTCAGACTCGGTATGAAAATATAGTCAGTTTTAGCAACAAGCTACAGCTCAAAAAAGAGAATAAAAATGAGAATTCATACCTCTCAAAAAAAAAATGGAAGACTGGATTGAGATAAAAGTAGAATGTGTGGGGTGGGGTAGCCAGCTGGAGCTCACACTCCAGAGTCTTAAGGGTTGAAGTCAAGAGATAGATAGACCTACACACGGTTACGCTGTCAAAGGGGAAAGAGATTAGGCCAAGGCCACCTGAGAAAACACAGCTGGGTTCTGCAAAGAAGACAGTTGTCCTCCCCATAGTCCTGGATGTCCTAGCTCCCAACTCTTCAAAACATTTATCTGAGCATCTACTGAGTGCATAAAGCTGTGATGATTCCTATCCTGGTGAAGTTTCTATGCAAGCTAGGGAGAAAAGACATGCACATTTGAAATTATTAAACAAATCAAGTATAGCTGTGAAACAGAAGTGGAGAAATCTATGTGGACTTAGAGTGTCAGCGAATCTGATGGAGGAGGCAGAATCTGAGATGAGTCTTGACGGATATGAAAAGGAGGAATAAAGATATTTGGAAGTGAGAAAAAGGGAAATAGGAAGTATCAGAAATGAGAGTACCATGTTGGAGGAAGGAAGATGAGTAGAGGTATGTGCTGGGAACTAGTAGGAGTTGGGACTGACCCAGGCAGCCCCTGGTAGCTCTATCCAGCTCCCCTGGCCATGCACATTCCTACCTGGGACCAGTGGTTCCAGAGAGAAGAGTTACGGTGCTCACCCTTCCCCTCCAGGTGGACCAAGCCCCATTTAGACAAGCAGAGCCTTTGGGCTTCCTCAGGACCCTGATCCCAGAGATGGAGATAGTGATGAAGGTTGAAATGCCAAGAAACCATTGGTCCTCTGATTTGGGGACAATGAATCTGAGTATTGCAGGCAAAGGCTCTACCCTCAGAAACAAACGAGGATTACAAGAAGTTTTCATCTGGTGCTCAGACAGGCCTTCCCCATGTTTATTTCCTCCTTTTTCAGTGGAACTCCAGGTCAAAGTCTTTCTTGCGCATTTCTTCTGCCATAGGGGAATCTTTTTTGAACTAAAGAGCATTTTATTTTTTCAAGATTGAAACTGAGTGAAGAGAGTAGTGCTTAACTCAATGAATAGCTGATGGTAGAATTTCCGGTAATAGTAGAGGAGATATTAGGCTTATGTAAAGTGGTCCATTGTCTGAAGGTGTCTGAAAGGTACCTGAGAGATCCCTTATCTAAGGCCGTCTCTGTCATTGAGCTCCGCCATCAACTATGGGAAAGAACAATCTCTCTAAAGACATTTGCGGGAGTAGAAATGGTATCATCCTCTCCACTGGGGCTCCTAAGCAAAGGTCAACAGAAAAAGAGGCACAGTCTTTGACATAGTAGGAGTTCATTTTAGGGAAGTGCTATTACCATATTTTGAAAGAGCTCTTCATTTTTATTTAACAGATCTTTACGGAATGCTCACTCTGTACTGTCTCATTTGCTTGTTAGCACTTGCTGGGGACAAAAAGAGAGCTACAGTGAGCAAGAAAGAGAGAGGGAGAGAGAGCTGCCCAAGCAGTGATTTTCAAAACTGGATGGGTAAAAGAAGCACTGGGGAGCTTGTTGGAACAGCGAACTCCTGGCCCCATTGCCCAAAGATCCCGACTCAGTGCATCTGAAGTTGAGCACTTGAATCAGCATTTTTAGTAAGTAAGTGACCCAGTTGATTCAGTTACAGGTGATCCCTGGCCACACTGAGAATCATCTCACAAGACAATAACAGGATGTGGAGGTCAAGGATGAGAAAGCTTGAGTGGAAACCAAGCAGGCTCCACAGTGGTTAACCAAGAATCATAGACGGCTCAGAGGGCCAGGCCCAGGCCCGCCGGCTGGTAGCGACACAGGCCCACAGGTAGGTTTTCCCCACACCTCTGAAATAGTCCATTTGCAAGCCACAGGGCAAAGCTCCATTTGCCATGGAAGCAGATCAAAATGTCTATGAGGAGCATGGTTGACAACAGGAGTTGCCAAGGCAACTGTAATCCCGGTAGGAGCTGAGCCGAGAAAGCGTGGGTAAGAAAGAGGAGGTGAGGAGCTTGTGCTAAAGAGAGCGCTGTGTGGTTCACAGAGGACTCCTGTCTCTGTGGGAGCCGCTTCATAGCCCACACAGTCCGGGGGAAATCAAAAGGACAGAGGATGAATCCCTTCTGAATGGCTTACAGGTGCAGGGCTGGTGGACAGCTGAGTCATGAAGCATTATTTGCCCTTTTGGTTTATTTCCATTTGTTCCCAGGGTTTCTGGAGACTCTACCAGCTGCTGAATGAATCAAAACAAACTCAAACACATACTCAAATACAAGGAGAGAGAGACAACTCTAGAAAATGACACCATATATTTTTATTTAATTAAAAATATTATACATGTTGTTGCATTTTCATGGAAAATATTGAGTTAAAAAACACCAACAGTGTTAGTTTTCAGAAACCTTCGTCACCCTGCTCTGCCACCTGCTGCTTTTTTCTGTCCGTGGCATTAACCATGTGTAAGGAATTGGGGCCCCGTGGAACTGGAGCCTCCTTGAAGTTCATAACTACAGGATTCCTGGAATGAGCCGTCTTCTCGACGGCGGTGTTCTGTTGCGTTCACTGATACCACCCGCTTTGGCTTCGTTGCAAACCATTGAAAGGAGCTGATGAAAGCCCAAAGCACATGTCAACACCAATTCAGCCCAAGATGTCTTCAAGAATCGGCTATAACCTCATCCAGTTTCCAAGCCAGTTAGCAAGTGACCTTGTATTCTACCTGGTGTATTAGTGTCCTGAGCCCTTCCACAAAACTTCCCCTGAACCCATGGTGGGAAGACACTGCCATATAGTGTTTGTATTCAAACCATCAGCAAATACACGAAAGCACATGTGGCCCCCATGCACAATATTATCAAATAAAAAATACATATTGGTACAATACAACCTTTGGAATCACTGGCTAAAATATAGCCACATGAATATTTTTAAAGTCTTCATGTAATTACACATTTGGTAAGAAAAATAACACAGCATAAAAATTGAACTTGAAAACATCATTTCAGCTCTAAACTCTCACATACAAATACAAGGTGTGTACGATATTGTCCTCTCCCTCACTCCCTTCCTTTGCTTTCTTTGGACTATTCCATTCCCTAACTTGTATCCTTGATCCCACATCATAAGGCCACATCCCCATATTGCTCCCAAGTGGTGCTTCTACTAAAATTGGATCTGATGTGACAGGAACATCCAGGCTCTGTTTTCCTGCTCCCATGCTTTTAATTGTAGTACACTTAATTTGGGTTCTGCATCCAGCTTTATATCAAAGAGAGATGAATCCTCCCGAAATACACAAACAAACATGAATAGCTGGAGAGCAAAAAGTTAGAATTGCCTCAGCTCTTAGAAATTGGAAAATGGTCTTTCTTCTTTGTAGTGATCTCTCAATTGATGGGAATAAAATAAGGCTGAAATTGCTTTTCACATTCTGGCTCTGTTGGGGGCATTTTCACATAGACCCCTGTAGTAAGAGGACTTCTTTTCTTTAGCTGCCAAACACAAAAAGAAACAGTAATTATTATTGAGAAACCACGTAGGACTCACTTCTAACCATAATAGGACTCAACAGACACTGGGTCTCTGCCCCACTGAGAAACGGATGTTCACAATAGATAGAATTATAAGCCCCAGGAGACTTTCTTGATTCAGCTATTAAAATTCATTTTAGATAAATAAATCCTATTGATGTAAAATGGCCACCATTTTCTCTGACTAGAAGATAGGAAAAAGAGACTTTGAGAAAGCTTCTGAAAGAACACCCAAAATGCCTAGATAATTGCCTGAATCTTGTCTGTGGGGGATGAGTTTGATAAGATAATAAACCTAAGCTATCCTGTTTGAGAGCTGTATTTCTCATCTGCACTCCAAATATGGTTTTTATCACTTTTTCTCTGTCTGCATTAGTTTCCAGTTTTTATCATCTCAGTAAGTTGAGGTCTAGCCTATGAGTCTGTGTGGCAGCTTGTAGCAAATAAGGTGGGAAGAAGTGTGTGCGTGTGTGTGTGTGTGTGTAAGACAGACAGAGAGAGAGAGAAAGAGAGGGAGGAGGGAGGGGTGGAGGGAAGGAGAGTGGAAGTGGAGGGAGAAGTCTGTGATGACAAAGTCAGCCTTAACAGAGGTGGCTGAGAGGGACAGTCAGAAAGAAATCCTGACATGAGGCCTGACCTCCAAACCTCCGTCTCTTCCAACAACAACTGTAGCAAATAAAACTGGAGTTTCCATTTCCTGGGTTGGAAGAGAGGGCAAGATTTCCCTCTTGAGGATCGAGCAGACTGGGAGGGTAACAGGGAGCCCTGGACAGGTGTGAGGTGGCCAGCTACAGCTTGGACAGGAAGGCACAGTAGGATGACACCGAGAGATGGCTTCCAGGGAAAGTAAAGGGACATTAAGGGGAAGAGTAAAATCCATCTAGGATTCTAGCAGCATTTTGCCTGACCTAATCTTGTGTTTCAGGGTTATTAACTGAAGTGCAATTGTCATGAAGGTAAAGAACAAAACAGCTGCCCCATGTTGTTCAAACAGTTACTCAAACTGAAACCCTGTCAGAAGACACAAACATTCAATGTCAAACACAGTCCTCTATGGTATTAGTCATCCTGAAACCTTAAAGGCCAATGCTAAGGGTTCTAGTGTGTTCTTTACCATTGTCCTTTCTCTTCTTCATTTATTGCTTCATCTCAAGAACGCTAAACCCACAGCATCATTGGTCAGTTGTTATTACTAAAGGCATCCCTTCCAAAATGGTGCGTTATCTGTATTACACTCACCATCCTGCTCAAAGAAACAGCTGTGATGAGGAAGCTGTAAAAAAACAACCCCGAACTGACTGCTGCCAGGATCCAGAGGAGGAAATCAGAATCCGGGCATGGTTCTGGGTCTGCAATGGAAAACCAAGCAGAGCCTCCCTGAGACACTCTTCAAACTTTAGGGCCCTACTCCCCCCCATTGGTGAAAAAGAGAAGAGGTTAGAGCTTCCAGATCCTGAAGTCCCCCCTAGACTATATTGCTAGCCCACAAGCGAGTCCAGCTCTCTGGGGCTACTTCCCAGGAGTGTCATATCAAAGGCACAAGGCCAAACTCTTGAGGGTTATCACCCCAGAGTGAATGCCCCAATCTGCTGGTAGAAAACACCTTCCCCCACCCATTTTATTCAATAGTCAGAATGCAGTTTGGGTGGCCACTCACACTAAGCAAGCCTACCATGTGTTATGCCAGAGAACTCTTAAAGAGAATTTCCACATTCCCAAAAACGAATCACCCGACTTAAAGAACCAAACTGATTTCATGCAAAGAAGACAGCAATCCAAAAGGTGCCAGCTTAGTGATACGGCCGTGCTCACCAATGACATAAATCTGGGTTCCGTTGCCCATGCCCATGTAGTAGGGTGGCGGGTACATGAGTTCCACCTTGCAGATGTAGAGCCCCGTGTCCATGGCCCTCAGTCCTTGGATGGTGAGGTTCACTTGGTTTCCACTGGAGGTGCCAGTGCAGGTGGAATCATCTAGAAAGGTCAACTCACTCTCCACTGTGTACGTCGCGGCGCAGACTTCAGTCATCTGGCTGCCGGCCTGCCGCAGCACTGTCACCCGAACCTCGGCAGCTTTGCCTGAAGACCCATACTCACACACAAAGCTGGCGACGCCCCGGCTGCTGGCCAGCACCACTGCGGGCTGGACCACGTGCATCCCTAACGTGGAAAAACCACAGGGAACCCAGTGAACTCATGCTCACCCAGACCAGGCCCAGGCAAGAGAAGGTATATCTTTGATGGGCACCCTCCCTTCTGCCCTTCTCTCCCCTCCAACAAACCCATCACCCTCCCCATCCCTTCCCTCTTCACCCACCCCAGCTTCCCTTCCATCTCTCAGCTGTCTTCCAGTGACTCTCCATAATGGTGTTTCCTTACTGGAAAATAGTTTCCCGAAGGCAGTTGGTTGTGGCAGGACGAACATTGATGTGACAAACAGAAGGCCTGACTCTACCATGAAACATGTGATTTGGGGCCAGTCAGACCTCCCCCGTGGCCTTCATTTTCTCTGCCGTGCAGTAAGGGGATGAGATCAGATGCTATCAGAGTGTCTTCCGACTCTGGTATTCTAAGCTTGTTCTAGAACCATAGGAACTATACTTCAGGAACTGTAATGAGTAGTACGGGAAATTTTGGAGGTTAAGGTACAGAATCTTGCCTTATCCCTCAAAGCATACCTCAGAAACCTCTGCCCATATTTACCTGGCCCTGTACCTCTATCACCCAAGAGCAGCTGAGCCTTGGCTCACTGTACCGGCCGCCCCCTTCCCTGGCATTCTTATCACAGAGTGGGGGTGCTGCTAGATGAAGGAAGCCACAGGGCAGAGGGCACCAGGTCATTTCCTCTCTAGGTTGAGGCAACCCTGCTGTTAACTTCTATGGGCTTCCCCGGCCACCACCACCACCTCTTCCGCCACCCTCTCTCCTCCACCTGAACACCTTCATGCTCCTTTGTTCTTTTTCCCTCTGGCAGGATAAGAAAGGCCCACTCTCCATACAAAAAGGCTCACATCATCTAAAAAATGGTGGCTTCATGTCAAATAACCTTTCTGTAACTAATCTGGCCCCTCTCCAGTCAATCATACAAACCTTGGATTGGTGACACCCAAACCTTGGATTGAACCATGTCACTCGTTCTGCTCAAACCCTTTGATGCCTTACATACCATTGATTGCAAAAACAAATAGAACGAATAACATTCAATGTCCTCCATGATCCAGTCCCAACCCAGCACTCCAGTCTGAGTTTCCAGGACACCTCTTCCTGTGTATAAGTCACTTTATACAGAAGGTGCTAGTCCTTTCCCCTGAATACCTGTGCTAGACAACATGTATCCTCAGAAGAGAGGAAGATACGGCAACAGCCACCGCTGTGGTTAATCCAGCAGCCCCAGCTGACTAGACACAGTTTCCTTCCCCAAACCTCGTCTCTGTCTATCAGAGATGCCCTCTGAGCATCCCGTGCACTGTTACAACTCCATTGCAGTACTCAATCAAGTTCTGCCCCGGATGAAAGTTTCTCCTTTAATCCTCCAGCTTCTGCCTTTGGCTTACAAACTCCTGGGAGCAGCCGTTCTATCCAGCCCAATGGGCGCTCAGTGGTCACTATTGTACTGACTCTGAGCCTAGAGAAGACCGAGTCTCCTGCCACCCCCAGACAAGCACCCAGTTACCAACACTAAATCTGGTCACACTCAATTTTCCAGTATCCACCATCCCAGTTACAGGCTGAGATAAGTTTTCCAAAAAGGAAAGTTGATTACTTCTAAGGGTATTTAATTTTTACATGCTCAAACGTGTAAAATAAGAAAATGTATATGAACATTTGTCTGGTAAAAATTAAATCAACTATCTTTTGAACACCGACTTCATACAAACCACATGGTTTCTTAACTGAGAAGGTCTAGAGAGAGATAAAGTTGAAATTCTCAGGGGACGTTCATCATTTTATACCATGTAACAAACCTGGTATTCTTTAGAGAAAGAATTTTATTTTGTCCGAAAACTGGGGAATCTGCCTCTGAGTCCACAGGTAAGTCAGGCACCAATTAAATATCTTATGCCAAACATACCGATGGCTTGCTTCCTTTCTTCCTTCCTTTTTTTCTTTTCTTGTTTTACAACTTCAAACTGCTTTCATTTTTTTAAATAATTAGCTAACTAGTATATGGAATTGATTAAGAGGACCTTAAAACATTAAACTGAGAGGGGGCCACCCTGGTGGCAGAGCGGTTAAGTTCACATGCTCTGCTTCAGCAGCCTGGAATTTATGGGTTTGGATCCCGGGTGCAGACTGACGCACCACTTGTCAAGCCGTGCTGTGGCGGCGTCCCATATAAAGTAGAGGAAGATGGGCACAGATGTTAGCCCAGGGCCAATCTTCCTCAGCAAAAAGAGGAGGATTGGCAACAGATGTTAGCTCCGGGCTACTCTTCCTCATACACCCACACACACACACAAACACATTGAATTGAGTAAAAAAGGCATTCTTCCCATGATTTACTTAAATTTTAAATAAGCTGGCTAATTATTTTATAAAAGTGAACTAAAGGGCCTTAAAACCTTGAATTGGGTAGGAAAGAAATTTCCCATGATTTGCTTAAATCAATCTTTTTAAAAAGGAAATCTTGAACTCACCATGATCCTAAGCTCAAATGTATTTAGGACTGTGGCTACCTTTTCTCTCTTAAATCACTTAACAGTATTTTCTTCCAATCTTATAGAAGTGTCTGAAATTGCTCATGTCTCCCAAACCAACCCAGAAGTATTCATTAAGCCCTTACTAGATGCCTGGCACTCTGCTAGGAGCTGTATCTCTGCTTCTATGCTGCCACCAGCTGTCCCCCATCTGCCTTGGGATACAGAGCTGTCCAAGCCAGGAGACTGGAGTTTTACCTCTATCTTCTGGCTTTGCTTTAAATCACTGCCCTTGGCTGCTGAAAGAAATGAAACCCAGGTGGGAGAAGCACTTCCTCCACCTTCAGGCTCCAAGAGCCTCACTCACCTTCAGAGAAGAGGGGGATGAAGAGGAGAGAAAACAGGGCAGTACAGGGCCAGGTCCTGGGAGCCAGGTCCAGCCGAGCCGCACACCTCGGGAACCCAATGCAAGCCATAGCCTTATGGGAGCGGTGTTCAGGTCTTCAGGAAGCAGAGCGAAACCTTTCAGGATCCCGAAGCTTTGAAATGTGTTTGAACCCACACAGAATCAAGGACTTTATATAGCTGGCTTTGATCCCAGGCGTGTACTACACATGTGCACACACACAAGGCACCTGAATAGAAAGCCTTTTTGTTTTGGTTTTACGAGAAAGGAAGCCGTGGGTTTAGCTGTTACGTCGAAAGATAACCTCAAACACTCAAAGTAAAACTGAACAAAACAAGCCAATCCATGGATGGAAAATGCACTCAATCTGAAACTGAAGCTTCTTGTTCACTTTGAGGATAACCAAGTGGAGACTTGGAGAAGTTCCTGGAGTGCAGGAGTCTCCCTTAAGTCCCCATTTTATCCAGTTGTCTGGGTATCTTTTACTACCCAATTCCTTTCATCGACACCCCAAAATTGCCAAGCTGCCGGCTCTCTCAGCCCTTGAGCTCATGACAGACTTCGTCTGTGGACAATCGTTAAGAAGAGCTCTGAATTCCACCTGTGAGTCATCATCCCTGGAGTGCTTTACAAATAAGAGTTTATTTCTCCTAGCTCCATTTAGCATTTTGTTGAAAGAAAATACAAAAATCACAAGAAATAAACTGATCTGCTTCTGGTTTTGCAGAGCAGGAAAGAATTCAGGTGTTCTTAAAAGCCTTAACTCAACAAAGACAAAACAGAGCAGAAGGTCCAGAAACGGTCAACCAAAATGATCCAAGAGGTTCAAACCTTTCCTAAGAGGATAGACTTTTTTCTTCTGATGGGAACTGTCCAAGCAGAAAATCCAAGAACTAGGGTTAAATATGACTGAAGTTCTTAAATTTATGACAGTTGTAGATAGGACAAATGTTCATCCTATAAGCGAATACTAAGCATTGGGACACCCCCCTTAAAACTGGGGAGTTTTCATATATTTCAATGAAGAAAGAGACATTTATTGAGGACCTGTAATATGCCAGAGATTCAGTGCACTTAGGACCGAACAATGGCAAGACAAAATGTAGTAAATGCCGTAAGGGACTTCTGGAAGACTGACATGCAAACAGACAGTCGCAGTGTTTGCCTAATCCAGCCGCTCCTGGTTCCCATCGAACATGCACCTCAGGGCAGCAGAGGCGGCTGCAGACTATGGACCTAATGCCTCTCAGTCTAGCCTGTCGTCCAGCATTCCCTCACACGCCCCCTTCCTCTGCTTGTCATTTCTCTTCAGGTCTCGTCACCTTTGCCCACACTGTTCCTACTGCCTTTGTTTCTCCCATTATCTAGTTTTAGCCTCCTTCTCCTTTCCAGGAGTTAGCTGGGGTCTCAGCTCCTCCAGGAAGCCTCTCCTGACCTGCATCTCTTCTACACCCCCCGGCACCTTACAGGAGCCTTCAAAGCCCGGCTGAAATGCCAGTGGGCAATACAAACCTAATGGGCACTTACAATCGGCCAGGTCTCAAACTGGGCACTGGAGATACAAAAGCAAAAAATGCACATTCCTGCCCTTGAGAGGACCCCACGGCAGTGGCAGGGGTAGACAGTTGAGCCTATGATGGTGACAGGTGGATAAACGCTGGAATTGAAGTATTGCACAGGCAGTAGAGGACCAGACGCCATTGGTTTGGCCTGTAGAAGCCAGAAAGGGCTTCTCAGAGGGAGGAAAACCAGAGCTTGTCATTGAGGACAAGGACAAGGGGTGGGTATTCACACAAAAAGAACAGCATGTGCCAAGGCTGGAAAGAGCATAAGCACTCATTGTGGCCAGAGGACAAGGCCAGCATGGCGATCAGCAGTAGGCGGAAGCTGATGTTCTTGGCAGTGAGGGCCAAGGCACCATAAGGAGCAAATTGGCATGACCGAGTTCACACTTTAGGGAAATTCGCCCTTGCACAGGAGGAGGGGTGGGCGGATGGGTTCAAGGAGGAATGAGATATAACCAGGAAAACCAGGAAGGAGACTAGAGCAATACCCCAGGCAACCAGGAATAGGCAAACCTTTTCTTTAAAGGGCCAGCCAGTAAATGTATTAGGCTTTGCAGGCCACATGGTCTGTCACCACTACTCAACTCTGTTGTTGCAGGGTGAAAGCAGCCACAGAAAATACGTAAATGAATGGGCCTAGCTGTCTTCCAATAAAACATTATTTACAATGTCAATTATATCTTAATTTAAAAAAACATTACTTACAAAAACAGGTGGAGGCTGGATTTAGCCTGTGGACCATGGTTTGTTGACTCCAGGTCTAAACTAAAGCGTGACAGCAGTGATGACAAGGTCCCTAAGGGAACCAGTCCACAAGCACTGAGTGGGTGGAGAAGTCTAGGATGACGCCAGATTTATGGCTTGGAAGGTGCTGCAGAGCTGCCAGGAACTGTTCAGATGTTTGCCAAGTTTTATCTCATTTAAATCTCAGAACAACACTGCAAGGCAGGGATTATTGTTTTATCCAATTTATAAAGGAGGAAAGCAAGGCACTGAGAATTAAAGAGACTAAGCCAATCCCCCAGGATTTGAAGCCAGTGATGCTGTTAGTCACCACACCAAATCAAAAGTTCTGAGGTCAAAGAGAAGTGGATCTGAATCCTAGCACGAAAACTTGCTGGTTGGTGATCTGGGGCTGAGAGCCCAATGTCCTCCAGAAAATGGTGCCTACTTCTCAAGGCTATTACAAGGATTAAATGAGACAACGCATGTAGCATGTATAAAAGAGCTATTATGGTGGCTGGTCACTCAATAAATAGGAGTCCTTTTAATTATAGAGTCACCGAGAAAACAAACGTGTAATTTATTGGAATAGAGAACATAAGAAGAGCAGATCAGGAAATGAAGATGATAAGTTCCATTGGGCACGTGGAGTTTAAGGTATCCATCCATGGATGGTAAGGTGGAGAGACTTGAAAGCAATCGTCAAGATGGATCTGAGCTAAAGACGTTAGTTTAGGCAACCATGAAGCCATTGATGAAATTTTCACAGGTCCAAGGCACATAATGAGCACTCTATAAACATCTGGTAAGTGGATAAAGAAATGAATGGAAAAAGTTTAACATAAGAAGAGATGAGGGTTGTCATAGGAACTTTCAAAGAAGTCTTATACCAGGTCCCCTAATTATACTTTTATGAAACTATTTCTGCCATAGTAAGAGAATTCAATGGTTGTGAAAAACACTAGATGAAGGAATGTTGGTGAAAAAGATATATTCACATTTATCATCCCATAGATTACTTGATAATTACAAAGGGGAAAAGAATGGATAAATTGACCAGATGCTGCCTTAACCAGGTGATTAAACTGAAGATCTCTTGTGATGGGACATTCTGACATCATGTGCCTCCAGATATGATGCACTGAGAAGAGCACAGCTCCTCTTAGTATTATTGCCCAAACTGTTTAAACTGAATCTACTCATGAAAAAACCACTAGACAAATCCCTATGGGGATCTTTCTGCAAAACAACCGGCCTTTGATTCCTCAAAAATGTTAATATCATGAAAGATTAAAAAAGACAAAACCTGGAAAACTGTTCTAGATTAAAGGAGATTAAGGAGACATAACAACAATCTAATGTGTGACACTTGATGTAAAAAAGTAAACAACTATAAAGCACATTATTGAGACACTTCGGAAAATTCAAACATAGACTATGATAATAGCATTGTATTAATGTTAAATTTATTGATTGTGATCATTGTATTGGTGTTATGTAGGAAAATATCCTTGTTTTTAGGTGATATTTGCTTAAGTATTTAGGGGTAAAGTCTCGGGGTGTTGGCAGAGAGCTCTCAAATGGTTCAGCAAAAACATGTCTGTATGTTTGTGTTAGGAGAGAGAGAGAAAAAGAATAAAACAACAGTGACAAAATGTTAACAAATGGTGAATCTGGGTGAAGAGTATATCTGCATGTACTTGGTACTATTCTTATAAATTCTTGGTAAGATTGAACTTCTTCAAAATAAAAGGTTGAAAGTAAAACTTATAAGGCCACTGTTAATATGGTAGGCACTACCCCACGGATAAGCGAACTACAATTAGAGAGGGGAAGGGACTTGCTCAAGGTTATTCTCCATCCCCTTCCTCATATCCATGCCCCACCTCGGAGACAGACTCCCGTGGACGACTGGGCTCCCTGGCAGGTTGGCTTCTGGGGGGGATCCGATGATGGGAGGCACCAGCAGAAGAACAGAGGGCATGAGGATAGAGGTCAGGTATTTCTTCCCTGCTCTCTCCTAGATTCAGGGCCCTGTCTCTTCAGTGACAGCAGCTCTGCACAACTACAGTTCTGGTCAGGTAAAACAGCCCCCCCGTGGTGACAGCTCTCACTCTTTCTTCCCCTGGTCCTTTCAGTGCTGGGAGCGGCATCAGCTTCCACTGTTGCTAGCACCTGGGTGCATTAACATCCTCTGCCCCTTACCGTCCTTAGGAATATACCTCTCACAATAGTTCTTCCACTGCATCTCCTATTTGAACCGCCCATTTCGTGTAGAGTCCCTGATTGATCCAGTCCTACAGCTGGTAAGTGGCAAAAACTGGATTTAAATCCTGGTCTCATTCCCATCCAGTACTTATTTTTTCCCTATTATCTCATGCACAATAATAACACGCTGTATCATACAGGTTTATATTTATTACAGTCAACTGAGTGCAATTCTGTCTCGCCTATTTCAAATTCTATTTCCACGACCTTGTACCCTCATCCCACAAGTAGCACCTAACTAGGGCCTCCTTTGTACACAACAGGTGACCGAGAATTTCTGCAATTCAAGTTAGGTCTCAACCCTTTTTGTTTCTCTTGCATCTCATTTCCAGCTCTGGGGAAAGGGCTAATAAGTAAGGATTCAACCAGAGGACTGATAGGCACTCATGAGCCAGCACAGTGGCTAAGGCACGACTGGAGTCTGACAGACGTGAGTTCAAGTCCTGGCTCGACTGCTTATTAGCTGTGTGATCTTGGATGAGGCTTTTGAATTTCTCTGATCCTCAGCTTCCTCGTCTATAAAATATGACTAATTATGGTAACTATCTTGTAGGGTTATCGTAATGATTCAATGAGATTGTGCCAATAAAATGTTGAAAACCGTGCCTAGAATATAGAATGGGCTCAGGGAAAGTTAGCTTATCTATTAAATACGGAGAAAACTATGGATTTCAAACTTCAGCTGTTATAAAAACCCTTCTTTCCTTATCATCTCCAGTGAATGGATGGCACATTACACTAAAATCAGGTACCGACTGTCCTGATACCCACACATTTATTGAATTTCTGCCCCCATAGGTGTCTCCATCAGTATCCGGAACCAAATAGCTTACTATTTGCCACCTGACTGAGTCTGAAAACTTACAACCCTAAACACAATCTAAGAATTTTGTATTGGGAGCTCTCAGTTATTCAGAGGTTGAATATTCAGATGTCCGAGGGTACCACATCCTTGGATATTTTTATCTCAGGACAGGGAGGGGACAGTCAATTTTGTTATTTACCTTCACCACACCAATAAAAGAAAGGTTGGTGGTAAAGGAAATGAAAACAATTGGCTAAAATTAAGGCTTGGGGACTCACTGTGATTTCATTTCCTCACGATCTTCCTATATCCTACCAGCTTGAGTAAAGCCCACATTGGTTTTGTAGTACTCTTAGTGGTTTCTGGATTTGAAAGATGTTTCAAGATTTGCATAATTCACTGATGCCCACAGTGAAGTGTCTTCAGAATTCCAGATGTGATATGATTTGAGAAGGGGGTAACTGGGTTGTTTTACTTAATTGTAAAACTGCTCTGAATTTGTAAAGCTCATTCTGAGCTTAATTGAACTTTTCAGTTTTTTAAGCTTTTTTTTTCTAAGCCCCCTCCTTTTATCCTTTCCCCAACTTGTGCACCCAAAAAACCAACCTTTTGTTAAAAGATTGCACCTGGCATTGACTGTGGTACGTACTGCAAAACATCCTTTGCTTGATGGTTTCAGATGTAATGGGAAGAATGAAGAGTCTAATATTTGCATAGCGTGCAGTTTCAGGACATCCCATTACGTTGAGTCTATAATCATGCCTAATTAAGGGTATATACTCTGTGTTTTTGTGCTAATTAGCTCATCACCGTACAACTCCTTTCAAAATCGACTTCAAAGGAAAAAGAAAATCATCTACCAAAGTAAGTGATTGCTGAAGAAGAATCTATCAATCATCTCACTTCGAAAGAGAGTTAAAGGGAAAGGAAATGATATGCAAAGTGACTGGAAAGAAATTTTAGCTTCATTACCATTAAAGGGTGAAAATATGGGCTGGGCAAGAACTCACTTAAATAAGTGTGGTAGATTAATTTTCAGTTGCTAGGAAACTGTGATCTACATCATAAGTCAGGTAAAAATGGATGCTTCTGCGCTGTGGACTTTGCCAGGCCCTGAGCAGGAGCTAGAGTAGGCTCCTGTGAGCTTTTCAGTCCACAGGGTCCCTTTGCCGGGGACAACATGGTGAGGGGTGACAGGGAAGCAGAGCTTTATTTGCCATCTGGATGACAAAATGCAATGCGAGGCTGCTTCAGTTGAAGGTCAATCCTCACCTATCAGAGCTTTAATTACTTAGAGATGAAAACAAATATTTTTGAATGAATAAATGACAAAGGCAACTGTGGTCTCAAAGCAATTTGTAGGGTGGGCTATGTTCTAATTGCCAAGGTCCTTACTTTATATGGGTAAATCCTTTTGAATATCTCACATCTCCATTTGTGGATTATGGTCTCTTATTATATTTCTGGTTTTAGCCATTGTTATCTCTGATTATCTCTCAATCTCCTTAGCTTCTCACACCTAAAAGTAAAATTAAAGTTCAATTGTGTTTTATCCTTAATCCTTCACCCCTGTTGCCACACGGCCAGCCATAAATAAATTTAGGTAAGTGACTTTATCAAAAGCCAAGAATAGATGTTTTCAAAATAGGTGACCCCTTTATTTTACAGATCACAAAACTGATGCTGAGAAGCCTTGACTTGCCCAGGATCACACATTTAGATTTTATTCCTTCCTCATCAAGGAGAAATGGACAGAAAGGGAAGTGTAAAAAGCCCAGTATTTGCACTGTGATGCACCCCAGCTCACTCCACTGGAATGGTACACTCAGAGTGTCCCTGATTCCCAGTTAGAACAAGCTGAGATGGCTCAGTATTGTTTCCATTTTATGAAAGAAGAAACTCCACAAGTCATTAATATTTTCTTGCCTTAGTGTAGGGAGGATGAAACCTTGGAGAGTGACTAAAAATTTTCTTTAATGCTGAATAACCCACCCAATCCCTAAAAGTTGCTTGTTATTTATAAGGATTGACATTGGAAATGTCAAACATTCGATGCGACCCATTTCTCACACAGTATTTGTGGCTGGTGTAATCTCAGCCTTGGGCACGAATTTCAGGTTCTTAGTTAAAGAGACAATCACTGTTTTCATATTTTGAGCTGTATTATTTCAAGCCCTGATGCTTCTGCAGTATTTGAATGATTTCAGGCCATGATCCCCTTCATACCTCCAGTTGTTAAGAAACTGTTATGTTCACAACTTGAGCATAGAAAAGAAGCTCCACTTTACTACTTTGCAGTGCAAATGATAGTAGCTGTAACCATGGAGAAAAGTGCATTAGATGACGAGGAATACAGTGTGTTTGCACAGCCTGGTGCAGGCACTGAATCCTGGAGCTTAAAGAAATGTTAGTGAGTTCTGCTCCCCGTTTTATAAATGAAGACATAAAGGCCCAGGGAGGTAAAATGATCTACCCATGTTACATGCACAGCCTGTTGGTGGCAGAACCAAGAGGAGAGCCCCAAAGTCCTTAACTCTAGGTTAATTCTCTTCTCACTATGCCTTCGCTGCCATTCACCATCTTTCCAAGACCTGTTAAACTAACATGGCTCATGGCTCTAATTTCCTGCTAGTTTGCAACTTAAAACCCAGCCCCACCAAACTTCCTGGTAGGTTGGGTACCCACAAACACAAATCAGGAAATCAGATTTTATTTAAGTAAAAAAATTATGATCTCATAGCAACACTAATCACCACAGCCAAAAGGTGGAAACAACCCAAGTGTCCATCAAGCGATGAATGAATAAACAAAATGTGCTCTGTCCATACAATAGAATATTATTCAGTCATAAAAAGGAATGAAGTACCAATGCATGCATGAACCTTGAAAACATTGTGTTGAGTCAAAGAAGCCAGATACAAAAGGCCACATATTGTATGATTCCATTTGTATGAAATATCCAGAATAGGCAAGTCCATAGAGACAGAAAGCAGGCTATTGATTGACAGGGACAGAGGTGGGGGGGAGTGGAGAATGACTGCTTGATAGGTACTGGATTTCTTTTGGGAGTGATGAAAATGTTCTCAAACTAGACAGTGGTGATGGTTGCACAATGTAGCGATATACTAAATGCTGCTGAATTGTACACTTTAAAATGTTTAAAATGGTAAATGTTATGTTATGTGTACTTTACCACACACAAAAAAAAAAACATGTGGTCATGCTGATGGATTCAATAGGCATTCACCATCTTAAAAAGCATACCATTGTTCTTACAGTATGTATTGGCCATATTTTTTGCTCTTCCCTAAATGTAATCTAGACAAAATCTATAGCCAAGTTCACTCCTTTCTGACATGAAAAGAATGAACTGGTAAACATATCTTTAATGGCTGAGGCAAGGGAGAAAGATTCTGGTTATTTCTCATCACCTACAGTTCTGACCACACATCACACTGAACCATCACCAGCCAGAATCTGAGATATGGATCATTTGGCTCTGCCTTCCCCTGGGCACAGATTTCTAACAGGTTACTCAGTTGTGGAGTAACTAAATGAGATGGAGGGAGGCCACGTTAGGAAACTTTGGCTCAGTGAATTGTGTTATTCAAGCGTGCTTTAGGAATAATACAATTTAGAAGCTGCTGGTTACATTTAGCAGCTTTCCTTAGCAGGCCTCATTTCATGGATTGTGCTCTAAGAGGAAAATCTCTGGCCCAGAGCTTTATCCATGAGTAGGACACTAAATCATTGCACTTACATGGTTATATCAGGGCCCACCGAAGGCGGTCAGGGCAATGCACTGTCACTAAAACCGGCATCCTTAGCGTTCATCTGGCGCGTGTAGAGAGCCCGATTTCTGTGTTCATCCAAGAGCATTACGTCATTGCAGCGACATTGCCTTTAAAACCCCAACAAAACCACTGCTTATATTTTTTTTCTTCTCAGCATTATTTAAATTTGATCTGATGACATACAGTTCTTGCCACATGCAAACTTTGCAGTTCTGGCCATTTCTGTTACATTGGTTAAGAAATACTGACAAGTAGACTATACCAGAAACACTTGTTTCCTGTCCTCCCAAAACATAAGCAGGTCAAGAATTGTCAGTCAGGTGTACCCCCTTCATCTCCCCCTTTGGATAAGATAGACAAACTGTGCTTAAGAACAAATGAGGTTGTTAGGAATTTTTAACTCATGACGTAAAAAGGAGCTAAGGGAAGTTATGGTTTTTAAAAACGAAACATTTGCTACTGGAATTTATTATCCTGATTTACAGGATAAATTCAGTAGCCAAGTTTATGGTAATCTATATTGCTGAGTAAATGCAATTATTTTTCTCATCATTTGGAATCCTTTTTTCATTTGAGAAAATAGATCACTTCCAAATTCCCTGGCTCTCTATCTAGACAGCCAGGCCTTAATTGGCATCATAAAATGTTTCTGTAAGTGAATGTCATTTGTATAATCTGAATATATTCATTGACTTCAGTATCTCCCGCAGCAAAGAAAAACTGGGGAAAAATTCCTCAAGACCTTTAACAGAATGAGAGTAAAGAGGAAATGAGAAGAAAGAAGAATAAGTTAAATGAGAAACAAACGGAACAGAGGCAGAAAGACAAAACAGAAACTTAAATGAAGGATACTTTGCATATATTCAAAGCATCAATTCTGACACACCTGACAGAATTAATGATAAGAGAACATTGGTTTTGATTGTGGGTGGAACTTTCATAAAATTCCAAAAACCTCTTGATATCACAAAACCCCCCAAAAAGATGCTCTGCTAGATGTTTTTAAACAAAGAATGTTCAGATAATGTCACTGTAGTACTAAATTTAGCAAATAAAATTGATTGTGATTGATAAGACTCATAGAACCTTTTTTGTAAAGTCTTTAACTCAAATTACTGCCGCGTAAATGGTTTTTTCAAGTCACTAACTTAAAAGTCAGGAAAGTCTTACTTAGATTTAACCATATTTCTATTTTCACTGGGTTTGGTGATTGTTTATACGTTTATAGTAGTTTGGGATGTCGCCAAGTTTCAATGCTTCAAACCCTAGCGTTCCAGCAGAGAGGCCTCAATTTGAAGCTTTAAAGATTGAAAATCAATCAAGAAAATTCACAAGTTATTTTCTATAAAAGACTTTCAGTAAGTTCTGAGTTAATTGGTCTTTTCTGCTGTGTTTCGCAGCAAACACGTAGCCCAGCTACAACACACAAGGGGAAGAAAAGACTTTCTCACACTCTCTAAATCCTATTTATCATGTAGTATTTAATTGTAGCATATAAGAAGTAAAATGCACAAAATGGTGGCATGGGCTTTAAGAGTTTTGAGTTAGAGATGTGGTTCTGATGCTGCCTACATTGGAATCACTTTAATCATATAATCTTGCTAGAGATTTTCTCATCTGTGAAATGAGGACATTTGATTAGGAAGAATGTAACTTTCAGCTCTAAACAATTTTTAATTAAAAGTGTATTTTCCTCTCATGGCATGTGAATGGAAAAGGAACTTAGAAAATTGTATTTAGAGTCTGATCCGTTTTGTAAAATAGAGTGAAAATAGACACAGAATTGTATACAGTAAAATGCTAGCAGTGATTACATAGAATTTTATTTTCTTATTTTGTCTACCTGTATTCTCCATTTTTATGGATGTATATGTATTATTCGTGGTCGGAAAAGTAGACACTACAAACAACAATAATTAAAAATCTTTTCAGTATTATAGAACTATAATTCAGAATTATATAAGTGTATGCCAGGTCATCAAAACTCTAGCACTCCTGTTTTTAGAAAAAGTTTATGGGAGATAAGATATGGATTTAGCTTCTTCTCTTTCACACAGAGATTGAGTCTACATAAGAACTCCAGTTTCTAAAATATCAACCAAAGAAGCAATTTCTCCAGCACAACATATTGTACCATCAGCTTCTCTACTTTGGTTACCTCATCATCATCACAGTAATCTAAAAGCACTTCTTGTGTTAATTTTCCTAGAATACTGTGAAAAATACTGTACACACTAAAAAATACATTCCTTTCCCCAAAGATAAATAACATTTATGGGTATGGTCAATTGGACGTGCAAGTAAATGGATTATGTGACCAACACAGGAGAGAGAGGTTAGTGGGGTCAATTTTAGAAGAAGGAGATAAGTTTAATTAATGTAGTCTGAGCTATCCAGGCCCTAACTCATTGAGACCTTGAATATGGAAATCAGAACTTTAAAGTCCATCTCTTTTTGGTTGTGTCAAGGAAAAATTGACCCTCAGAGGCAGATAAACAGGCCTGGCTTCACATCAGCTACAGAGACTTGGCATTCTCTGAGTGCATGTCCTTGGTTTCTAACTTTACAGAAATTATACAACATACACCAAGCAGGTCACTCAAACAGACTACTTTCAGTTTAAGGCAGACTTCAGGTGTCAAGGATAAAAACTGCCAGAATCAGGTATCAGAGAATTCCTAGAAATCCCCATATTCTGCAACATAAATTGGATGTGACCTTGAGCGTACCATGAACAGAAAATTGAGAAACAAATCCTGGCAAATTTTAGAATAATTCTCTGGCCAACTCCTCTCTGTCAGAATTGTATTCCCACCTGAAGGTACTTTTCTCTCTGTGCTATGGAGTGTCGTCCAAGGCTCCCGACCACGCCAGCCTCTTCTTGGGCAAAAGGAGCCAAGAGATAGAGAAGAGGCTCTGCTTTCTTTCGCACGTGGAGCACTTGTAGTTTCCCAGGCTCCATAGAACACCGTGACGTTAGAGGAGATGTCTCCACTGGGTCACAAGGAGAATCCCGAGGAAGTGAGGATGGCTGGCTCCCTCCCATTCATTATAGCTCCAAAAAAGCTCTCAAGAATGAGAGGTTAGATTGCCTCATCTTCACATGAATGTGAGCATAAAACTGCACGTTCAAAAGACTGCAGACCCTCAGATACACCTCCCCGGAAGACTATGATTCTCCAGTGATGCTGTCATTGCTCAGAATATCCCTGGGATGCCTCTTTTGGAATTATTCTCACTTTTATGGAGGAGAACAAATGCAGTGTCTTATGACTTAATGATCATGTCTTAGTTTTGATACAAAATGGGAAAAACCTGGTTTGCTCACCAATGTTCCTCAGTTAATGAGGAAATTGTTGGGGGAAAAATATGAAATTCATATTCAAACAACAAATAAGTGCTGCCTTTGAAGATGTTGCAAGGATTGTGCTACAGGCCTTTCAATACCAAGAATGTTTTCAGTAATGGCAGCGCACTAGAACAAGGGAGGAACTATCGTACCTTGGATTCGAGCAGGAGGCACGATATTGCCCCACGGACACACAAGGCGAGTGGTGATGGAGAGGAAGGCCAATTCTCTCATCACTCACCACTAGCGCGAGACTACAGCTGAGCATCCGGCCCCTGGGGGACCAGATGGGGGTTACGCCAAACCTTCCCAAAGGACAATCCAAGTAACAGCAGTGAGAGGAGATTGTATACAGCAAGTAGAACACAAGACATAGGAATTCAGGCAGGTAGTAGCCATCGATACTTCTTACTCAAGACTTTTCCCAAAGGCAGATAAGCCCCAGACCCTCAGACAGAAAGATGGAGGTCAGGTCAGGGCTTCGGGCCTCAGAGAAAAGGCAAGACAGTCAAAGGAGTCAAAGCAGATACTCAGTCCTCTGAGATGCAGACAAAGGGACTTGAGGGAAAGTCGGCCTTACCCGAGTATGAAAGGAGCCCAGTGGCCATTTCCCAAGATGGGGGAGCCATGTGAGAGTCCAACAGTCAGATTTTCATTGGATTTAAGTCTTGGATAGTGACAAATGCTAAGCCTCATTCAGTGAAGGACTGAGGCTTTTAAAACCCTTATGACTTCAATTAGAACTGAGGTAAAAGAGAGCCTGAAGGTGAGGTGAGACAGATGGGGAGCTGAGACATTTGGGAAACAAAGGAAAGAAACTGATCAATATGAAGATAACAGTTATAAATACGGGCTGATTGGATGCCCAAGGTCACTTTCTGAAGAGACCAACACTCATATAAATTCTGATACATTTATTTTGGAGCATCTATCACTTTATTGGCAAATCCTGCATGAAAAATCCCATACTTCCCTCTGGGTTTATTGTCCTTAGAAGGGTGCTATTGAATTCCATGGATTGACGGGATTTTCCAGGCACTATTTTTTAAATTAAACTATCCAAGTTCAGTTGGGTTGAAACCAGACCGTGGTTTTCAAGGAGGAGACAAATTGAGACCAGACTATATTCTAAACTCCCCCACGTTCTGGTTTCATTACGTTCTTGAAACCCAGATCAATTTTATGAAAAGAGTTGATAAAACTGGGCTTGATTCTTAGCAAACCTGACCCAGTTAGAACTTGAGGTTGGAGTGAATTCAGCTTTAATTTGGGGTGCAGTGCGAACAATGGAAGTGAAACTAAATATGTGCAAATGTGTAAGAACTCAAGAAGAGGAAAATATTATTAAGTGATAAATTTATTAACCCAAACCTCTGTGCAATGAGTGGACAATAACTGGTAAAAAAAATATTTCCGGATCTAAAAGCCCAGCAATTACTCTAAGATCATAATTCTAAAATAACTTTTCTGATTAAGTTCAAACTTTCCAAGAACATTCACCCATTATCTGAAACTGAACTGAGAAATTTCAAACTAAAAGTCATCGTACACCGTTTGCATGAGAATTAAGTTTTTACGATGGAACTATAGAGTAATCATTGTCAGATACTACCTACGATATTGAGGCATGAGACAAAAGGTCATTGGGCCCAGAGAAGAGAGAGAGAAAAGAGAGAAAGAAGGGAGGCGGGTGAAGGGAGAGGAAGAGAGAGAGAGAAGGAATGAAGGAATGAAAGAGAAAGGAGAGAAGAAAGGAAGGAAGGAAGGAAGGAAAGATAGAAGGAAGGAAGGAGGGGAGGGTGGGAGGAAGGGAGGGAAAGAAAGAAGTAGCGGGCAAGAATTATTAAGTCCCTACATTCTCAGAGCAAGCCAGTTGTGACCAAACCCCTCGGAAACAGGATACTGTTAGTTTTATTCTGACTGCTTCTCAGAAAATTTATTTTCCTTAGTGCAGCATCTGCCATCTGGACCAATCCCCAAGAGCTCTGTCTCCAGGGAGTCACAAAGTAATTGGGCCAATATTGATACCCCACTTCCACTGTTATTATCTCTCTAAGCTAGGGTTTCTCAACTTCAGAACTATGGACATTTTGGGCCAAAATGGGATTAAACATGCAAGGGTTTTGTTAGGGGAAATGTCTGTGAACTAAAATGGGGAGAGAGACAGGGAAAGCTGGGAGAACCATCAGATCATGATGCAAATCTGACGCTCAAGGGAAGGAGAGAGGGAAGGAAGGCTGGATGGAAGCATTCCAGACGCCTGTGCAGTCTAAGAAAGGGTTGACAAGACTGTCAAGGGTCCTTGAGCCAAGATGAACCATCTGGACCTGGCTTGCTTTAGAATTCCTGCCATGCCCAATCATTGGCTGGGCGCAGCCCCTGGGAAGCAAGACCTCAGCATGAACAGTGCAGTGGATGTCAGAGTGTGGCAGCTTGGGCCCTGCGCCATTACCTTCCTTACCGTGAGGGGTCTGTGAGGCTCAAGCTCATGGATGCCTTGGTCCACCCCTTGTGCCACATGGATCCACTTCTCCACGTAGGTTCAGGCAGCTCCTCTTCCATGGCTCCTGTGGACCTTTCTTCCTGAGGAAAAACTCAAAAAGAGGGAAATTAATGGGATGAAGAGCAACCCCCATCACTGCAATTGATCGCAAGGCCACGACTAATCTTCCTCCTCTCCCTCCTCCACTCTCCACTCTATATTCTTTCCCCACATCCTCAGATATCACATTGGCAGGTCTTGGTGGCGTCTCTGGTGGTGTGACCCAAACCATCATTCCTGAGGGGTCTTAACCCTTGATAATCATAGCCTTCACAGTTCTCGTTTGCTATACATGTCTATTCATAACTTCAATGGGGCAGGAGTACCAGGAAGCACCCAAGTGGATCGTCTGTGTTCTACCTTTATTCCTCCCTGTCCCCATTGTGTAGAAGCAGCCCTACCTCCTCCTATGATCAGAATCAATTACCTCTACCAATATGGTGACACTTTTTCCTGCTGCTGGTTCCAGGACACAGGACTCCAAAGTGTCCTAATGGCAGCCAGATTGTGTAGTTCAGTGGGATCCTTGCTATGTCTTCTAGCAAGAATGTGCTCCCTTTGAGGACCCAAGTAGCAGAGATAGGAAGAATAGTCATTGAGATTGATGGTAAATGGACCCACTTCTGTTTCCACTCCTTTATTCCTGGATTCATATTCCCTTCCTAGAGGGACACAATACCATATAGGAGTTTCTGATTTAATCAATACATTGCTTCCTAGAGGATGGCACCCCATCCTTTCAGAGTGTTTTCTCCAAGCTGGCACCTAAGCTGCTCCTTCCAAAGGACATTACAGCACTCAGTGAGGTTGACTGCCTCTGGGTACAGTATGTGATACAACTGTGGACGTGAGCCCATTCCAAGATCTTCTTCAATATGAATTGGTCAGGAGATATTCAGAATGGAATTCTCTTCATGTGGATCAGGCATTCTGTAAGACCCTGGATAGCTGACATGAGGCTCTGCAGGCAGAAAAAGCAAGTCTATCCCCAGAATAGGTATCTGTCTCTATGAGGATGAACCACTGGCCCTTCCAGGATGGAAAGGTCTTAATGTAGTAAACTTGCCACCAAGTGGCCAGTTGGTCTCCTCAAGGAATAGTGCCATATGGGAGCCTCAGTGTTGCTAACAATTTGGACATCCATTGATACCAGTAGCTAGATCTGCCATGGTAAGTGAAAGTCCATATTACTGGATCAATATGTCACCTCCATCTCTTCCACTCTATTCATGTGTCCATCATACCAGTTCGGGGGGTGACTAATGATGAAGGCTGGTTAATGTCAACTGGCCAAATCATCTTGTCCACTTGATTGTTCAGTGCTTCTTCCATGGTGAAGACTTTCTAGTAGGCATTAATGTATGAAACAAAATCTTTGCACTTTGTGCCCACTTCCATATGTTTAGCCTCAAGACTCTACCCCAGGCTTCCTTTTCGTCAGTCTTCCAATCTTTTCCTTCCAAGTTCTTGATCAGATGTCCAGGTCATTGGCCACTTCCCAGGATCTATATTCTCATTTTAGGCCATTTCTCCTTCTACACAAAGTGGATGACAGAGTGCATGGCTCACAGCTCTGCCCACTGGGAAGATTTTTCCTCCTTATTGTCTTTCAGGGTCAACCCTGAATGAAGCTATAATATAGCCACTGTCAATATTCAGCTTGTACCCAAGAAATAAGTGGAGCCATTCATAAACAAAACTCTGGATTTTTCTTCCTCTTTCAGCTGATCAACTGGAGCACCCATTAGGTCATAGGTGCAAACTTGAGGAGGGGCACTGGTGCAACTGTGGTGGAGGATATGGGTTCCAAGCCACCTCCTCATGCAGCTTACTCATGCCCTCTAGTTCTACTTGGACTCAATCCCAGATATACCATTTCCATTTTGCCACAAACTGCTTTTGGGTCCATAAGACTCTAAGGCTTGGTGGATCTAACAGAACCCAGTTAATAATGGACAATTCGAGATGCACAGTCACTCGATGTCTTATGGTCAAGTGTTCTACCTCTGTTGGGGTCCAGTATCAAACCAAGAGCTATTTCTCAAAAGGTAATCCTGCAAACGGCATGGGCTTACTCCAGAATCCCAGAGGCCTGTGTTATGATTCTCCTGCCAGAGCTTGCCATAAACTCCACACTGCATCTTTTTCCACCACTGATACCTTCTATACCATAGGGTCTGCTGGATCATATGACCCAAGTGGAGGGCCGATTGCACCACATCCCGGACCTGCTCCAGTGCCTTCTTCTGCTCTGAACTGTACACAAAGAGGGCAGCCTTCCATGACACCCAGTACAGGGGTGGGAGCAATATCCCTAGATGTGGGGTATGTTGTCTCCAGAACTCAAAGAGACCTACCAGATGCTGTTTCTTTTTTTTTCTTTTTTCTTTGTGTGTCGGGAGGGTGGGGGGGGGGTGGGGTGTGTGTCTGTGACAGAGGACGCAAGATTCAACAATTTGTCTTTTCTTTGGAGGGAATATTCCAGCATGCCCTTGACCACTGGACCCCTAAAATCTTCACTGAAGCAGCTGACCCTGAATCTTCCCACCCACTAGAGCATATATAGTTTACCAACACCCAGCATATTGGTCACCTCTTTCTCAATCGGTCCAATCATCATGATGTCGTTGAAGCAATAGATCAATGTGCTGGTCTATAAGATGTCCAGGCAGTTCAGGCCTCTTCAGACTATACTCTAACAGAGGACAGGAGAAATATAGACCTGAAGCAAAATTGTAAATGAATATTGTTGTCATCCCACGTGAATGCAAACAGTTTCTGATCCTCTTTTTTAATTGGCATGGAAAAGAATCCATTCGCCAAGACAATGGCTGCTTACCATAAGCCTGGGCCCTTATTAATCTGCTGTAGAAATGATTCCACATCTGGCACAGCAGCTGCACTTGAGGCTACCACTAGTATGGTAGTCTACAGAACTACCGGGATCCATTCAGTTTCTGAAGGGGCTAAACTAGTGAGTTAAATGGAGATATGGTAGGAACCACCACCCCTGCATCCTCTAGGTCTTTAATGACAGGACTAATCTCCACCATCCCATCCCCGCAAGATAAGATATTTTGGGGGGCTATTACATTGCATTGGGTGGGAAGGGGTTGGGAAACTTCAAATGTTTCTACTTGGCCTTCCCTACTATGATAACTCTTATTCCACAGACCAGGAAACCTGTGTGGAGGTTACTCCAGTTTCCACATATATCAACCCCAATTGTGCAATCCTCCAGGATTCCATTTGTTAACTGACCCCCATATGCTCTCTCTCTAACAAAGGGTGCCATGACAACACTTTTGATCTCTAAGTATTGATGTCATCTCAGGCCCTGTGTTCATTAATCCTCCATATGTCTGGTTATTCCTCCCTCATCTGAGCAAGTGGTCATAAGTCCTTTGGGGGAAAGGCTGAGGGAATTGTCACAGTATATTCTTGCCATGGTTCTGAAGAGTCCTTCTTCCTAGACTCCTGGCTACCTCTTCCGTCAATGGGTTCCAGATCTGAAAATCGGCTCAGGTCAAGGAATTGAGCAAGAGATTGTGACTTTTTATTGGGATAATTGTCCTCGGCCTCCTGTTCCTCCACTCTTGCCTGTATTTTTCTTGGAGTCTCCTCTTCCCAGAGCTCCATCATCTCCATGGATGTTGACAAGCCCAGCTCTGTGATTGCCTCTCCTACCTTAATCCCCGGCATACAGAGATGGCAATCACTGAGATGCTGATGCCCCTCTCCCCAGCATATTCCTTATGGCCTTGGTAAATATTTTGTCCTTTGGTCATGTTGTGCCAGGGACCATCTGTACTGCATCTACTAGCCAGGACTGTGTCCTGTCCTCCAGCTGGTTGGGAGAAAAGTCAACCCCAAGATCAAGGCCTGTTTCCTCTAAGAAACAAATGCCAAAGTGAGATTAAACATGCAAGGATTTTATTCAAGCAGATGTCTGGGATACAATGAGGAGGAGCTGGAGGAGGCTGGGAGAACCATCAGACCATTATGCAAATCTAACCCTGAGTGAAGAAGAGAGGGAAGGAAGGTTGGGTAGAAGCATTCCCAATAGCCCCACAGTCTGAGGGTCAGCAAAGTCTCTGGGGAATCTTCAGGCTAAAGACAGCTCTTGAAGGAGTCCTGTGTCTGCCGAGAAGGTGGCTGCCTCAGTAACCCTGCCACTTTCACTCATTGACTGGGAGCAGCCCATGGGCAGCATGGCTTCTGCATACACGGTGTGATAGGCTGGGGAGCACAGCCTCTGGGGGCCTTGCTAAATTATGCTCCTTGTTTTTGAAGATCTGGAAGCCTGGACGTTTGTGATTTTTTTCACTGTGAGCCCACCTTCACTGGAGTTGTTCACTGTTGGCATCCAGGATGTTCAGGTATGGAGATGTCCCTATCAAGCACTTTCTAGTTTGCTTCTTCTGGAACCCTAAGCATTTTACCAAATAAGGAATACTTTTAATGTTATTTCCTTGGCTTGGGTTACCTACTTCATGCAGATAGTTCTAATTCAGACTCCACGCACTCACATGTAGGCTTCCCTGTCACTTCCCCAAACAACAAGGCACAGTTTTTCTAATCTCCACTTCCTGGGTGGTGTGACAGCCATTCATGTTCCTAAACTTATGCAAGAAACTAAGTCTCAGATTTTAACTTAAAATTAAGGATTACTTTTATTCTTTACGATTAATTTCCAGCAGTGAGACCATGAGTCAAAGAATTTTATGGCTTTTGACATATGAAGTCCTAGGCAAGTGCATTAATTTACATTCCCATCAGCAGTATATGGATCTTGCAGCTTTTCCAGCATTCCTATCTTTTTTTTAATATCTGCTAATTTCATAAAGGTGAAAGTTTTCTCATCATTTTAGTCTGTTTTTATTAATTAGCTTTTGGTCATAGAACTGAGCATCAACTGACCAAAGAGCAACAGCAACCTGAGGGACTGCTGCTCCGGAATGTTTTCTTGTGTTCCACAGGATGGCGGGGAGGACGGGGATCCGACTTCCCTGGAGGTTGCTGTTGCCTCTTGAACCTTCCATCCTCTTGTCCCCTGCTCCTCGGTCAGACCAATGCACTGAACGCACCAGGCGCTTTGGCACTTGGACTTCGCTCATGTGACTCCCTCTGCCCGGGCTGCCCTACCTTTCCATTAACCTGACAAACGCCTACTTTTTCCATGAATTCTTTCTCTCTCCCTCCTCCCTCATCCCCACCCCAGTAGATTTACCACTCCTTCTTCTGCCACTGTTGTACTTCTGGGCACTTCTATCAGCATCCACAACACTCCAGTGCCCTTGTTAATTTGCAAGTCTTCTCTCCATATTCTAGTCCTCGAAGGCAGGGACCACGTTATTTTTATCTTCACATCATCAGCATTTTGATCAGTAAGTGTGCACACAATAAACAAATAAAATGCTTCAGGATTATCTCCAAGAGGAGAGAAAAAAGTAGCATAGCTTAACATTCATATTCATTGTTTTTCTTATCTGCCTTCTTAGCATTTCTTTTCTTTGGTCAGTCAGCATGCTCAGGTGTCCATCCACCCTCTCAGACTTCTGTTTTGGCGGCTTCTCAAAGGCAACAACAAAACCTTTCCAAAAGTGTAGACAGTCTGAGTTCACATGTTCTGGAGGTTCCAGGCAGGTATGGAAAATCGCAATGAATATTCCAACAGTCAGGCTCCTGGGCATCTTTAAAATCTAGATGTGGAATGTTAAATTGAAAAACATACGGATGCCAAATCGGAACTTTCCGTTTTAATCTAGACACAGCCCTACTTTTACTAGGAAGCTGGAAGTAATGTTGCTAAGCATCACAACTGTTCTTATGAATTTGCAATTTCCAAACTGAATTAGAGTTGACAGCACTTGTGAGCCTCCAGTGTGCATAAGGAGGAGGCCTAAATGGTTTCCGGCTGTCCATGAGAAGAGAATTCCAATGGCTTTAGGCTGAGAAATGGATTAAATAATAATAGAATGCTATTCTTAATGTTCCTGCATCACAACCTCTTTACAGGTGAAAGCAATCCTGAAGCGAAGTTACAACACACACAACCCCGGTCACACACAGCCAACATCCCAGCAACGTTCTCTCTGTCATTCCCAGAATAATAATAGCTTAACAGTGAGCATGGAGAGTGGGAGGAGGCTCCACAGAGGAGCCCCTCACCCCTCTTCCCACCTACATTCTCCCACAGTTCTGAGCCCTCACACTGATCCAGAAGAAACATAAGGCTTATCACACCCTTGACTGTGGGCCTTTACTCAACATTAGAAATGCGTGAGGAACTGGGTCTGCTGGAAGGAAATCCAGCAAAGGCATTTGTCAGCTGAAAATACGTTGAAAACATTACAACATAACCTAGAGTTTCAGTGGCTTTGCTAAGCCAGAAAGAAGGAAAAAAGGAAAGAAAACATGTTTCTCACGAATTCATGAGAGTTACTCATCATCTGGAGTAACTGAATACTCGTCCAACAGGCTTCCTCTGGTCTCAGGCTCCAGTAAAGTTGAATTTAAAAGAGGTTGCACCTGCTGCATCCTCCTATAGCTTCTAAAACTCAGGGTCATTGAAACTATATCTATACAACAAAAGAAAGTCTTTAAACCAAGTCTGGTCAGGAGGGGAGGGCAGACAGGCTGCCGGGCTTCTCCCCTTTCACTCCACAGCCCCTCCCTCAGCCAGTATGGCCCCAAGTTGAAGGTGCTTCCCTGTTAAAGTCACTTGACTACCTTAGTTCCTGTCTGGCCTTGTTCGGTCCCGGAAGACGGACTAGTCAGAACTGGACATGAAATCGCAGGGAGTACTCACACACTACAGATCTACCTGAAATACGCTGAGATGTATGCCCCTGACTCCTGCCTGCTCTACCAGGAATTGTTACTCATTTGTGTAGCATGTAATCTGAACTAGAAAAAGACATTGTAGTGGAGAGGACACAACAGGAAAGATGTCATGAACAGTACTTATGCAGCCAGATATTTACGTGTCCATACCCGGTACATGGGTAACAAATGGAAAGAACTTGATTTTTCTTCACACAAAGTTGGTGGACTATGATTGAAAGCTTAGATATAGACAAGAAAGGGTAGACTACGATAAAAAAAAAAAAAAAAAAAAAAAACCAGCATGAAAGAGACACGGGCAGAAAAGCGCTCTGTTACAAGTTACGTACCGGCAAGAACATGATTCATACAATCAAAGGTATGTGTAAGGAGAGCATTTCTATTCACTTTTTATTATTTTTTCTCTAAAAACAATGCATGTTAACTACATGTAAATTAGAAAACTCATATAGGCAATAGAAATTCCTACATCCGTAAATAGTGTGCCAACCCAACGACATGTAAAAGTCCTAGACTGTGGACAAGGACACTATCAGTCTTGTTCACCACTGTCAACTCAATGAATAGTCTTAGGATGAATGAATTCAAGAGACTTTTCTATGCATATATACACATAAAATGGAATTACCCCATACACATTATTTTGCATTTACCGTATATCATGGATATATTTTCCTGTCAATATATATTCATCGACAGCATTTGCTTGCTGTATTTCATGATGGTTGTTTGTACCATAACTTACACAAGGGACTCCTTTTCTGTATGAGCCACTGGCAGGGGCCATTCCTCCCTTCTTATTCTCCTTGCTTGGGACTATTGCTCATTCCTTGGTCCCTCTTTTTCCTTGAGCTCTAATAGAAGTGTTCTCAAGTTTTTATGAGCATTATGATTTCCTGAAGAACTTGTTAAAAATTCAGACTCCTGAGCCCCGCCCCTAGAAATCTGAATTCATTTGACTGAAAGGAGTCACGAGAATCTGCGTGTTTAAAAAAGACACCAGGTGATTCGTCTGCGGAGGATGGGGAGACACCTTGTGAGAATCACCATTTTGCCAAACGACAGAATATTGCAAGCATATTTTCACTCCTTCTCCATATTTGCAGGCCTCCACCCTCTGGAAGCCCTGGCCCTGTTTAGAGAGGAATATATAAAGGTCTGCTTCCAGGTCCCAGAGATCCAAAGTAAAGTACTCAGTGCTTACGGACACTTAGCCATAGAATGGGCCGGTACACATAGTCAGTCAGAAACACCTCTGCTGGTTCTGAAAACAGCCAAGCATTTGAGACAAACCTGTGACAGAAGGGCCCCTCCCAGGGCCCTCTGATAAAATTTTAAGCTAACTTCAATTTTACGGATGCCCCTGAATGTGTGTGTGCTCATTATACCGTACCTCTGGTTAGCCCACAAAAAGTCCAAAAAGATCAGAAAACATACCGGGAAGTTCCTTTGTTGTCTGTCTCCTTGAGTTGCCCTCCCACCTTGCCTTCCCTCCACCACTGCCTCTCCCCCTGTCTTTGGTATTGTGCTGGGAAGGGGCTGGCATAGCAAGGGAGATGGACAGTGTCACTTTTGGAGACTTGGAGTAAGCTTCTCTTCCACAGTCAGGCTTGGAATTCCATGGCCTGTTGGAAGTCAAATCACAATAAACCGCCCTGGCATGCTATGACCACACAATCCCTAGCTTAATTCACCTCTCTCAAGGAGAGGTGGGAACCACAAGGGCGGCGTGAATGAGGTCTGATTCCTGTGACAAGGATCGTGGCGGGTCTGGATCACATGAGGAGGAGCAGGAATGTCTGCAGCAGCCTTCTGGGCGCCCCTCACCTCTTCCCCAGAGGCTGGCACAAACCTCCTCACGTGAGATACCTTCTTAAAACCCTTCCAGGACCTCCATTACATTTAACATAAAATCCAAACACTTAAGCATGGCTCCCAAGGTCCCTCCTCATCTAACCAGTGTTTTTATCTTCCAGACTCACCTCTTGCCTCTCCCTGCTCCACCCTTCCTCCACACACACACTCACACCTACTGTGTGCGCCAGTCGTAACCACACTGCATTCTGATTCTCAGATTCACTACTCCGTCTCATCTCTGGACCTTTGCCACACACTGTTTCTTCTGCCTGGAACATTCTGGACCACTCTTGCCACCTCTCCTACTGAAGAACTTCTACTTACCTTTATGTCTCACGTTAAACACTGCCTCCTCTAGGAAGCTTTCTTTCATCCTTACCCTTCTGTAGTAGGTTGAATAATGACTACCCAAAGATAGCATATTCTAATCCCTGGTATTTCCTTATTTGGAAAAAGAGTCTTTGCAGATGTAATTAAGGATCTTGCGATGATAAGAAGATAAAAAGATTACCCTGGATTATCCAGACGGGCCCTAAATGTCATCACAAGTGTCCTTATAAGAGAGAGGCAAAGGGAGAGAACATAAGGACACACAGAGGAGAAGAGCACGTGAAGATGGAGGCAGAGGGGAGAGTGATGTGGCCACAAGCCTAGGAATGCCAGGGCGGCCACCAGGAGCCAGAAGGGGCAAGGAACTGATTCTCCTTTAGGGCCCCCAGAAGGAGGGCAGCCCTGCTGGATTTATAGCCTCCAGAACTGTGAAAGAATAAATTTCTGTTGTTTTAAGCCACCAAGTTTATGGCAATTTGTTAAAACAGCCTCAAGAAGCTAATACACTCCCCAACCTGGGAGAGTTCCCCCTTCCCTCTTCTCCCATGACACACCCAGCACAGCACTTACAGCCCTCAACCCTTATCACCTACTTACTGGTCCTCTGACTCCATGAGATTAGGACTGGGAGCACTGTCTGTTCTGTTCTCCACTGTATCCTCAGTGCATACAGTAGATGCTCAATAAATATTGTAGAATCAATAGGTGAATGAATTAATGGATGAATGAGAGAACGAGGAAAAATTTTCTTAGAAAGAGAAAATAGGGGCACCTATTAACTGTTATTTGAAAGGCTATTATTTATAGAGAGGGAGATGAAATGAAAATGTATTGAATGTCTCCTGTATCAGTCACTATGCCAGATGGTTCATGTATATTATCTCATTAATCCTCACAAAATCCTTGAAGAGTAGTTATTATTGCTCTGGTTTTACAGAAGAAGTAAGGCTCAAAAAATGAAGAAATTCACCTGTGGTCATATAGGACGGAACAGGCATCTGTGAGGTGTAACTAGATGCAAGGGTGAAAGACAGGGCAGCGGAGGTCAACTTA
The DNA here is from genome assembly GCA_031878705.1 of Tapirus indicus. NCBI lineage: Eukaryota > Metazoa > Chordata > Mammalia > Perissodactyla > Tapiridae > Tapirus > Tapirus indicus. The sequence goes on along the minus strand of CM062926.1, from coordinate 110,828,597 downwards.
GAAAGCCGCTCTTGGTATTAACAGAGTGTCCAACAATGAAACGAGTTGCCTCAAAAAGCAGACAGTGTCACTGGGCACATTCAAACAATGGCAGAATGACCATTCATGAGGAAACCAAATAATGTCTGAATTAGCGGGAGGGAGGTGCAGATTATTAGATGACCTCTAAGGCTCGTTCCAGCCCAGACTCTGTGGTTCTAGGGTGGACTGGGAGGTCAGGGAATGAACAGTTTTGTTGAAGTCTTAATAAACACATGAATTTGGTCTTACGGGCCGTAAAATCTAGTAGAGGATTAGCCCCTACAGCCCGCGTACCAAAACGGAGGTGAAGTTGGCACAAGAGCATAGCTCCTCTCGAGGACACTTCTCTCCCATCTTTGGACCGGTGATCCACTTTCCCTTTCCCTCCCTCCTGCAAGGATCAGTCCTGCCCATCTCCCGATCCTAGACCAGGATCCAAAGGTTTGGAAAACCCCTCTTGGAAGTTGTCTGAGCCTTGTCAGCATTTCCCAAAGTGTTTTGAGGCCCACTTGATAGTTCATGAAAAACAATCTTCCTTGGAGATGGCATTTACTCCATAATGACCTGAAGAGACCCTATGAATAATTCTTTTTTATTTTCTAATAAAATATCTGAAATGAATGTGTTATCTTATTGTTTACCTCTTTCTCCCTAAAGCAGATTGCAGAAAATAAGATCAGTAAATCAAGAATTCAGTTGGCTTCTGATCCCCAATCTGATATGACCTCTCCCTCCTTTCAACATCCAGGGATACTTCTGCTTCTCTTAGCATCCTTGTTTAATTGAGTAAACTGCCTTGTACTACTGTTGCCTTTTGTCATATTCTCCTGGTGAGATCTAAGTTCCTCAGGAGCTGAGTCAAATCGTGTTTTTCATTCTCTGCAGTACCTTCAACATTGTATAGCACGTGCTAGTCAATTGAGCTGCTCAGAGTTTTGCTATACAATGATGTGTCACTGAATGACAGGGTTGTGTTCTGAGAAACGCATCCTTAGGTGATTCCATCATTGTGCAGACATCACAGAGTGTACTCACACAAACCTAGGTGACACAGCCTACTACACACTTAGGCTATATGGTGCTAATCCTATGGGACCACCATCATGTATATGGTCCATCCTTGACCAAAGCCTCGTTATGTGGTGCATGACTGTATTACAATTTTTAATTTACATGAATCTGATTATATTTCATTAATAGATTAGAATTTCTTGGCTATAGAGTAATTAGTACCTTCTAAGTCATTCACATTCAATGTGATGACTTCTCAGTTTGGAAAGATTTACAAATTACTATATGTAAGAAATCATTATATCCAAGATTTTAAGATTTTCCTTTGTTGTTTATCAATTTAAGTATATGTTTTTTTCTCTCAGACACACCAACATATTTATTGATTATTGTTTAAGTTTTAATTTTAATTATACTTTCTAAATTAACACACAAAAAAATCTACTTTTTTAAAATTCATGTACAGTTCTACGAATTTTTACACATGTATAGATTCATATAACCATCACTACCATCAGAATACAGAACAAGTCCATCATCCCCAAACACTCCCTCATACTATCCTTTAGTAGTCACACCCTCTGCCCAGCCCTAACCACTGGCAACCACTTGCTGCATCACTATAGTTTTGTCTTTTGGAGAATGTCAAATAAAAGGCATCACACACTATGTAACCTTTTAAGACTGGCTTCTTTTACTTAGTGTGATGCTTTTGAGATTCATCCAAATTGCCCTGTGTATCAGTAGTTGATTCTTTTTTTATTGCTAAGTAGTATTCCATTGGATGGATGTACCATAGTTTATCCATTCACCCATTGAAGGACATTTAGGTTGTTTCTACTTTTGGTGATTATGAATAGAGCTGCTATGAACATTTACATACAGGTTTTTGTGTGAACATAAGTTTGTGTTTCTCGAGGGTAAATACCCAAAATGGGATTGCTGGGTCATATGGAAAGTGTATGTTTAACTTCATAAGAAACTGTCAAACTGGCTGTACCATTTTACTTTCCCACCAGCAATGTATGAGAGTTCTGGTTGCTTTGCATCTTCACCACCACTTGGTATTATTAGCATTTTTTATTTTAGCCATCCTAATAGATGTGTAGTGATATCTCATTGTTATTAAGGTTTTTATAACTTTTATAAATGGGGCAATTCTATTAAATCTGGTGTGGGGGGTTATCTAGCAGAACATATGGCCCCATAGCCAACTTTATTTATCTTATTTTTCAATACCCCAAGTATATAATGTAGTAGCTGCCTTATAAAATATTCCAAGGTTAAGCTCAGAACTGTATTATCATTTTCTCAAGCAGTGTTTGAAATTTAGCTCATGGTGTAGAGTAGTAGAGAAACTGGCTGCTCCAATGAACGTAAGCGGAAGTCATGAATGGACATAACAGAAAATGCAATTAGCCCAGAGCAGGGAAAAGTCAAAGCGGTGCAGAGTGTGGAGGAGTCACCTATCCATGTCATGATCTCAGGGCTGGGCTCTTCTGAGGCCCCTTGCGCAGAAGGGCACACTTAGCCAAACTCAATCCCACTGAGGGCTAGAGTACAATTTGTCCCCTCTGCCTGAAATGCCCTTCCCCTGTATCTTAGTAAGATTGGTTCCTTCTTGTCATTGAGACTTCTACTTAAATATCTTCTCATCAATGACGTCATCCCATCCCAATGACCACCCATCCCAATGCAGGCCCACAAGTCACTCCCTATCTTCATCATTGCCTGACATTATCTTATTTATTTATGATCTGTCTCTCCCTATCAACTCAATAGTTCCAGTGCCTAGAACAACACTTCATGGATAGTAAACACTCAGTGTGTGTTGAATGAGTGGATGAGTGAGTGGGTAAACACACTGGTGAGACACTTTCTTCTTGCAGATACTGCCGGGTGATGTGTTACTCACGGTACTGTAAACCTGAGCCCTGACCGTAACTTAGTCTTCACATCTTTGAGGCATTGATGGGAAGGGTAAAAACCAGAACCACCATTTCAAGGTTGTAAGCACTTTTCTGTGTTGTGAGGTGGAGACTCAAACGAATCTTCAATACAGACCAATCTATTGTTCTGGGAAAATGGTTGGAGTAGGCCTTTCGTTTATAGAACAAAGACCCTAATCATAAATACAAGTGTCTGAGATGATGTCACACCAAGAAAGCAAACTGCTCTTCTGAGAATGTAAAAGGTTGTCTGTAGGGTGGGCAGACGAGGCTTCCTTTGAAGAAATGCTTCTTTTCTAAGAATGAACTTGGATGGGGCTGGGCCTGCTCGTTCACTCTGGTTCCCATGGAGCAGTGTTTTGTATGAAGAGGGGTGTGTAGATGCAGGGACCTTGAAAATGCAGGATGTATCGACTTGATTTCACTTCACATAAAAGTAAACTTGCCTGGGCTCGGTGCCACAATCATAACTCGATCATTACAACCCAATTTGTGGTACTGTTAAAGCCCCAGAGACCAGACTCTGAGAAAGGTTAAAATAAATAAGGAAATAAGCAAACAAACAAATAAATAAATAGGGAAGCTGCTCTTTACTTTTGGAATTCACAAAGGGAATATGTAAGACCTCACACACACATTTACCCACATACACAGACCTCTGTGTGTGCGTTGTCTATAACAGTACTGGCCTACTAGGTTCTGCTGTGATTGTCTGGAATTGGTGCTCGTCTAGAAACAAGGCCACCTAGGAAATAAAAAGAGCCCTGGGGAACCAGACCTCGGAATGAGCCACAAAGGACAAGTCTCGCACTGTTTGGGACTCCCTGTCTTGAACCTGGACCCTGAAGAATCGACATGTTATCAGAGCGCTCCTTACCAACAGTTTTTCTTTATAATAAAATGATAGCACTTGTGACCATAGCATCCTAAATTACGGTCATAAATCCTTCATCCTCACAAAATAATGTGGTTCAGCCATTCAGTCACATGATAAACATTTGTTGAGCACATACCCCGTGCCAGGCACCTTGTGGGCACTGAGAAAACAGTGATAAGCAAAGCAGACATTATCTCTACACTTGTGTATGCCCTCCACTTAATAAACAGACACTATCCAACATAGCAGGGAAACAGATCTTAGTCAAATACAGCAGACCAATTTCAAGTCATGAAGAAAGCAAGGAAGGCGTGGAAACATTTACGAGAGAGGCATCACCTAGTCTGGGGAGTGGAGGAGGCTCTCCTGAAGAAGTAATTATTCTTAAGCCAAGATCTCAACATCGAATAGGACTAAACTAGGCAAAGAGGAGGGGAAGAACATTCCAGGTCCAGGAAGTAGTATGTACCAAAGCCCTGAAGGAGAAGAGAGCAGGGCCTGATCGAGGACTGGAGGGGAGGCCAACAAGCCTGCAGAGAGAGAGGTCCAGGATGAGGATGGAGACGCGTGCAGGAGTCAGATCACGCAGGGTCTGTGGGTCGTGGTTGAGACCTTTGCCTTTATGCTAAGATCATAAGAAGCTTTGAAGGCTTTGGAAAGATCACTTTGGTGCAGGGTGGAGCTCCTGTTGGAGAAGGCAAGAGGCAATTCAGGGAACCATTTAGGGGTGTGCCAGTCATCCAGTTATGGGCTCTCAGCTCAAATCGACTCTTCTATGCTATGCATTGTGATGCGGAAGCTGGGAATCTGAAACCTACATTTCTACTTTTGACCACTGGATCCATGTTAGGCTCTGCCAATAGAAGGTGCTAGAAGGAGACTGCAAGGCCCCCGCCCCTCCCCAGAGACACCAACACTAGCCAACTGGAGAGCCCTCCTCAGAGGTCTGGGTCCCAGGCACACAGGTTCCTGTAAGTTTCTAAGTCTTAATAATTCTAACCTCCTCCTCTTGCCCCACCCCAGGGGTGGTAGTCGAAGTTGCTGCCTGCATGATACGTTAGACTTCTCCTTTTGCTCCTCAATTACCTAGTTCACATAGTTCTGCCGGGTTAACAATTCTTTATGTTACATTCTCTCTGTTCAAATAGTGTGGTTTCTGTCCCTGGATGGACCCTGGCAGATAAAGGTGGCTACTGCAGCACCACAGCAGACAGTTAGGGCAAGAGGTGGCACGAAAAACAGGGAAACATGGCCTTGTTTTTTTTTCTGAGGTTTCTATTCCAACTTGATTGCTCCATAATCGATTTGTTTTTTAAGATTATGAGGGGAAGAACTGTCTTCTTTGCGAGTAATTCGTAGAAACTGGGTCCACAAAAGGATCTAATAACTATTTATTGAATAAATTTAAATGAGCTTTCTAAGAGTTTAAAGGGTCTCAAGGGACATCTTTATAATTTCGAATTTACTCTACCATCTTGAAATATAATATATCCCCATATGTTTAGAAATATGTATATCTAGAAGTCAAAGTCTTAAAAGATATAGTGGCCCAGCTTACCGTGCTAAAATAACATGGTAGTATTGTCTAATACTTTTAATGCAAGATTTTGTAAAACACTCTTTAATCCTACTGGCTGATACGAGGCTAAGCTATTTTGCCCAGCTTGATAACTGATTCATTTTCAAAGACTATTTCCTCAGCAGAAACGAAGCACACAGCTGTTGTTTGATTTAGGGTACAACTTTAAATGCCTTGGGAGAATAAAAGCCTCGCGCTTTCATTATCTGGGTTATTAAAAAGCAGCCATATCCCCAATGCTTTTAATAAAATATATAAACTCTATGAAAATGTTATTCTTCAAAGAATATAACTCATTAAATTTTTAATTCAATTTAAAATTGCAATGACAACTTTTAATATTTGTGTCACCGTAATAGTCAAGGCTAACAAGTCACAGAATCACTACTCTATGTCAAGTTAGCCAATTTTTTTTCCTTGAAGTTTCTGAATTTTCTATTAGAAAATTACTCTATTAGATTCTGGCTCATCTTCCCACATTACAGTATTTCAAGCCTGGTCATTTTCTCACCATTTACCAAGTCCTATGGATTTTACCTTCTCAATTTTCCACCCCTATCCCCTTCTGTCAGTTTCCTCTTGCACCGCCCTGGTGGCCTTAGTTACCTCTTACTTGGACTATTGCAGTAATCTAAATATGGTTGCCAGATTTACCAAATAAAAATAGAGGACATTCAATTAAATATAAATTTCGGATAAACTACGAATACTTTTTTTAGTATAAGTATGTCCCAGATATTTTCCAGATATTGCATGGGACATACTTACACTTAAAAAAATATTTGTTGCTTATGTAAAATTTAAATTTAACTGGGCACCCTGTATTTTATCTGCCCATCCTACTCCTAACTCATGTCTTTATCCTCTCCTTGTCTGAATCCACCCTTTCTATATTTCTGCACATACCAAAAACAGATGCTTCCGATCAAAACACACCATCACTCCCACCCCTTCCCTGCTTTTAATTCTTCAGGCAAAGGAAATCATTGATGATTTTAAAATACAAGCACCTTACCCTAGCATTTAAGGCTATCACAATATCCTCTTAAAATGACATTTTGGCCTTTTTACTTAATTGTTCTCAATTGAATTTATACTATTCACTGACCCCATAACTCCATGTTTTCCTGCTTCCATAGCTTGACAATATAGGCCAACCTCCAGAATATCGTTTCATCCTTAAAGGTTCACATCAGAAACAAAGAGTAATAATACCTACACAGAAAGCACTCAATAAATGCTTGCTCTTTTATTGTAATTGTATAATTATAAATATTAGCATTGTCTTGAAACTTCAAGCAAAAACAGAAAGTAGTTAAGATAAAAAATTTGGAGCAATATATTGATCCAATTCTTATTGCATAGTTGCAAAATTGAACCCAAAAGCTCCAACCTAGACAAGGATCTGTTATTCCATAATAAATGCAAAGTTATTGTGGAAACTAACTCACAACGCTAAATCCTTGACCCATGAGAAATCACTTAGAGTTGTCTAGAATGGAAAAACTCAGAAACAAATGAGCTGGCACCTAAACAGTGGTGAAGTGAGAGCCCCACCCCTACCCAACCCCTGCAGCTCCAAAAATAAGCTGCCCTTGTTTTTCTACTTTCTACTGTCCTCCAGCCTTAAGTTCTCTCTGTTTGTTTTGGAGAGCCATTTTGAAATTCTGAATTTGTCCATTATTCCAAAACTTGGGTATTTAGCTTGAACTCGTATTAAATACATATTTTAATTTTCCAAATGTGGTTAAAAAATGAATAAATAAAATAATCTCAAACATCCCAAATAAACTTTATTATAAGTTTATATGCACACAAAAAAAACCATCAGGACCCCAGCTTTTGTATTACGTTCCAGTTGGGTGCAGTATTAAGCAGGGCAGATAGGAACTTTATTTTCAATGGCCTTTTTAAACACCAGTAACAACATGGCATTATGCTTTTTTCCCCTTAATATCACCTTATATGGAAACTTAACTGAGAAAAGCGATTGGCTTCTGAGAAATGATTTAAAGCAACTTACAGTACATGAGTTCAGCGACTCAAGATGCTGAGGCAGGGACAGCCTACTTCTGCTCTGGAGTTTTACCAGATTACGCGCTTCCAACTACACGACATAGACGTTTTTCAACCTGCTTCCTTCTACAACCTTCAAAAATTATCCTTCCCACTTTGAGAACAATCGCTTTCCTATAAAGAATACCAGGTGCTAGTCATAGCAGAATGCCCGGCATCCTCGGAGTGCCCCGGGAGGAGGAAGCCTGGGCGTGCTGAGGGGCGCGACCTCCTAGGACTGGGAAATGACTCTGGTTCTGACCAGGTCAGTGGGTCCCCACGGTAATGAATGGATGAGCCAGCACCTTCCCCTCCCAGCGTTGCTGAGAGGGCCTCCAGGAAATGAAATGTCTCCACCAACACCAAACCTCAAACCAGCGAGAGGAGCAGCGTTTCTGGCCTCAATCGTACCCCACTGGGCTCTGTGGAAACACCGCTGGCCCGCGAAGGAGCCAGAAATAACACTTCCTCTCCCGGTCCAGGCAGAGCTGAGAGACACCTGGAGGGGTTACGGGGTTCAAGCTTCTCTACCTAGAACTACATTCTACTTACAAAGTATTCTGGAGGCTCGTACTTGTGGTTGGGGAAGGGAAAAAGAGTGCCGAGCAGAGCCCTGGAAGCCCCGCCGCGCTCGCCGCGGTGGCCCCGTGAGCACCGGCCGGCTGCAGCGGGCGCGCAGGCGGGGTGCGGAGCGGGACCCGCCCGGAGAGCCGCCGTCAGCATCGCTTCCCAGCTCCGCGTTCAGGGCCGCCGTGCTGGAAGTCTGAAGTTAGCCACGGTGGGAGTATGGACTCCACGGAAACCGGCAAATTCTGCAAGTCCTCCTCCTCTCCTCCCCCAGAGGACCAGTTGTTACCCAGCCACCAGCCCTCCACTGGGCTCATGTAATGCTCGTTGATATCTATGGAGTGCTTATTGTATTCCAGATGTTTTCACATGCGCCATCGCACTTGATCATCACAAAAGGTGGAAATATTGGGTGGAGAGGAGCGTAAAATAGCTGTGCTGTCATCCCCTTGAGTCCAGTGTTCACCACTGCCTTCATTTTACTGTATAGGTGAAGAGACTGTGGCTGACGTGATTGAGCGACTTGTCCAAGGTCATCCAGCCAATAAGGGGTATATTCAGACCTTAAACCAACGCTGGCTGAAGTGAAAGCCTCTGTGCTCTCTGTCACACACCCCTGCCTGGTCAGCGCAAACCCCAACAGCTCATTGACCGGCACTCGATAGAGAGAGTACACAAAGAATAAGAAAGTTAGGCTCTTCTCAGCTTAGTTGCTAGAAGCGCTACTGCCTTGCCTTTAAAACCAGGCAAGCAGGGCCCCTAAGCTGCCCGTCTCGGGGGCCCCTGCACTTTGGAATGCCTTCCTTGAGTTCCCCTCCAGTCCTGGGATCACCTGGAATCAGCAGTACCATCCAGGCAAGAGCCCAAACAGGGACCCAAGTTGGCCCCAGTTCCCGTTTCTCCCTTTGGGGATGTTTTCCAACCTTCCAACCCTCTACCCCAACTCCCCTACCCACACATGGAGTGGACCCCATGGCCCAAGGAGCTCTGGGATCATGCCCAGGTGGTAGCCCCAGACCCCATGGCCAGGCCTCATTCCAAGAGGGTGTCCTGCCTAGTGGATTGCTCCTGCTGGCCAGTGGGGTATTTCTTAAATGGGTTTATGCAGTATTGGGCTTCCAGAATGTTGCTAACATGCTGATTTGGGGTGAAGCTCCCTCATATCAGACACAGGATGAATTCAGGGTTTAGGACTACCAGAAATCCTGTGGTAGGCAGAATCATGGCCCCCAAAGATGTTCACACTCCAGTCCCTGGAACCTCTAACTCTGTTATGTTATGTGACAGAAGGAACTTTGCAGATATAATTAAGGTATAGACCTTAAATAGGGAGGTTAGCCTGGATTATCTGAGTGGGCCCAATCTAATCACATGAGCCCTTAAAAGCAGAGAACTTTCTCCAGCTGGAAGCAGAAGAGAAATGAAGCAGAATGGAAAGTCACAGAGATTCAAAGTCTAAGAAGGACTGAACCTGGTGCTTCTGGCTTTGAAGATGGATAAAAGGGGGCCACGAACCAAGGAATGCAGGTGGCCTCTAGAAGCTAGGATGACACCTGGCCGACAGCCAGCAAGGAAATGGGAACCTCATTCCTGTGACCACATGGAACTGTATGTTGCCAACAACCTGAATGTGCTTGTAAGAGGATTCATCCCCAGAGCTTCCAGAAAGGAATGCAGCCCTGCCCTCACCTTGACTGTGGCCTTGTGAATTCTGGGACACAGAACCAGCTGAGCCATGTGTGCCCGGATTTCTGAGCCATAGCTGTGGGTAATAGATGAGGGTTGTTTTAAGCTGCTAAACGAGTGGTAATTTGTTAGGGCAGCAATAGAAAATGAATACAGAGCACCAGCAGCCCTAGGGGTTGAGCCACATGTGCAGGCCCATGTGCAGGCTCTAACCTGTCCACACTCTGACCAAAGCGCTGCCTCCAGGTCCAGCACTGAGGAAAGCAGGAGTGGGGGCAGCTGTGCTTTATCTTGTGCTCCCCGTCCCCCACTGCTGGTGCCTTGCCACCAACAGGCCCTTCCCAGTGATGTCCCCCTCTGCCTCCAGTTGATGTGGTGATGGCATGCTTTCCTGGGTAAGGCTTCAGCGGTGCCTGACGTGGGAGACACATTCCTTACATGAATGCGAACTTCACCTCTCCTGCCAGCTCGGGCGCTGCATGGAAGACAGGGATGCACTCATCATCGAAGGAAGTCACATTCTGGGGATGCAGTGATAACGACCTAAAAAGTTCAAAAGAAGACATGATTGGAAGACATGCTGCTCCACCTTATGCTATAAAATTCTGAACATGACCAAAAACCAAATTATCATTCACATCTTCCCGCGCACTCTGACTATGACTTGCTTTTGTGGTCATCCTCAGCGAGGTACAATAACCACCTCCAAGAGAGTCGTTGGAGGCCGGTATTCACAGGCAGCCTGACGGATGATGCAGTGTCATGAGTAATGCTAACCACCTGTCAATAAATGGAATTAGGGGCCTGCAGAGGCTGGGAGATCCATATTGTTTCAATGCTAACAGATTCTGAAGAGTCCTGGCATTGCAAGTAATAATAGCGTTGCTACCTGTTCCTCGTGGTGGAAAATACGAAATTAGCCAGGAACAGCACATTTGACAATAAAGACCACAAGGAGATGGTTCCCAGACCTGAGCAGGAATCTTCACGTGCACTAATTGGACAACAAGTATATACATAAACACCTCTTCTCTACCCATGGTTCTAAATTTTCATTGACAAATCATATGGGCCTCATGTGGGTCCATGAATTTTGGTGATATATTTTTAATCAAATTGTTTATATAGACAGGAGCCCTGCAAAAAAAATTTGCTCAGGCCCCTGCATACCCACTGGCAGCCTTGGTGTTGTTAAACCCTTCAACAGCTATGGTGGCAGCCAGCTGGTTGTTCTCCTCAGTGAAATACCTCCTGGTCAACGCTCAGCCAGAACTCTCCTCACATCCTAGCCCTTGAGTGGAAGCAGCAACATGTGGCACGGTCAGGGGCCTCTCCCAGCCCCACCACCACCCTGCCTAGAATGGAGCCTACATCAAGCCTCTCAGTTGTCCTCAGTTGTCTCCCTGTTAACTGTTGGGTGGGATTCCCCATGCTCCTTGCCTGCATAACTAGGAAGTGCTGTGTCATATACAAGACACTCAAAATAGGACCTTCTCATGGTCCCGATGACTGGTCTTGACTGACAACTTCTGGTTGACTTTTCTATAGAGGTTAATGTCAGGCCACGTAACTAGAGTGTAATTGAGTCCAAACCATCAGATCATAGGACATGAGAGCCAGAAAGCACCTTAGGGAATCATCTGCCTCAAAGACCACATGTTGAGTGTTAGGATGCTGAAGCCCAGAGAGCTTAGAACAGTTCCTCAAATCTCCACAGGGCAGATCCAGGTGTCTGGCCCAGTGCTGGCAGATGGCGGAGGGACAGGGGCCACAGAGAAGAATAGTTAAGGGCTTGAACTCTGGAGTCAGATTGCCTCTGTTTGAAACTATAGCTCAATTTTTCCAAAAGAAAAATGAGCATAATAATAATAGCACCAAATTCATAAGGTTGCTGTGAAAATTACATGAGAAAATATATGTAGAGGGTTTAGCACAATGCCTGGCACCTGGAAAGCACTAAGTAAACATTGCTCATACTACTTGACAAGCCCACCTCACTGGTCAAGGAGGGTTGACCTAACTCAACAGCTAAGCCAGTGCACAGCAGAGTAAGGCCATTCAGCAGGTGTCAGTGGGAACCTGCTATGTGCCACATACTATGCTGGTGCCTGGGGCAGTCTGCAGAAAGGAGTTCCCCTGGGTTACAGACACAGATGGTAGGAGCTGCCAAAGTCCAAGCTGGAGGCCATGCTTGCATGTGAAACATGTGGTCCCTCCTCCTGCTCGTGCAATCCTTAAACCCACTGCAGTCTGACTTCCAGTCTTGGCACTTCCTGACCCTTGCTAAGATCATAGAATTGCCTAATTCAAAGAATCACATGTCTACCATTGTCTTTTTTGATATTTGTCTTTTTTTGAAACAGCTGTTGAAACTCTCTCCTCTCTTAGTGTATTAGTCAGCTCAGGCTGCCATAACAAAATACCACCGACTGGGTGGCTTAAACAACAGATTTTCTCACAGTTCTGGAGGCTGGAGGTCCAAGATCAAGGTGCTGGCAGGGTTGGTTTCTGGTTTGGCCTCTCTTCCTGGATTGCAGATGGCGTCTTCTCACTTTGTCCTCACATGGCCTTTTTTCTGTGCTTGTGGAGAGAGAGGGATCGATCTCTGGCATCTCTCCCTCTTCTTAGGGATTAGGGTCCCACCCTTATGATCTCTTTTAACCTAATTACCTCCTTAAAGTCTCTATCTCTAAATACGGTCACATAGGGGGTTAGGGCTTCAACATATGAGTTTGGGGGAGACAAAATTCAGTCCATAACACTTGGCTTCCACACCATGACTCTCTCATGGTTCTCCTCTACCCCTCTGCACTCCTTTGCAATTTCTATACAGTCCCTTTCGTTCCTCTTCCTCTAAATACTGGAGTTCCCCAGAGGTCCATTGTCTAACTTCTCCTCTTCTCCCGCCCCAATACATATTCCCTGAGCAATCACACACACATGCACCATTTTTACCACCACATCCATGCAGATGGTGCCCAAATCTGTATCTCAAGCCCAGATTTCTCTCCTAGCTCCACATCTGGATACCCAAGTACCTGTTGGCCATCTTTTATGATGTCCCATAGAAATGTCTGGCTCAACATTTCCCAAGATTGACCATTTTTCCACATCAATCTACTGCTTCTTCTTGGTTTCCTGTCCCATAATCTGAACCAGAAATCTGGAGTTAACTAGAAATCTGGAGTTATCTTTGATCCTTTCCTCTCCATTAACTGTACAGTTCATAAGAGCAAGGATGACATTTCTTTTGTTGTCCCCTATATTTCCAGCATTTACTACAGTACCTGGTTTAAAACAGGCACTCATTAATTATTATGAATAAAATAAGAGATTGACCCAGAAATAGACCCACATAAATATAGTCAATTGATGTTTGACAAAGGAGCAAGGGCAATCCAATGAAGCAAACATAGTCTTTTCAACAAATGACGCTGGAACAACTGGACATCCACATGCAAAAAAAAATGAATCTAGACACAGATATTACACCCTTCACAAAAATTAACTCAAAATGGATCATGGACCCAAATTTAAAACTCAAAACTATAAAATTCTTAGAAGATAACATAAGAGAAAACCTAGATGACCTTGGGTATGGTGAGGGGTTTTTAGATACAACACTAAAGGCGTGAACCATGAAAGAAAGAACTGATAAGAGGGACCTCATTAAAATTATAAACTTCTGCCTTGTGAAAGACAGTATCAAGAGAATTGGAAGACAAACCACAGACTGGGAGAAAATATTTGCAAAAGACACATCTTATAAATGATGGTTATCCAAAATATACAAAGAACTCTTAAAAGTCATCAATAAGAAAATAAACAACCCGGGGCCGCCCGGTGGCGCAGCAGTTAAGTTCGCGCTTGGCAGCCCGGGGTTCGCGAGTTCGGATCCCGGGCGCCCGCTGACTCACTGCCTGTCAGCCATTCCGTGGCGGCGTCCCATATAAAGTGGAGGAAGATGGGCACGGATGTTAGCTCAGGGCCACTCTTCCTCAGCAAAAAGGGGAGGATTGGCAACAGATGTTAGCTCAGGGCTGGTCTTCCCCACAAAAAAAATTAAAAAAAATAAAATAAAAAAAGAAAATAAACAACCCAATGAAAAAATGGGCCAAAGACCTTAACAGACGCCTCACCAAGGAAGATATACAGACAACAAATAAACACATGAAAAGATGCTCCACATCATATGTCATCAGGGAAATACAACTTAAAACAACAGTGTGATACCCCTACACAACTATTAGAATGGCCAAAATGTGGAACACTGACAACACCAAATGCTGGTGAGGATGGGGAGCAACAGGAACTGTCATTCATTGCTGGTGGGAATACAAAATGGTACAGCAACTTTGGAAGACAGTTTAGTGATTTCTTACAAAACTAAACATACTCTTACCATATGATCCAGCAATCATGCTCCTTGGTATTTACCCAAAGGAGATGGAAATTTTATGTCCACACAAAAACTTGCACACAGATATTTACAACAGCTTTATTCATAATTGCCAAAAGTTGGAAGGAACCAAGATGTCTTCCAGTAAGTGAGTGGGTAAATAAGCTGTGGTACATCCAGACAATGGAATATTATTCAGTGCTAAAAGGAAATGAGCTATCAACCCATGAAAAGATATGGAAGACCTTAAATGCATATTACTAACTGAAAGAAGCCAATCTGAAAAGGCTACATACTGTATGATTCCAACTGTATGGATAACATCCGTACAACTACATACTGTATGATTCCATGACATTCTGGAAAAGGCAAAACTATGGAGACAGTAAAAAGATCAGGGGTTTCTAGAGGTTGGGGGAGTAAGGATAAACCATTGGAGCACAGAGGATTTGGGGGGCAGTGAAAATATTCTGTATGATACAGTAACGATGGATACATGTCATTATACATTTGTCCAAACCCATAGAATGTACAAGACCAAAACTGAACCCTAATGTAAACTATGGACTTTGAGTGATAATGATATGTCAATGTAGGTTCATCAATTGTAATAAATGTACCACTCTGGTGGGAGGAGTTGATAATGGGAAAGTCTATGCATATTTTGGGGAAGGGTATATCGGAAATCTCTGTAAGTGCTCTCAATTTTGCTATAAATCTAAAACTGCTCTAAAAAAAAGTCTAAAAAAAATTAATGGATCCCTCATTTCCTACATCTATTCAGTCACCAAGTTCTATTGAATCTACCACTCAAGTGACTCTCAAATCTCCACCCTTTTCTCCATCCACACTGCCTCTGCGTATCCTTCTAGCCTTGGTTTAGTCTCCACCTCAATCTCTCTCTCTCTCTCTGTCTCTCTCTCTCTCTGTCTCTCTCTCTCCCCCCCCCTTCTTCTCCACACACAAACACACCACACACACCAACCATGCCAACAGGTTCCCACACCTCCATGCCCGTACCCATGCTCTTAGCCATCCTGTGGAAACATCTTAGCCATCCTTCATCACCAAGCTCAGGTTTATCTCCTACAAAAAGCCTTCATGAACTACCCTCCCACTCAGGCCTCAGGCGGGGTTGTCTGCCTCTCCTTTGGCTCCTGTTTATAACAGTGTTATAAGACGCATGACACTGCATGGTGACATCTCTTTTCTTTTCTGATGTCCAGCCACCACCGAGGGTGGACACTGTCTGCCAGTCACCTCAGTATCCAGAGCACCAAAAATCATGAGAGACAGTGGCTAGAATCACAGACTTTGGAGTCAGGGTGATGTGAATTCAAATTCTCCTTCTGCCTCTTAGGCTCCCTGAGCCTCAGTTTTCTTCTCTCTCCAGTGGGGGAGGGAGTTAGATCTACTCCCCAGGAAAGTGCTCTTAGAGGAATTATTAAATGAAGTAATAAATATAAAACACTTAGTGCAGCACTTGGTACAGAACAGGGTCTTAGTAAATGGTTAGTGTTAATCAATGAACTCATTCATTGAACAATGATATAAGTTAAGCATAGACGATGAGTAATTTTCTTCCACCTTGTTGACCTATTCCCTATGCTCCCTCAATCAAGACTTGCTATTGTCAGTGGGAAGGGGAAAATCATATTAGAGCAATCCCCAATTCATTTGTTGCAACTATGTTGGACTATGTCTGAAATAACAGAACAAACATCAGCAGGTGCAGGCCAGGAGGGTGCTCTCTGGAGGCCCCGTGGCTTGTCCAGTGCTCAGGAAGCTCCATTCCCTGGCTTCTTGCTCTTCCCACCACATCACTCTCTCCTCTGCTCGCCAACATGCCACATGCCCTGCACTCTGAGACCGCACCTCTGTGTAAGAGGGAAACAAAATGAACTGGAAACGTTTGGTGACAAAGTGACACAGTACAAATCTACTGAGATATAACACCTTGTTTTTTTCCATCGAAGTGGCCCATTTGTCTCTACTTCTGATTTCTTATAAAATCCAAGGAGATGTTGGCTAAATTGAGTTAAGGAAAACCCATTACCACCACAGAGGTTTGAAGGATTGAAGCTCTCCAGTTTGGAAGTTTCTAGAAACATAACCCCTATGTACAAATTAGAGATCTGCATGAATGGAAAATAATCCATTCCAAACCCATACCATAGCACACCAATAATGCAGACTTCTAAAAATGGAAAAGGAAAAAAGAAAAGCTCCCTTAAAGAGGATATTTGGATGAAGCTGAAAGCTCCTCGTCTAGCAAACTTCAAACAATGACATTTGAAATCGTTCTCACAGTAGCGAGGGAGTTCGAAGGCAAACATTGAAGTAATAAAGTATCTCCTGGCTGTCACCGTTACTATCGTCAGTTTTTGTTTTGTGTTGGTTTGGTTTTTAATAATCTGTGTACATCAAGATTTTTATCCTCTTTCTGGAGGGTTGGTATAGTTTATTTTATACCATGGAAAGGTGTCTTTCCTTTTGGCTGCCTACCATTTGTTGCTGCCTACGGAAGGCTCTTCCGTAAGAGCCTTCATGGGAAGCAGAGTCCACTTCCCACTATAAAAGCTGAAGTGCCAGATACTCCCTGTCCAGGCATCCCTTGCAGGGAGGTATGGGTACAGGATCCAGGATCCACCGATCAGAAGCACCCACTCTGGAGTTTGAATCAAGTGCCCGTGATACAAAGAAGCAGCGACTCTGAGACCCTCTCTGGAGGTGGCAGCAGTTGCAGCAAGACCGTGTTTCCATGGCAACAGTGGTTGATGCTGTCCCCATCCTGTGCCTGGAGCAGAAGCGCCGCCGCCTTAGCGACCCAGTACCGGCAGGGGCGGTGACAACAGCGTGATGGCGGGTGTGGTGCCCGGCTCCTGCAGCCCCACGCCTGGTTCTCCAACTCTCCAGCAACCCTGTGAGCAACCCAATGTCATTTTAATAAATGGGGTTAAATCAGCTGGAGTCTGTGTGTGTTGCCCACAACTAAGAATTCTGACAGATTCTGAAAGCTCAAGGGAAAAAGAAAGATTCAGAAAGCTGGAGCTGGCCTGCTCCCACGTCTGGGATGTCCAGGGCCGGTAGTGATAGCTCCTTCTTTTCAGACCCACCACCAGAGAGCTGGCCACGTATGGGGGCCTTTTAACATCTCAGCCCACACTGCTACATGGTCAGTGAAGCGTAAAAGAAAACAGGCCAAAGCAATGAACTGCACTGGACTGAATGTGGAAGTGTCGAGAGAGCAAGCGCTAGGCGCCCAGGAACTGTGAATATCTGAAACCACAAATTAAAAATCTGTGCTCCCTTGGGTCTTTGTCTCCATCTGTTTTGAGTAAGGCTCCCATTTCTGTTAAGGTAACTCTAGAGGTATTTAAATAAGTGGTTCTGATTAATTACTTTTAAAAAATTAATTCAACAAAATTTTGCAAGGATGTTTCACATATGGAGTACCAAGTGGGCTTTGTCAAGGGTTCAGAAATGAATTAGGTGCAGGCTTCAGCATCTATTCATTGACAGAAATGTCATGTTATGTGCTCACACAGTTCTCCAATTAATTCCAAATGTTCTTTTGATACTTGCTATAATAAATATTTTTCACTAGCAAGTTAATCTTGTTTTTTAAAATGCTTCCAACATGCATGAAAAGAGTTTATTCTCTTATATAGATAAAATATATCTATGCAATCTTGTACACACTTACACAATAAGTTCCCAGACATTCTGGAAAATCAAGCATTCTGGATATAGAAAAATCTCTCTCTATCCCACAGATTACAAACTTTCAAGAACAGAAAACTATAAAATGTACCTATTCATTAAAACGTTTGTTTCTCGGGCTGGCCCCAGGGCCTAGGGGTCAAGTTTAGGGCACTTCACTTCGGCAGCCTAGGTTTGGTTCCCAGGCAAGGACCTACACCACTTGTCAGTGGCCATGTTGTGGCAGCAACCCACATACAAAATAGAGGAAGATTGGCACAGATGTTAGCTCAGGGCGAATCTTCCTTAGCAAAAGAAAAAAGAAAAAAATGTTTCTTTAAGAATTCAGAAAAACCCTCACCTTCAAGATTCCTCAGCAAGTGCCTTTGGAGTGACATTATGAACTCTGATGTAGATGTGTCAATGCCAGATAAAACAGAAGGAAATATTTTATTCTAATCTGCTTAACACAATAGCTTTGAGAGCACAATATGAAGTCAGATTTCAGTGCCATCTCTTTCCAAATTAGACATACTTCCAACAACAGGAATGAGAATAAATAAGATTTCACTGCGGGCCCTGGGGCATGGCCAGCGGGTCTGGGGCCGTGTCAGCACACAGCCATCACACTAACAGCAGGACCGGGCACCATGTGTTCGCAGGAACCTACAGCTGTCCTTTGGCCCTGCAGTCACCACCCCACTGAGTAATGTCAACATCTTGTCCCCCTAAGGGAGCCTGGACAAGATCTACCACCTCCCCACAGAAAGCTTAGGGGCCAGATCAAGTCCATGGACACTCACGTTTGCCGTTACTCTGGGTCTCCAGATCCCTCAGACTCCCCCTGCATTTGTCCAACTCTTTGCAGTTTGCCTGCTCTTCCTCCTCAGGTCCTTGAATGGGTCAGTTTCCAGAGACTACCGTCCAAGTGCTGCCAAACCCTGCACAGGGAACTCCCAAGGAAGAGAAGACACAGAAGCTCAACTGTCCACACCTCCACCTTCTTTGCCCTGTGATCCAGGTCTTCAGGGTGATGGTGTAGACTTTCCCTTCTGGAAATCATAGGCCTGCAGTCCACTTGTCCCACAGCTGCCTACTCTACCCAATGCCCCACAACCAAGGTATTTTGGCAGAAATCACAGAAAACTTCTTGAGTCAATAACAATATCTTGTCAAGGTTTCCACGTCCAAGTTTGGCTCACAGAGAAGCCCCACAAGCTCATCCACACCCAAACAAGAGGAACACCCAAGATTGGATATGATCCACGTTGGATATTGTGGTATAATCAGAAATATATTTGGTCTTTGTTCATGGTTTCTGGCACAGAGTTCCTAAAATCCTTGGAATTTTCTGAGTGATAGAAGTGTGTTTTGTTCTTCATAATGAGCCCCTTCCAATCACACCTGAGTTTATGCTAATACAGGGACTTAGGGTGGGGCCCCTAGACAGTCTCAGATGGAGCTGATCTCCAAAAAGATCAGAGGGTTGGAACATTCAACCCCACACATCAACCTGGTGGGGGGAGGAGGGGAGCACTGAAGATTAGGTCATAAAAACTCTTAAGCGACGAGACTCAGGGAGCTTCTGCGCTGGTGAACGCATTGAAGCGCCAGGAGAGCAGAGAGCCAGGAGAGGGCATGGAAGCTCCCCGCCACACCCCCCTCATACCTTGCCCCATACGTCTCTTCCGTTTGGCTGTTCCTGAGTTGTGTCCTTTATAGTAAGCATACGTAAAGTGTTTTCCTGAGCTCTGTGAACAGTTCTAGCAAACTACCGAACCTGAGGAGGGAGTTGTGGGAGCCCCCAATTTATAGCCGGTTGATCAGAAGTACAGGTGGCCCCAGACTTGCAACTGGCATCTGAAGTGGGAGCAGTCTTTTGGGACTGAGCCCTTAATTTGTGAGATCTGATGCTAACTCTAGGCAGATAGTGTCAGAATTGGATTGAGTCGTTGGACACCCAACTGCTGTCAGATAATTGGTTGGTGTCGGAGAAAACAACCCAGAGACATCCATGACTCCACCCTGGGAAAGACTTGGTCACTAGGGCCTTAATAGACATGGCCCCATAAATGCCACAGCAGAGGAGCGCCTTCTTTTCCAGGGTTCAGTTTAATTTGCTGTTCCTTTGCCAATGGAAAAAGTTAAATGCAACCTCTCCCAGAGGCCACAGACCAATAAGTCGTAGTCTATGTCCCGAGGGATGAGGAGGTATATTGGTCTGCTCAGGCTACCATAACAGAGCACCATAGGCTGGGTGGCTTAAGCAACAGCAATTTATTTTCTCATATTTCTGGAGACTGGAATATCAAGGTGCCAGCAGCATTGGTATCTGGCGAGAGCTCTCTCCCTGGGGTGCAGATGGCCACCTTCTCGCTGTGTCCTCACATGGCCTTTCTGCTATGAGCACGCAGAGAGAGAGATCTCTCATGTCTCTTTCTCTTCTTATAAGGACAGCAGTCCCATCGGATTAGGGCCTAACACTTATGACCTCATTTAACCTTAATTAACTCCCTAAAGGCCCCCCCTCCAAATACAGTCATATTGGGGTTTGGGGCTTCAACATATACATTTGGGGGTACATATTCAGTCCATCACAGGCAGGCTGCCTCTGTTCATTTTCTAGGCTGCATCACTACCTCCAGTTACTGGATCCCAGAATTATAGGATGTCAGAGATGGAAGGAACATTAGCTCCTCCATCTTACAGGGAGGAAGCTGGGTTCCAGGTGGATGAAGTGCCCTGCTCGTGGATACAGCTCGAGTGGTGAGGCTGGGATTAGAACCCAGACTCCCTCCTGCCAGGTCAGTGCCCTTTTCCAGAGCCTCAGGTGGCCCCCAAGGGATAATGCTTAAGAAGAAACTTTGAGGAGCCAGATCTTGAGTTATCAGCAAGGGACGGCTTTAGAACATTACCTGCTGTCTGACAGGGCATGGTTTTCCTCAGGGGAGCCGTGAAACGTTGTATGGTCAGTAAAAACCCAACATGTATTCCTAAATGCCAACACTTGGGGTTTTCTTCCACTAAAATCAGGATGGTGTTAGCCAGACTGGATTCAAAGATTTTAGTCGACTCTGTGGGTTTATCATGAGCAGCTCCCTCTGAGCCTACGAGGGTTTTCTAAAACTGAAAGGGGTGTCAGTGAGCCTCCTTATTCCTTGACCTCATCGCCCAGGAAACCCACTATTACCATGGTACAACCACCCAGCCCCAGTGTCGTGCCATCTCCTTGGTCATTCTCACAGCTCTTTGGCCAATCGGGAGTCAAATGACCAGGCATGCTTGCAAACGCCAGCTGCTGTTTTTCCCCAGCTTTGCAAAACCAGGTGCTTCCCGCTGGCAACCGAAAACAATTCTCTCACAGGCCTCAAGTAACGCGGACAGGACACTCACAGCCCTGGGACATGTGAGGCAACAGTGGCCTGCAAAACTCTGTGGACAGTTTTCCAGGATCATCTTGACACTAACTGCTGATCTGGGGCCCCCTGACAGCTCGGCCACCCCATGGGGCCCCTCAGCACCCCACAGACCCTGAGCCCCACGTCATCCTCCAGACCCTGCCTCGTGGATTCCGTTCCAGCCCTAACACTCACCTCTCTTTCCTGAACTGATCTCTTCCAATTTGCCCTCAATACTGCAGCCAAATTAACCTCACAGGATACCCTTTCTTTTTCTCACCTTCAAAATTAATTAATTGATTGATTAATTAAAGGATTGCGCTATGGACATAATTAATCTTCCCAATTCTCCTCTGCACTCTGGGAAATGGCTTTTTCAATTAATTGAAGTCCCCCTTTTCCTGAGGTTGGTGGTATTGTCATGCTCCAAACAGGGGCTTCTCGGCACAATCCATCTGCACATCCTACTCCACCCTTAGGGACAGGAATAAACACAGAACTTCCACCCCAGGGTATTGTCCCTCCTCTCCCCCCAGGACCAGAGGGGGATCAGAAAACAGGAGCCTGCCCCATTGCTGTACTGGGAAAACGGCACCCATGACCTTGTCTCCCCCAACCCTGCCAGGAGTTGACAATTAAGCACATTTGGTCACCTTTAGCTTGCCTTCTAAAATAAATCTCCAAAGAAAACTTAACAATAGAATACAATTTTGCTGCTATTTTCCCCTGCTGACCCCTCCACCTGCCTCTTACTGGACAATGGGGATACAGACATGGTCCCATATTTCAATACAGAGAAGATGGATGTTGGACCTGTAATCTCACAAGTGTGAAGAGAGTTCCAAAGGAGAGGTTAGAATGTGACGGACGGCAGGTGCAAGGAGAGTTCACCTGGTCTAGGGGATCAGGCAAGACCTCATTTGGGAAGTGACTTTTAAGCTGAGATCTACAGAATGAAGAGGACTTACCAGGATGAGGATGGTTTGGGGCAGAGAAGGGCAGCAGATGCAAAAGCCCCTAGTGATGGAGAGCATGGTGCTTTCCAGAAACTAAAAGAGACCAGCATGGTTGGACCAGGGAGAGGGTGAGGGAGCTTAGCATGGAAACACAGGCAGGTGACACAGACATGGAGACCCCAAGGCAAGAAGCGTGATATGAGGCAGCCTCATGAGAAAGCCCTTTCCTCTGTCTACATGAAGCCCTCTTGAGCTGCAGGCTCCACCAGCGCACCTTACTTCCGGCCACCCTCATTCCTCGTAAAATCCAGAACCCACGTCATCCCCTCAAACAGTCCCCGCTGAGTTCTCTGTGACTGCCCTGCCCTTCACAGCACTTCAGGTTCCCTTCGTCTCCATCAGTGGCATTCCCTACACCAACTGGTGCAAAGAATAAACCATTGGGACAATAGAAAGCAGAAATCCTTCCAACTCCTGGTCCATGCCCCTTTCCAATAAACTGCGGGAAAAGTCAGGCTTCATAGGATTTTTTAAAATGACGTCTGGGTCATTTAATGTGAAGAAAGGGTTTCTTGCCTGTTAGAAACACGTTAGCAAATGGAAGCCTGGCATCCAGGTCCTTCCTCACACGCCTCTACATCCCGAAGCAAAAGTTCTCCCCTTGTTCCAAAGAGAGAATTATTGATAATCACCAAAAGTGTTGCACCTACCAAAAACAAAAACAAACCAAGCGAAAAAAATGAGAACTGCTTTCACGGGCAGAAGGGAGGTGTGACTAGTTTTTAAAAAATCGCACCATTGTGTTTGAAGGTGTCACGACCCGCTCTCCCGAAGTTGCAGTGAAACACACTGACCCATAGATGGCGCAAGGGGACCGCCTAACAAATCCCACCCGGAGGCGGGGGCTCGGCCACGAGCGCCGCGGCGGCCTGGCTTCCACGTCCCTGTCACCGCGGGACAACTCGGATTTCACCATTTCTTCAAGAAATGCCCTTTCTGGTGTCTTTAATTCGATGCTGTATGAAAATTAGCCCAAATTCCTCAGACTGTGCAGCTCATCCGACCCCCACCTTCCTGGCCAGTTATTAATCCGGCCCACGTGCCCACAGGAGAACTCCAGCCCCTCCTCAGGCCTGCCCTTGGCCCCAGAACCTTCTCCGCCTTGCCCACAACTCCCCCTGGTTTTAGTGCCAAGACCTGGTCACCAACAGCAAGCAGATCCATTTGGACGGTGACGACTGGAGCTGAAGGGCTAGTTCAGGTTGTTAATCCAAGTCTTCGTGTTTGTTTAGTGACAACAGTCTATAAAGCCCTGTCTTTGGCTGAGTAAATCCTCTCAGCGATGCAGTGAACATAGTAGAGTTGTCTCCAATTTGGAGGTGAAAGTAAGAGGCCAGGTAGTTAACATTCTCTGGCCTTGTGACATCGGGTGAAAGATAGTCACAGTCCTACGAATTCTTCATCCCATCTGGCTGGGTGTCTCCATGCTTTGTTCACGTGTGTCCTCTAATTTTGTCCCTTTTTTTCATTTCCAGAGCTGCAGTGGAGATCCATAGTTTGCCATTAACTGTATGGTTTAGAGAAACATGGTTTCCGGGTGTAATTGTAATGTCCATACTGCTAACACTGCCCCCACCTGCAGAGTCTTTCCAGGGCACAGGCACCTGTTGAAGGACTTGCTTAACCATGTTAACTCAAGTGACCCTCACAACAATCGTAGGAAATAAGTAAAGCGCTGTTATTCATCCCATTTATGGATGAGGAAGCTGAGGCACAGAGAAGTTAATTTCAATGAAGGTCACACAGCAGAGAAATAGCAGATCTGGGATCTGAACACAAACCATCTGATGTCAGAGGCCATGTTATTAGCCACTGTGCTAGCAGGCCCTCAGAACTAGTCCTGGGGCACAGAATGAGCTAAGTTCATCTGCCCTTTATCTGTTATGTTTGTGACACATTGGCCTGAGGTCGAGCCCGGGGGTGGAAACAGCTCCCGTCTGGAACCTCATGGTGTGGTCTTTATGAGTCCACACTGGTGACGGGAATTGGTGTAGACCCAACAAGGCTGCCCACAGCACTTGGTGAGGCTTCCTTCAGGCAGAGCTGGGGAAAGTTAATGGGGCTCCAGTTACCAAGAGAAGAGGGGGTAAACCACTGACACAGCCTCTTCCATTTGTTTCCCATTTCTAAAATGGAGAGAATTCCATCCAGCTCACTTAGGCATATACTGCACAGGAGTCCCCCCCTGGAGGCGGTGGGCAGCATCAGCCTGCTGGGGGCCGCTTGGATCCAGAGCAGGTGGTCCCTCTCTGTCGGAATTCCAATGTGTGGTTTCAGCAATTACAAGTTTGTGAAGACCAAATAAGATACAGAATGTAAAGTGCATTTGGCAGCTCTTTAAAAGTTAAAATGTAGAATTACCACATGATCCAGCAGTTCCACTCCTAGGTATATGCCCAGAAGAATTGAAGGTAGGGATTCGAACAGATATGTGTACACCAATGTTCACAGCAACATTATTTACAAGAGCCAAAGCGGGAAGCAACCTACTATGGTCTAAATGTTTGTTTCCCCCAAAATTCGTATGTTGAAATCCCCATGCCCAGTGTGATGATGTTAGGAGGCGGGACCTTTGGGAGGTGATTAGGTCATGAGGGTGGAGGCCTCATGAATGGGGTTAGCATCTTTGTAAAAGAGGCCCACAAAGACCCCTCACCCCTTCCAGCACATGAGGACACAGCAAGAAGTCGGCCGTCTGCAGCCCAGAAGAGGGCCTTCACCAGAACCTGATCATGCTGGCACTCTGATCTTGCCTTCCAGTTCCAGAATTGTGAGAAATAAATTTCTGTTGTTTATAAGCTACCCAGTCTGTGGTATTTTGTTATAGTGGCCCAAAAGGACTAAGATACGACCCAAATGTCTGATGAGAGATGAATGGATAAATAAAATGTGGAGTATCCACACAATGGACTATTATTCAGCCATAAAAAGGGATGAATTACTGACACATGCTACAATATGGATGAACCTTGAAAACATTGTGTTAAGTGAAGTAAGCCAGTCACAAAAGGACAGATATTGTACGGTCACTTATATGAGGTACCTAAAATATGCAAATTCATAGAGACAGCAAGTAGAATAGAAGTTACCAGTGGCTGAGGGGAGATGGGGGGATGGGGGGGTCATTGTGTGGGTTTTTTTGTTTGTTTTTGTTTTTGTTTTTTGTGAGGAAGACCAGACCTGAGCTAACATCGGTTGCTAATCCTCCTCTTTTTGCTGAGGAAGACTGGCCCTGGGCTAACATCCGTGCCCATCTTCCTCCACTTTATATGGGACGCCGCCACGGCATGGCTGACAAGCAGTGCGTCAGCAGGCGCCCAGGTTCCGAACCCACGAACCTCAGGCTGCCAAGCGCGAACTAAACCGCTGCGCCACGGGGCCAGCCCCGGGGAGGGTCATTGCTTAATGGGTACAGAGTTTCTGTTTCGAATGATGAAGTTCTGGAAATGGATGGTGGTGATGGTTACACAACACTGTGAATGTACTAAATGCCACTGAACTGTACACTTAAAAACAGTTAAAATGGTAAATTTCACATTATATATATATATATATCACTATAAAAAAATAAAATTTTAAAAAATGAGAAGGGCCTAGGACATCTGGGAGAGACTGCTAGTTGCCTGGCCAATATCCATTCTCCTCTTTTTCTTTACCAACAGGAACTTGATTTGTTGGGGGGAGCAATGAGCCCTGCAGACAGAGGTGACCAGGTGACTGCGGGGTGCAGTGAGATGTCAGCTCCCGTTGCTGAGTAGGACTTCTGGGAAAGTTGATTAAAAGATGGGGATGGAGGCGCTGATTCATCTGGCATGCTCCATTTTGCCCTTGACCCTTTCCTCCTTCTTCCAGCATGGAACATGGTGTGATGGCTAGAACTCCAGCAGCCATCTAGAAGCCACGAGGATAAGTCAGCACTGGGGAGGCCGAGCAGAAAGAGAGAAGGAGCCTGAGTCTCCAGTGGCACTTGGAGCTGCTACACGCAAAAGGTGGCAGGCTTATCCCGGGACTTTATGTTACGTGAGAGAAAGAGAACTCGTCTCTGGTTTACACCAGTGTTTTAAGGTCTCTGCTACCTGCTGAACACAATTCTAACTGATCTGCACATTAACCTCTATTGTTGTCATTGTTGCTCTTGGTTTTATGACCAAGAAAGGGGCACCTCGGGCTGAGGTTGGTTTGACAACATCAGAAACACCTGGAAGACTGGAGGTGCTGTAAAATGAGTTATCCACAGGCCTAATGGATATCCATTAGAAGTGGAGGATCCGGTGAAACAGCCCTGCCTGTCCGGCCGCCACAGACGCCGTAATGAAACCCAGAGACACCATTGCCCGTCCCCTGAGCAGCCCTGCGGATGGATGTGCTCCCCCCTCAGCAGCTCAAGTGTGAAGAGTTTTCTGCTCCACGGAGTCGAAGGACTGGGAGGCATCCGGATCTTTTCCTTGCTAGATTTAAAGGGAACCGGAAGGTTTCTCGAACAGCATTTCTCAATTTAGGATGACGACGAACTCACCGGCCCGGCTGCCTGGCTCATCGTCTGGGTGAGTCATCCTAACACTCATGGTTCCTTAACTTCCTCCGCTTCGCTGACCTTCGGCCGCACACCACCCTGTGCCGACAGTTCCCTGCGGCACCCCACCCTGGACCTCGTCAGCAGCAGGAACTGCTCCACCGGAATCCGGATGGCTGACATTTCACTGTCGCACTGCCGCCCCCTCCTCCTCTGCTCCCTGCCGCCTGCACTTCTGCTCTTTGGCCTCGTCATGACGGGCAGTCCCTTGGGTGTGCACAGTGGTTCAAGGAAACTCGGCAATATCTATCAAATTTAAATGCACTTGCCCTTTGACCTAGCACTTCTATCCCTACGCACTCATCCTACAGACCGCTGGAATGTGCTCAATGACACACGTACAAGAATACTTATTTCCAGAAAAAAGATTTTAAGAAAACTTATCAAAAAAGGACTCATTAAATAAATTGTTGTACATCCATAAAATTGAATGCTGTGCAGCTATTTAAAGAATGGAGGCAAATCTACATGCAATGATATGAAGAGTTCCCCAAAATACATTTAAAAGGGGCAGAGTATATTACATGCCATCACTTGTGGGAGGTAATTTATGTAAAAGTAAATAGCATACATATTAACTGTACCTATTATATATATACACACACGTATAATGCCTATACCTGTAACGTGAATATACATATATAATATCTGCACCTGTGATACATTGACACACACCTACCCTACCATCTCTACAAGGACGTACTGGACACTGGCAACAGTAGAAGACCGAGGCGGATGGTGAGAAAAGAGACTTACTTGTCACTGCATATTCTTTCATCCTTGAATTTTATTCCATGTCCAATGTCACCTACTCAAAGTAATTTTCAAAAAGATGTTCTTCTCAGAACTGTCCTCATAGGTTTGCTGCCTCTCGGCCCCAGCGGCAGCTCCAGGGTCCATCTGCAGCAGACACTCGATGGCTGGTCTTTATCCCTCCGGCCTTGTCTTCCAATGCGCACGGGTAGACCCGACTTCCAACAGCCAGTCTCTCTGCCTGCGGCCTTTCTCTGGCCACCAGAGTCCATTCCATCCACACACATGATTTCCCCGGGGCAGTCCTAACCAATGGCTAATGGGCAGTGGTGTATAAGGACACCAGCCCCCTTGCCCCTCAAGGGAGATAACTCTCAGATGTGTTTCCACACTGGCCCCCAGTGCCCCCGCAGCTTTAAGCTCCGTCGTCTGCAGTGCACACCTGTTATTGGCTTCCTTCCCTCCCATCTCTCCTACCAGTGTTTTTCCTGGAATCACCACTCAGTAAACTCCTTCCTCTCAAATCTCTGTCCCCAGGTCTGCGTTCGGAATGAAGAAGCAATCATTTCAGCTACACTCCCTCTAAGACCGTCAGTTTCAGTGACCTTCTGTGTACCTCCCATGGCAAATCTCCCACTGCTCCTACCCCCACAGTCCGGTGCCTCCAAGAGAAATCACTTATCCATGCCGACTGACCCTCCCCAAGTTTAGTATTTGCAACCTCAAGCTGGGTCTTCAGTGCTGCTCAAAATTCCTAATCAGTTCCTTTCTCCTTTCCTGGCAGCAGCATCTTCAAACTGTTCCTAGTAAGCTTGAGTGAAGAGTCCTAGTTACCCCGTCTCCCTCCCCCCAGAGAAGAGAAGCACCGGGACTGAACTCCTGGTGGGTTCTATGTCTGTATCTAAGTATTCCGTACATGTTTGTTTATTTTCTCTGGTGGAGAAGTTCTCTTCTTTGGGCTTTTCTTCGGTTTGGTACAAAATGACTGTGGAACCAGACAAGGGAGGTTCACATCCTGGTCTGCCATTTACCAGTCTTGTGAGCTTGGGCCGCTGATTCAATCTCTCTTCTCTACACTAAAGAGGTAGTAACAGCGTCTACATCACGTGGTAGTTTGAGGCGTAAATGAGCGAAGACACGTAAAGCACATAGACCAGAGCCAGAAATGTTGTAAGTGCTCAACAAATGTGCGTTATTGTTTTGTGTTTTTTCCAAATGTTCTGCAATGAATACCTGCTACTTTCAAAGTCAGGGAGAAAAATGGGTATTCTTTTATATATATATATATATATATATATATATATATATGTAGGTATGTATAGTTGTTCATATATCTGTTTGCCAGTTCTTACTTCCTGCCTTCTTTCTTGGAAGACCAGAGGTCTCTATGTCCCCATGCTGACTCCTCCATCTGGACTCAGAGCCCAGCCTCTAATTTATCGGCTAAGACTCTTAGTTGTCCCCCTTCTCACTTCTATCTTTATTCTCTCCTTTTCCATTGAATCAGCCTCAAATATGCTTGAATTTTTTTCATCCCAAAAAACAAACAACGAACTTCCTTCCCCGCTGCTGTCATATGAGTTGTCTCTCCTGTCCCTTACTGCCCAGCTTTCTCACCTCACGTTACCCACTGAAGTCAGACCTCCCCCTGCCATTTTAATAAGCTCTTCGAGAGGCAGCCACTGACCTCACAGTTACCAAATTGGCAATTTTTTTAAAGTTCCCTTCTACTGGACCTCTTTCTACAGCATTGACAATGTCTGCTACCACCGCCCTCTGTTGATCCATTCATCATGACTCACTGAGCAATCCCGATAAATGCTGTGTTATGTACTGTTTTAGGCTCCAGGAATACAGTGATAAGGATTGACTGAGGTCGTGTTTCCCCAGGAGGCAGACCCAGAGACTGGAGTGCAGTGTAAGTAGTTTATTTGGGATTGGATCCCTGGAAACGCTGGTAGGGAGTGAGGAAGTGGACAGAGAGGGGAAAAAAGCCAATATAGGTCCATTCATGAGCAGTGTGGGCAACTTGGCTCAGTCCTGCTTTGGACCCCTCAGAGGTGGGAGAAAGCAAACCAGCACTGTCCCCCACACAGAGTGAAGAAACTGGGGTATCCTGCCACCAACTGTCACCTGTCAGGAACTTCCCGGCACCTCCAGCCTGCCTCTTGCGAAGCTGCTTTGCTAGAGGAAGCCTCAGACAGAACACAGATGCTGGTAGTGAGAAGCCACTGGTAGCTATGGAAACAGGGGATGTGTTGGGGCACCACAGAGTCTGCTCCAAAGACAAGTGAGGTTTCTGTTCTGTGGAGCTTCCAGAGACAAATAATAAAATTCCAGCAAAAATGAACACTATAATCCCAGATAGGGACAAATGCTAGGAAGAAAATGAAACCACATGATGTGACAACCACTGGGTGTGGGCGTTATGGGTTGAATCGTGTCCCCTCATATGTTGGAGTCCTAACCCCCAGTACCTCAGAGCGTGACTTTATTTGGAGATAGAGTCCTTACAGAGGTAACCAAGTTAAAGTGATATCATTAGGGTGGGCCCTAACCCAAATGACTGGGTCCTTATAAAAAGGGGAAATAGGGACACAGACTCACATAGAGTCTGTAGACGGCCATCTACAAGTCAATGAGAGAAGCCTAGAACAGATTCCGCCTCACAGCCCTGAGAGGGAACCAGCCCTGACAACACCTTGACCTTGGACTTCTAGCCTCCAGAACTGTGAGACAATCAATTCCTGTTGTTTACACCACCTAGTCTGTGGTACTTTGTTAAGGCAGTCCGAGCAAACTCACAGAGCGGGTGTCTGCTCATTAGGTGGGGTGGTCAGGGAAGACCTCTCTGTGGAGGTAATGTTTAAGCCAAGGCCTGACCCAAGGCCAGAGCCAGCCTTGCACAGGTCTGGGAAGAGCACTTTAGACAAGGGAACAGTCGAAGCCAGGCCCCCAGGGGGAGCAGATTTGGTATGTTCAAAGAGCAGAAAGGAGGCTGCTGTGGCTGGATTTGGTGGGCAATGGTGGGAGAACATACAGAGCGGGTCGGAGAGCTGGGCAGGGGCCAAATGTGGGTCCATTTGTCATTATTGTTAGTGCCGTGGCATGGATTCTGACTCCTGGCAACCCCGTGGAGAGTAGAGTGGAACCTTGCACCGTCTTTTCGTGCCATCTTCTCACCTTCTGGTGCTCTATTAGACAATACTCCACTGTTACTCATAGATTTTTCATGACTAATTTTTTCATAAGTGAGTGGCCAGGTCCTTCTTCCTAGTCTGTCTAGTCTGGAAGCTCCGCTGAAACCTGTCCACCATGGGCGACCCTCTGGGATCTGAAATGCCAGTGCTGTAGCTTTCCACTGCAACATGCAGCCGCCACGGGATGACAACCAACAGATGGGTGTGTCCATTTAGGTGATGATAAAAAGTTTGGATTTTAGTTGAAGTGCAATGGGAAATCATTGGAGGATGTTAATCAGGGGAATGCTTTCATAAAAGTGTTCTGTCTGTTGGGTGGAGAATGGTCTAGGTGGAGGGGGGACAAGATCAGAAGCAGGGAGTCCACTGAGGAGACATTGCAGTCATCCAGGGGGAGGTATTAGATGCCTTGGAGTCATGGGGTGGGGGGTACCAGTGGAAAGGGGAAAGAAGTGAACAAATTCAGACATAATTAGGAGTTTAATTGATAAGACTTGCTGATGGGAGGAGGTGAGAGAGGGGGGTGAGCAGAAAGATACCTGTTTGCTTCCTTGAACAGCTGGGTAGCTGGTGAGCCATTTACTGAGATGGGGAAGCCTGGGAGAAGCAAGGTTGGGGTGAGAAGGGAGGAGAGTCTCTCTTCCTTTGGCTTTCAGAATACTGCCCTCTCCTGCATTCCTCCAACTCTCGTCAGAGTTTCTGTGTTTATTCTTGGATCCTCTTTCTCTATCCACAGAAATGTTGGCATTTCATATTCCTTTCTCCTTGCTCCCCACACTCTCCCTGGGTCATTTCACCCATTCCCAAGACTCTGGTCCCACCTCTATGCCAATCACTACTGACTGCACATGTCCATTCCAACCTCTCTCCAGAGTTCCAGAACTATATTTTCAACTGCCTTGTAGGTTTCACACCTGGAAATTCAAACTAATGTGTCCAAGCCTCACTAAGCCCACCCCTGCAGGCTTACCCTCGAATTGACTCATCCTAGCAGGTTCTGTAGCTCAGCTCATGGCTCAAGCATCATCAGACCTCTCTTGTTCTCATTTCCCACTTCCACCCCAAATTCTTCCCCAAGCCCCATGATTGTTATGTGTGGTTATGACAACTGTTACTGTGGAGAATAAAAAAAGGAAAACATTAAGATTTTCAACAGCATTAATGATTTAGCTGAAATTGAAATCCTGTTTTCAAGACATTATTCTAAGGTTATGTGAAATATTGTAAGGTTATCTGAAACATTTAGTGATTGGGATATTTGCTTGATGAAAACATAAATTTCATAGAGGAGAGGAGAGAAAAAAAATCTCTGGGCCAGAAATCAGGAGCCAAACATTTAAGCATAGACTTATTTGACTTTTATTCTTGACTAATAAGTCATTTACCAGCTTTGTGTCTCAGTTTTCTAATTTGTCACAGAGCTATGAAAATTAATACCATCTCTACTTAACTCACAGAGCTGTCTCGCTATAAAGGAAAGAAGATTGTTATCATTAAAAGTGTCAGGGAGAAAATAGATGGAATCAAATAGAATATTAAAAGAATAATCCATCATGACCAAGTAGGATTTATCCCAGAAGTAAAGACATAGTTTAATATTTGAATATCTATTAATATTACTCACTACATTAACAGATCGAAGAAAAGAAGTCATAGAATCATTGAAAAAGATCCCAAAAACCATTGGAAAAAAAATTATGAGTTTAAAAAAAAAAACCTCTTATCAGGTTAAGCAACTTTTAATTTTTGGCTTGCTCAGTTACATTTACTGTGTGTTACTCATAAGTGTAGTTTTACAGTGAAGAGTTTCAAAAGCCCTTGCTTTCAAAAATGTTTTCCAGTTTTAAAAAAATCTACAAAAATGCTTTTCAGTGATAATAAGCATGAAGCAATAGAATTTGAAATCGAATTTTGTTATTTGAAATCATCTTAAAGGCTTATACTTGTTTTTGTAGATATTATTGGTCGTGGCCTTAATTTATTGATGCACAGTCTCAAATCTAAAATGCAATCCCCAGTAATAACCATGTGAAAGAACACTTGCTCTGGGAGGGAGGATGAGGATGAGCCCAACAGTGTAGAGGAAGGGGCACAAAATGAATTTGGTATTTCTTCTTTTTCTTTTTTTAAGAAATTGTCTGCAGACATTCCTATCTCTTTCTAGCAACTCAAGCTGACTATATCCAATTGGGACACAAAGACCAGTCTTTCAGCTATCCCCCAGCCTTTCCCGCTGCTTCCACACCACAGAGTGAATGCTGGCAGCCCTGAATCATTCCCAAGTCACTGGGAATGCAGGCAAGTTCACAGAGCCTGTGTTGACGTCTGCTTCCGTCAGTGCAAAAGTGATTTGCCTGCATTTCAAGCCATAGAATCACAGAGCATTATTATTGAAAGGGGTCTGAGAAACAATCTAAACCGGTAGTGTTCAACACTGGCTGCACATTAGAATGACTAGAGGACTTTTAAACAATTAGCGACACCCAGGCTTCACCCTGACAGAGTCTGATTTAGTTGGTCTGGTAAGAGACCCCGGCTTTGGTATTTTTGAAAAGCTCCCCCAGGTGATTCTAACATGTAACCACAGTTAAAAACCACCACTCTAGTTTCATCTTTTCATTAAAAGAGCAAATATAGGCCCAGAGTGACCAGCTGGGTGATGGCAAATCTCACTGATTTATAGGTAATACTTATGTTAAGGAGATTTCCAAAACTTGGAAATAAGTCCAAAAAGATGACTTATGTCCATTCAATGTCTTACTAAAACATTGTCTTAAGTCCACCCAAGGGTCTTCTGACTCTCTAGGGGAAAGTAACTTTTATTTTACTTGGTATTACTATTAATTAAGATCCAGACCTTTTTAAGTCTGTAAAGGTTAAGATGTTAACTTGTGGAAAATAAATACTATGCAAATGAGTTTTTGTATAACAGAAATAAAAGTTATTTCTATTCAGCTGAGAAGATAACCACAAAGGTTATGATTTTATTGGCCTGTGGGACGTGAACCAGTTTGTATCTAATTTAACAATCTTATTCCAGCATATTTTTCCAATTATGTTCTTTCCCTCCCACCATCCCTCCCTCCTAATGGATCATTTACCATCTCTGTGTCTCAGTTTCCTAACTGGCTCTGTCATCTTTCTGGTTACTTCATTAATGAGAAATAAAACTTGGACACTTGCTCACTGCCTATTTATATGAAAATTATGAGAATTATGTTGAAAATGAAGTAAATTTATTTAGGTGTCCTAGACCATTAAGAAGCTTTAGCTTATCATTCAAGATGTAATTTATTTTGTTCTCCAAATATATTACTCATCAACCACATTCAGAAGCCATAGAGTTGGAGACTTTCCCTCCAGGCAAAATGGAGTAGCAAGGACCTAACTAACCTTCCCTCTTGAAAAAGACAAGAAAGTAAATGAGCAAAATATATGAAACTACAGTTTTTAGATGTCAGACACCAGGCAGCACAGGACAGTGGTCCCTGGGAGAAGGAAAACAAATGAGGAGAGCTCTATGATTGCCCCAGCTTCCTGCCTGACACAGTGCAGGAGGGAGGGATCCCTGAGCTGAGGAGATGCAGCCGGGACTCCAGGAGGCCAAGGCAGCTAGAGTTTCTCAGGGCAGAATAGCAGACAGGTGAGAGCCTCACAGAGTGAGCCCCAGAGATCTGAGAGGGTCCCCCTTGAGAATTCAGCTAGGAACAGATCAGCGTATACATGTGAGGAAACTACCTGAGCCAGGGAAAAGATTAGAGGGAATAACACTTGTTGCTCACACAGGCTGGAAATACTTCCTGTTCCCATCAACCAGAGTGGAAAGCCTCATATTTCATGGCCCGTTGGGTAAGAAGAACCAGTAGTGAGGAAAAATCACCCCTAGACTGGAGGCTGCTCTGGTCCCACCTAACAAAGCTTAAAAGCAAGCCTGAAAAAAATCAAACTGTTTCCAAGTAGTGGAACAGCATCCCAGAACAAGCATCAAGAATATTTGTAGGGGGGCCGGCCCAGTGGCACAGCAGTTTAGTTCATGCTTGGCAGCCCGGGGTTCACAGGTTTGGATCCCGGGCGCCCGCCGATGCACTGCTTGTCAGCCATGCTGTGGCAGCATCCCATATAAAGTAGAGGAAGATGGGCATGGATGTTAGCCCAGGGCCAGTCTTCCTCAGCAAAAAGAGGAGGATTAACAATGGATGTTAGCTCAGGGCTGGTCTTCCTGACAAAAAAAAAGAATATTTGTAGGAATAAAAAAATAACCAGCACCCAACAAGGTAAAATTCACAATGTCTGGCATCCAATCCAAAGTTACCAGGCATGCAAAGATGCAGGGAAATACAACCCATAATAAAGAGAAAAATCAATCAATAGAACAGACCAAAAAATGACAGGAGATGTTAGAATTAGCAGATAAGAACATTATAGCTCTGTCTCGTATGTTCAAGAAGGTGGAGGGAAGATTAAGCTTATTAAAAAGAGACATTAAATAAATAAAAATAGAACTTCTAGATATTAAAACTATAATGTCTGAAATGAAAAATACACTGGATAGGATTAACAGTGCATCAGACATCAAATAAGAAAGAATTAGTGAACTTGAAGACATAGCACTAGAAATCATCCATAATGAAACTCCTAGAGAAAAAAGGCAAACAAAAGGGGCCAGCCCTGTGGCGTAGTGGTTAAGTTCACACATTCCACTTTGGGGGCTGGGGGTTTGCTGGTTCAGATCCTGGGCGCGAACCTACTCACTGCTCATCAAGCCATGCTGAGGCCCCTTCCCACATAGAAGAACTACAACTCTACAACTATGATACACAACTATGTACTGGGGCTCTGGGGAGAAAAAAAAATGAGGAAGATTGGCAACAGATGTTAGTGCAGGGCCAATCTTCCTCAAAAAAAAAAAATGACTGAAGAAAAAAATGAGCATCAGAGACCTTCAAGTGGCCTAGTATATATGTAATTGGAGTACTGGAGTCCCTGATGGAAAGTGGGAGGGACAGAAAAAACATTTGAAGAAATAATAGCTTAAATTTTTCTAAATTTGATGAAAGCTATAAACCTACAGATCCAAGAAGCTCATGCTAACCCCAAGCATAAGAAACAAGAAAAAAAACTTTGGTAAGGCCTAATGTAATCAAATTACTTAGAACCATTAATAAAGAGAAAATCTTTGAAGCAGCCAGAGGGGAAACACCATAAGGTTGTGGTGTCTCCCCTAGATTGTGAAATGTCCAATTTCACACATCCTGGCCTTTGGAAACCGCAGAAGGTAGAGCCTCAAGACCTCTGGAAGTAGAGAACATAAGCTTTGCTTCTCAAGTAGCACTCAGAAGGCAAACAATTTCTAATGTGCGCTATGAATTTTTTCCTTATTTATTCATCTTTTTCCCAGCAGGTCAGGAACTAGGGTTTGCAAGCGAGGCACTCACTTCAGGTGCAAATTTTATGGGAGCACCAAAAACCTCAGTAATTAAGACAAATAATATTTTAATGTAATATTTTTAAAAATTGAAATGAATGCAAACAAATCCATGATAAACAAAACATCAAAAGTTTGAATAAAGACAGGATAAGACCCAGTATTTGCCTGCCTCGCCCCAGTCTCCTGGGCCCCAGCCCTGCTCTTTAGAAAGGGCCCTGAGACCTCAGAGCAT
Organism: Tapirus indicus; assembly: GCA_031878705.1. NCBI lineage: Eukaryota > Metazoa > Chordata > Mammalia > Perissodactyla > Tapiridae > Tapirus > Tapirus indicus. The sequence continues at coordinate 110,792,151 of CM062926.1, read as the reverse complement.
TTCCTTCTCATCTCCCCTGTGCCCGACTCAACCCTCTACCCACCCATCACTCTGATTTCGTTCTGGTGCCTAGACAAGAATTCTCTGAAGCTATCTCCTACTTTCTCACTAGTTTGTAATTTCGTTATTTCTCCCCTGCTAGAGTCATAAGAGAATTATCTTCTTTGAGTACAGATTATATTTCTAAAACTTTTGCCTCTGTGTTAGAAACAGGTGTCAAGAAATTGAAATCTTCTAACAAAGCATTCTTAATCAAATGGATAAAACGGAAACAAAAAGAAAAAGAAAACTTTACTGAGTAAAAACTAAAAAGTGGAGGGTTTTGATTTGTTTGTTTTTGTCAATTAAGTGCAATTGACACTGAGATTTTTTTGTTGTAATGGGGCTATTGTGTTGCTATGGCCGCAAGTTTGCGTTGGCACTGTCACCAGGAAACAGTGTGGTTTGAACACTCCTCCCACTTTTCACATCCGCCCATGTGCTGCAAATAGGGATTTGGTAACCTGGCTTCCAGCCCCAGCCTCCTCTGCCACCCCAGTGAGTGCACATTTTCAGCTCCTTCTCAGAAAATCTGAACTCCTCTGAGCTGTGAAGTTAGGCCCTGGCTCCTGCTCAAAATGTGCGTTGTCAAACCTCAGAACGCTGACCAGCTTCCTTTGTGTGGCTCAATAACCTTTTACCTCTTTGGCATGACATACATACATGAGATCACTATGAGCCAATTCATTTATTTTAATAACGAGCTCTTTAAAAATACATTTAGAAATCAATTTAGTCACTAAAGAAGAAATCCATCTTGAAATTCTGGGTGTTTTTCTTGAACAATCCTCACTTAAAGCAAAAAGATCTTTTTGCTGCCTAAGAATGATCTCTTGATGATGATTCTTCTAGATTTTATACATTCATATGTCTTTTCTCTATTCCTCTCCTCTCCTTACCGATTTTTCTTGTAACATTTATACCCATCCTCCAAGCTTGTATCTCTGAAATTTGACTCTCAGATCTGATCACTGGAATGTCCCCTAAGACACAAAGAGGCAGTAGGCAGAACATTCCCAGGATTAGGCCTCCTGAGCACTGGCCCAGTGGCAGCAAATGAAACCAGTCATCCTCAAGCATGGGAAGAATGCTAACCACTACCTTAGTTCAGGCTCTTTTCATTGCTGACCCGTCTCCCTTCCTGCACCCCCTTTCCAACTTCTCTCCATACTCCAACCTGAGTGACCTTTCTGCTTGCAATTCTGTCACTCGAAATCCTCCTGTGGTTCCCCATTGTCAATAAGATGATATCCAAGCTTCTTAAAATAGCATTCGAGGCCCTTAGTGATCTGGATCCTGCCTCCCCCTCTGACCTCCTCTCTCAATGTTCATGCCCTTCCCCATCCCTGCCAGTCCTCACCCACACCCACGCGCATGCACAGGCATGCACAATCACACATGCACACACGCGCACACACTTTCCTTCACCCAGCCACACCAAACTCCCCGTCGTTCCCATCTCCCCTGATGCACCATGTTCTCCCATGCCACGGTGCCTTTGCACGTGAGGCTTTCTCAGCCTATAGCCCCTTTCTTTCTTGTCCCCCATCCCAGCCCGATGGTATCAAATTATAATAATATAGTTTCAAGGCAACGTTTTGTCCTTGAGGAGCACACATAGCACTCTGTTTCACACCTTCCATTGTCTCTGATCTTTCTAGCCAAGTTTATTTATAGCTGTGAATTGGAATTCTCTACAGTTGTGGTTTCATGATGTCGCATGCCAGCAGGAAACTGAACACTTAAATTAGTGATCCACATGTTTGGAATATGTGAGTGCTTACCACTGTGTAGCTCTGGTCTAAAAGGAAATGAGTAATTAGTGGTCCTCGGCTTACCACACTCTGAAATCTCTGAGTGCTTTCAAATACGCCGTCACATTCACTGGCTCTGTCACGGTGGCCACAGTGGCATAGCTCATATTCTGGTGCTCTGCACAAGACGATTCTCATGTGCAACAGCAGCACAAATTCTGATTGCCCAAGCAGTGGGCAGGTGTGTGGTGGCTTTACTGCTCCCTGATAGGTGGTACACTGCCTCCCTGGCACACCTGAGCAGTGACTGCTCAGCCTTTCTGACCCAGACTTATGAGGACTGTGATGTGGTGGAAAGAACACCAGACTGCAGGAGTCAAGACCTGAGTTTAGATTCCCGCTCTACACCTCTGCCTCTACCGTGGGACCTTAAGTCATTTCCCCCTTCTGCGTCTCACTTTTCTCATCTGAAAGTAGTGCGTTGAACAAAATCAGTGTTTCTCCAACTGGGATCCACAGACTGCCTGCATCGGAATCACCAGGGATGCTTTTAGGCAATGCAGACACCTGGGCCCCTCCCAGTCCTCATCCTACTGAATCACACCCTTTAGCAGGGGTTGAGGGTGGAGGGAGTTTAGAGAGTAGGAGAGACCCAAATCAACATTTTTAATAGCTTCCAAGAAACTTATGCTTACTAAAATTCGGGATCCACTGAAACAGATGATCTGGTGAGCAGTGACCCTCTACCATGCTCTCACCACACGGTGCTAGGTTACTATTGTGGTGAGACGTGTTGTAGAGAAAAGCACTTATTAATGATTTTTTTAATTATTAAAGTTTAGAATTGAATTTAGAATTGCATTGAAAAATTAACTGTAGGGAATTCAAGGTGGTCACTGTAAATTGCCCCACTTCCATTCATTCGTTTTCCCGTTTATTTGCTTGAGTGGGAGAGCAAAGCACAAATTCACTGCTAAAACTCTAGGAACAGCACATGACCTGCAGCTTATTTTATCTGTAGTCACAGACATTGTAGCAGGTTTCTTCCGTGCTGGACGTCACAGCCCCCCGCTCTCCTCTGAGCTCAGCATGGTGGTGGCGGGCAGTTTCAGGTGAGCGCGAATTCATCTTCAGCTGGCAATGTCCCACTTCAAGCAAAGTGGCTGGTTTGAATTTTTTAAAAAACAGCTTTACTGAGATAAAATTCACATTCCATAAAGTTCACCCTTTAAATAAAAGTGTTCAATTCAGTGGGTTTTAGTATATTCACAATGTTGTACATTGATCACCACTCATTCCAGAACATTTTCATCAGCTCAGAAAGAAACTCCATACTCATTAGTGGTCCCTCTCCATTCTTCCCTCACCCCACTCCTGTAAACCTCTAATCTACTTTCTGTCTCTATGGATTTGCCTATTCTGGACATTTTGTATTAATCATACAATGTGTGGTCTTTTGTGACTGGCTTCTTTCACTTAGCATACAATTTCCAAGGTTCATCCATATTTTAAAATGTATCAGAACTTCATTTCCTGTTATGGCCAAACAATATTCTTTTGTATGCATATGCTACATTTTGTTTATCCATTCGTCCACTGATGGACATTTGTTTCCACTTTTTGACTGTTAGGAATGATGCTCTTATGAGCATCCCTGGGACATGAGGGGTTGCTTTTCTCTTGCTGCTTTCAATATTCTCTCTTTGTCTTTGCCTTTCAATAGTTTGACTATGATGTATGTGTCTAGGTGTGGATTTTTTTGAGTTTATCCTACTTGGAGTTTGTTGAGCTTCTTGGGTGTGCAGATTAATGTTTTTCATCAAATTTGGGATGTTTTTAGCCATTATTTCATTAAATATTCTTTCTATCCCTTTCATTTTCTCCTCTCCTTCCCCGGTGTGTGTATGTCAGTATGCTTGGTGGTGTCCCATGGGTCTCTGAGGCTCTATTCATTTTCTTTACTCGTTTTTCTTTCTGTTTTACAAAATGGGTAATTTCAAGTGACTTTCCTTCAAGTTCACTGATTCTTTCTTCTGCCAGTTAAAGATGCTATGAGTCCCCGCTAGTAAAATTTTCATTTCAGTTATACTTTTCAACTCCAGAATTTCTATTTGATTCTTTCTTTATAATTTCTAACTCTTTATTGATATTCTATATTTGGTGAGACCTTATTCTCATACTTTCCTTTAATTCTTTACAATGGTTTCCTTTACATCTTTAAACATGTTTGTGATTGCTAATTTAAAGCCTTTGTACAGCAAACCCAACATCTGGGCTTTCTCAGGAGCCATTTCTATTGACTGCTTTTATTCTTGTGTATGGGCCATACTTTCCTGTTTCTTTGCATGTCTCATAATTTTTTTTTTTTGAAAACTGGACATTTTAAATAATATAATGTATCAGCTCTGGAAATGAGATTCCCCTCCTTTCCGAGGATTTTTTGTTGTTGTTGTTTGTTTGTGACTTTCCTGGACTGATTCTGTAAAGTCTATATTTTTTGTCCTATGCAGCCACTGGAGTCTCTGCTATGTTAGCTCAGTGATCAGTTAATAATTGGTCAGAGATTTCCTTAAATGCCTTGAACCAACGAGTGTCCCAGCCTTTGCCTAGGTATTCTTCGTGTGTGTTGGGGCACACCTTCAACACTCCAGCAGGCCATTTCCAACCCTGCCTTTGCCTGTACTTCCAGCTGCACAGAGCCTTAAGATCAGCCAAAGGTGAGCGCTTGGGGCCTTCCATGCCTTTCCTAAGTATGTGCATGACCCTGGGCATGCATGTGGCCTTCTAGATTTGCAGGAATATGTTAGAGCTTTTCAAAACCCCCTAGAGACATCTAATTCACCAGTTTTTCCTCTTAAGTTTTGTGATCAGCCTTGGAATGCCACAAGTTTTGCTGTTCTTACTGAAATTCAGCTATTTTTCTTGAGAAAATACTCCTTGGATTATTGCAAGCCTTTAATTAATTTGCAGAGGTCTAAAAAAGTTGATTTTGACAGTTCTGTTGCTTGTATGGAAAAGAAGGTTTTTGGAAGGTCTTCATACCCCTAATTTGTTTGTTTGTTATTTTACCTCATGGCCCTCTAATCCCAGAATTTCAGGGCAGATAAACTCCGAATTTATCTGTGAATTACTGTGGTGCTTTGCTTCACCACCATTTTCTGGGTTTTAATCAAATCTGAATACATTCAATGGGGGTATGTAGCACGCATGTCTGTCCCAGTATAAGAGAGGGATGGGCAGTTAGAAGAGCCGTTCTAAAGTATTATGATTTCTAAGACTGAAAAAGAGCTGCCAGTGCATGAACTTGGGGGAAAAAAGCAAGACGTCTCCATATGTCGCAATCCCTTTGCTCTCTAAACCAGATTTTATAACCAGAAAATCAGTCTCCTTTGCACTAAGTTCATCCTCCAATTAACTAGAATGAGGTCTGGGCAAGTTCCTTCTTGATCGAGCCCTCTGATAATCTCCACAAGGTCATGGTCATGATGATTATGACGCTGACAATACAGAAACAACAGTTACCATTATTGACAGCTGAGCATGCGAGGCCTCACCACAACCACTTAAAGCTTGGATTACTCCAGCTAACGCGAGTTACCCCCTGACGGGAACATGCATCTGAGCTGCCTTCCCTTACTGGGTGCCAGAAGGCCATGGTGTGTGTCTAAATTGAATTTGGATTTACATAAAGTTCATATGCATCCCCAGACCTCCAAACGTCCTTTTAACTATACAAAATCTCATTTGCAGCATCCTTCCATCTGGAGATGCTTGTTGCTATTCCAAGTGGCCGTGGGACGCATTAGCCACGGAAATACATGGTTGCTGCTGTCAGGTGCTCACAGAAAAGCTCACACCCGGCAGTTTCCATCAGGAAGCCTAGCGACAGCCTCTGGAAGGATTTGAGGGGTCCGTGTCATCACCTCACACGTGGATAAGGGCTGAGTCACCCACCAGCAAAGAGCCTCTCAGCTACACTGGACGGGGGTCTGGCCTGTCTCAGTGGCGGAGTTACTGAAAATAGAGGTCAGGCTGCCCTGACTCAGGGACCTGAGACATTTTTCAATTAAGGACTTGACACAGACAACAAAAATCAGTTTAGAAATTGTAGAGAAATACCTAATCTACTTTGTGGGGTAAAATACACACCGTATTGTACACTGTTAGTTATAAGCAGCATCTAACACGCTGTGGTGCCAATTCCTCCTCAATAGAACAGTTGTGAAACCCTTTGCCAAGAGCGGTTAGCACTGAGCTAGGCACCTAATAATAATAACAATAATAACAACAACAACAGGTTCTATTTTCTGAGTGCCTATTACGTGCCAGGAACCTCACGTCCATTATCCCTAACCCTCAGAAGCACCCTGTAACAAGGTAGGTAGTACTCCATGTGGTCCCCATTTACACATAAAGAAACTGCCACTCAGAGAGGCTAACTTGCCTAATTTGGTATATGACATTTGAATGAATGAATATTTGTATGAATGAATAAATGAGCACGAATGAGTGCAATTAACTAACTCATTAAATAAAAGGGGAAGTGGGACTCTCCTGGAGCTGGTCCGGGAATGCTTTTACTTTTGTCATATTGGTTCAGAAATGACATCTTTTTTTGCCTCTCTTCAATACCTCATGCCAGGCTGGTATTTTCCTGATAGTAGAGACAAAATACTAATTTCAAAGAGTTCTCATATTTTCCTTTCTGCAATTTCTTATAGTTGTTTTTTGAATACAGAGATTTTTGACCCCACTAAAGATAACTTACTGACAATATATGTATTTCTGCCCTTGTTTAATATTCTATGGATCCCAGAAATAATAAAAGAATGACTCTAATAATAACTTCTACAAAATGCTTATAAACGCTTTGTGTCAAAATAAACTTTTGCACTTGAATTAGAAAAAATATTTTTTAAGTTTACTGGTTTCTTTTTTCATTATAAAAAATTATAAACTAATTATGAAAAGTTTGACAAAACAGAAAATAATAGAAAGAACTATTTATAAATACATATGACATCACTTTCAAAAGACAGCCGTTGATAGCATGCTGGTGCGCTATATTTCCTTCCTGTCTTCTTGCTATGCATAGATCTTTTTTAGAGAGGAGTACGTTCACGCCTGTCATTCTTTGTTCCTCTTAACGTTTAATCTTGAAAAAGGTTTTGGCTGACTTATAGTCTTTTTAACCATCATTTTCAATGACAGCACGAAAAAGATACTTATTGCAGTATTATTTGAGACATAATCTATACATTCAATAATCAGAGAACTTAAGTATATCTACTTGAAAGCATTTAGTGCAAAGAATTTTCAAAGTTTAGATGTATTTCCTTAGGTGCAGATTTACTATATATGTATATATGATTCTTCTTACCATATATATATGATTCTTCACCCTAAAATTTACAAGCTCTTGGGGCCAGCCCGGCAGTAGTGGTTAAGTTTTCGCCCTCTGCTTCGACAGCCTGGAGTTCACAGGTTTGGATCCCAGGCGCGGACAGACGTACCGCTTGTCAAGCCATGCTGTGGCCACGTCCCATATAAAGTAGAGGAAGATGGGCACGGATGTTAGCCCAGGGCCAGTCTTCCTCAGCAAAAAGAGGAGGATTGGCAATGGATGTTAGCTCAGGGCTGGTCTTCCTCACAAAAAAAATTTATAAGCTCTTTCTCCTATGGCTTTGTGGTTCCTCTGACCATTGAATATTATTTTAACTTTAATCGTTTTGGTAAAATCCACCCATTTGTTTCCTCACCAATATTTTGCTATTTTACTATTTCATGTTCACAACTGCGCAAGCATACTGCCTTGAGTATGAGGAAAAAGATGGCAGATATTGCTAAAGTCTCCTCCAATTCTAAGACCAACCAAAGGACTGAATTGCCAGTTTTTCCATGCTTATTACAAGTAAAAAAAAAAAAAAAAACCACAATTCAAAAGCATATAAAGGCAAAGCTAATTATATCCTTCCTGCCCCCACCCCCTAGGTGCCCAATAACAATCCAGTGTGCACCCTTCCATCTTTTTCCTTTTTCCTGGTTCAGGATACCATACAAGCAAACTTAAAGATATATGTTGGAGATTAGTACTGAAACATTTCTAGAAGAAATTAGGAAAACACTGGGCTTTGCTTAATATATTTTATTTCCTTAAAATTTTGTTTATATATAAATGCACACACACATATACATCCTTTACATAAACAGAGTTATGTTTTCCATGTTGGACCATTTTAGGAAAGCTTTTTTTTTGGCTTTTTTCTTTTTTTTAATTTGCTTCTGTCTCCCACCTCCACCCCCTCTCCACTCGCCCTTCTACCTCACATTAACTACCAGTGCAACGCGTACCCCTCTGTACTTTGCCTATACGTATAGCCACGTACAAGCATATTTATTTATCCATATGCATATGCATATGTGTAAATATTAATAATTGTCAGTTATATAGTGGGATTTTGACACTATTTGCTTTACGAAAATAGAGTTATAGTATGCTTATCTCTGCTATCTTTTCTTTTTTGAAAATTAGAGAATTTGACAATTTGACACTAAACGTCTTGCTTTTATTTCCATGAGATAGGTTCCCTACAGGGGACTTTCTGGGTCATAGGGCATACGAATTTTTAGTTTTAAAAGAAAGTGTAAGTAAACTACTTTCTTCAAAGGCTACAAGAATCTGCAACATCAGTGCATGAGAAAACACTCATCAACAGGGAGTGTATTCACACTCATCATGCTAACAGTTCAAAAGAGACATCTCTTATTCCTACTTTCATTTGCATTTTCTGCTAGCTAATTTGAGCATCTTCTCACATTCTATTGACTATTTAGATTTACTCTTTTAAGAACTATTTATTCACACCAGTTGTTCATTTTTTGGTATGAATTGTGGATATCAGCCATCTGAATTGCCAATATTTTTTCCAGAGCAAACTCTGTCATTTGCTTTTTGAGTTTGTTTGTAGTCTCTTTTGCCTTGCAAAAAGGTTTTTATATTATTATGCTGTCAAATATTTGTCTTTTACAGCTCTTGCATTGCCTGTCCAGTTATCCCAAATTATGTAAGTAATCTCCTAGATCTTTTCTAATACTTTATTGCTCTTTAATTTTTTACATTTACATCTTTAATTCAACTGAAATTTATTTTTGTTCACAGTGTTGGGATAGAAGCTTCATCTGATTTTCTTCCAGATGGATAATTACTGGATTCGGTCCTTTTAATTAAATAAATTGTCCTTTCCCACTGAATTGAATATCATACTTGTCACACATGCTCTATTCTGTCTCGCTGATCTGTCTATTCCTATGTTAGAAGCAAGTTGATTTGGTTTCTGAATGATAGTGTGTCCTAGTATCAGGAAGCAAGACTATGGCATAGTGGTTAAGCATGCTGGCTCTGGAGTCAGACCACCTGGGTTCAAATCCCAGCTCTGCCACTTAGTAGCTGCATAATATTCCTAAGCTTTAGTTTTCTAATCTCTAAAATAGAGAGAAAGATAAAACCTACCTCATAGGATTATTTGAAGATTAACTAAGTTAATGCATGCCAAGTGCTTAGAACAGTACTTGATTAATTGTAGTATTCTTTTTCATACTTTTCTGAACTATTCTCAAGTACTCATTCCTCCACATAAATATTAAGGTCATTTGATACCATTTAAAAAAAAAAAACTGGGGCCAGCCCGGTGGCATAGTGGTTAAGTTCAGCACTCTCCACTTTGGCAGCCCTGGGTTCACGAGTTCAGATCCCAGGCACAGACCTACACCACTCATCATCCATGCTGTGGGGGCATCTCACGTACAAAATAGAGGAAGATTGGCACAGCTGTTAGCTCAGGGCAAATCTTCCTCACCAAAAAAAAACACCTATGGGCATTATACTTGGAATTGCATTATACGTCTATATGAGTTTTGGGCTAATTGACCTTGCACTCAAAAATATGATGTCTTTCCATTTGTTGTTCTATGTCAGTCACTACGATTTTGTAGCTGTATTCTGAGATCCTGTGCCTCTGTTGTTATGTTTATTCCTAGGTACTTCACAGGTTTTTGTTTCTGTGGTAAATGGAACTCTTCTTCTCAATTCCATTTTTTAAGTGCATATTGAAATATATAGGGAAGCTAATGATTTTTTACATTTATCCTTATCCAAGTAGTTTACTAAGCTATCTCATTAATTTTAGTAGCTTTTATTTTTTTACCAAAATCTTTCAGTTTTCTAGGTACACAATTATTTCATAAGTAAAAAGACATGGTTTTTTCCTTCTTTTCCAATCTTGTTTATTTTATTTTCCTGTCTTATTCCATTTGTTAGTACTCTAAGATCATATTAAGTAAGAATGGTGATTGCTGGCATCCCTGTATGGCTTTTTGTTTTAATTGAAAATGTTTCAGTGTATTGCTACTTGTAATTATAGTTGCTGTTAGTTTTTAGAAAATAGACTTTATCATATTTAAATAATCTCATTTTATTCCTATTTTGCTTATAGTTTTTATTAGGAATGACTAATCAATGTTATCAACTGTCTTTTCAGCATCTATTGATATGATCACATTTTTTTCTCTTTCAGTTTATTAATGAAATAGAAGGTGTTGACAGTCTTGTTTTTAAAATCATTCTTGGAATCATGGAATAAATTCTATGTGCTGATAGTGTATTATTATTGTGATACGTTGCTGGATTCTATGTGGTCTTTTATTAGATTATTCCATCTATATCAATTAGTGAGTTTTGTCTGTAGTTTTGTGTTTTTCTTTTGTAGTATATCAAGTTTTGGTATTAACATTATGCTGACATCATACGAATTATTCTATCACTTTCTATGGTCTGGAATAATTATATAATATTGAAAATATCTGTTATTTAAAAGATAAATAGAACTCAGCTATAAAAACATCAGGTCCTAAAGCCTTTTCCTAGATGGTAGGTCTGCAATTACCTAGCCTAAGTCTTCTATGGCAGCATTTCCTAATTTCACTGATGATAGGAATCAACTGGGACTCTTGATAAACATAGAAATTACTAGGCATCAACCCTGAAGATTTTGATTCATTGGATCTGGGATATGGTCAGCTATAGAAATGTATGGTTTAAGCAAGGATATATGATTCTTAGTAATTAGTCTAGCCAGGTTTTCCAATTAATTTTGGGTTAATTTGGGTAATTATATTTCACTAGAAAATAATCTATTTCTTCTGAGTTTCCAAATTTGTTTGTTTGTTTGCTGAAGAAGATTCATCCTGAGCTAACATCCACTGCCAATCTTCCTCTTTTTGTATGTGAGCCTCCACAGCATGGCCACTGACAAACGAGTGGTGTAGGTCCAGGCCCGGGAACTGAACCAGGGCCGCCGAAGTGGAGCACACTGATCTTAACCACTAGGCCACCAGGAGGGCCCCCAAATTTGTTGCACTTGAGTTCTATGTGGTATTATCTTACAATTCTTTTAATCTCTTACATTTCTATGGTTATATTGCCCCTTTCATTCCTTATTTTATATATTTTTGCTCTCTTTTTTCCTTAATCAAGTCCTCAAGGAACTTATCTATTTTATCATCTTTTACAAAGAACAGTTTTCAGATTTATTTAGTTTTTGTACCATTTTTAAATTTCTCTTTTATTAATGTCAACTTCCTTCTATATTAGTTTCCTCTTAGGTTATACATGTTCAGATAGTCCCTGGTTACCCATTTTGATTTAACTGTATATATTGCAAGATTCCTTCCTTACCAATATTTTCTCCCCTAAATATCTTCCCCTATCTTGAGGTCTTTGGATTTATTTATTGTTTGCTTGAAGTCTTTCCTCAAGCAAATTTCTCAGATTTTGTTAAGGTCTGCTCTGGTTATTTTATTTACTCTTCTCTGTGCTGGCTGGCCCCTGAGATGTGGTGTTACTTTCCTTTGTCTGTTCTTGAAGATCCTTTAGCAGTAGAATCTCGAGAGTGGAAGCCCAGTGATCTGATGGTGTGGCCCATTGCAATACCAATACCCTGCTGAGGAATTGGGAAGATGCCTCTCTTCTTTGTGGGATTCTCACGCTGTCTCAGCCTCAGAAGTGGAGAAGCCCCAGCCTTCTTCTTCAGCTTCCTGGGGGCCACAAATGACAGGCACACTCACACTCACCAATGTTAGCCTTCTCCCTCAGTGCTCAGGGGTCTCCACGGCCAAGTCTGCTCCAGGAATTGCAGCTTGCAAATCTTTCCCCAGGCTTTATCTGGCTTTAAGGTGCTAGGAAAAGGGACGCTCAGCCCCCCAATGCTCCACCTGCCCCCCAGTCCTGGCCTCCAGTTAGCCCAGGAGAGGTTTTGGGTTGAAGTTACTAGCAATAACAGAGAAGAGAAGGTGGGACTTGAGCCATTGTCTTCCAAGCAGGCCGTGGGCCGTGTTTAATATATACCTTGATTGTGTGAGTTCTGCAAAGATTTAAAATTGTCGTTCACAGATATAATATGTGCCCCTTCTTCAAGTGACCCCCTCACATTACTTAACCCGACCTGGCCAAACTCTGCCTCTTTGAAGAGCAGCCCTGCTCAGCTGATGAGGCAGTATATCCAACTCCAGGACACCTGGTCCAGAAAGAATCATGGGCATTATCTATTTTTATCTGAACATCTTTTCTCTGGAAGATAATTCCCACAGTCTGTATCTTGAAGTGGAATCAAGTTGACCCAATAATTCACCTCAGCTCTGAAAGATAAGGTAGAGGATATAGGTTTGACCATCAGATGCTTTCATGGACTTTGACTCCTGTAGTGGTAACACAAAGATCTAGGGATAGTTGAGAATTTGTACATGGTGACAGCACTGGATTGTGAGTCTAGTGAAGGTGGCACTGAGAGGTTGTATAACCCTAGCTATGTCAATGCAGCCAAACCTCTCTTGATTCCTGTCTATTTTCCAAGCTAATTCTTCAGGCCTCCACTGAGTCTATGAGTTGCCTGACAATTCTTTTTCCATTTGAATTAGCTGGGGTTGATTTCCGATGCTTACAGCCAGAAACCTTTATGAATACAGAATGCCAGAAAACTCCTCTATGTCTAGGAACTGTTAGATGGTTTGTACTTCAAACCCCAGATCAACTTCGTTGCCAAATCCGGGATGGCTTGCTATACTAATAGCTAAGGCTTTAGCCAGTTCTAAACATCAGTTCTTCACCACCATCCCTTTAAATCCCTACTCTACCCCACACACACTCTTACCTTCCAGTGACTGCAACCTCTAAAATGACCGACATTCCTCTCCTGAAATACAGCTAAATTAGGTCATAAAAGTAAGAAAATCCAACATTTCAGATTACTTATTTTTTTGCTCATATTTTTATTTTGAGATGAGAGTCATATAATTTTGTAATGACATCCTCTGGGATATCATTGGCTTGTGCAAAAAAATACAAAATATTAAGATAATAAAATATCAGGTTGAAAGTGGGTAATCTGACAGAGGTTATTAGAGGTTATTTGATTGGTAAAATTTTTATTTGATCCACACAATTTTCTTTAGATTAGCCTACTTTTATTAAGACTCTAATTCATTTACTCCTAACTAGCTTCTGTTTTTTCCCCTATACACCTAAGCTAAGAAAATCATAAATGCACAGCAAATATTTCAGCACAAATATTTCCAACTAAAAATGTTGGAATGTGAGAATGGTCAATTTCTTCATTTCTTGTACAAAGTTTCTCTCCCTACATCATCACTCCAATACAAACCAAAAGAGGTAGTTTTCCTAAAGGTGGTTATTTTGATTAGTACATACAGAGTGCAGTTGATTTTCTAATTAATTATGTTGCTACAAGAAACATGGACTAGAGAACATCCACACATGTACTGGTTTTGACCTTTAATCTCTTCTGGTTTTCAGGGAAATAAATAATCAGCATAAATTTGACCAAGCTTTATCTTTGTCAACCTCATAAGACTGCTTTTAAGACTTCTGGCTCATATGATAGAAGTTTCTGGTTCTGACTCAACTTTCTGGAAAAGTAGACATGATTTTTCTCAACATTTATATCACTTCTGCTAAGTCACATTCTGTCTATATGGATATGTGTTATTTGATAATCTTCTGACTTTTGTATATTCTACTTCTGACTGTATAAAGAAGTATCTCAAACCCTCTGAAGATCAGTGTGTTCCCATTGATGGCTGGGTCTGTCTCCTTTGGAGAATTTCTCCTTTGCTCATCATTTTCATTTTCATCCTTTAGTTCTAGAACCAGATTGTGACCTGTCTTCCTGTAAGGTTCAGTGTTTACTCTGATCCTGGCACTGTACCAAGTGCTTAATGAAAATTGTCTTATATGAGCCTCATAACTCTATAGACAGGTATTATTGCTATTTTCATTTCACAGACAATGAACTGAAATTGATAATTAGGCAACTTGCCCAAGATCACACAGTGAGTTAGTTGTGCCAGGACTGGAATCTTGGTCTACACTCATCTCTGCTTTAACCACTATGCATGTAGCTGCTTTGGGCTGAGCTGCATACATGTCATTCCCGCCAGAGAAGACGGAGAGATGAGCACACTCCTTTACTTAATTCCTTGGTTTTACTGTCTTTATCTAGAAAAGGTCTCAATACTCCATTGGCCCTCCTAATTACTGCTCCAAAGTGGAGTTCAATACCAACTATATCAAATACATCATATTTGGTAGATGACCACTTCTGCAATGTTTGGCTCACTTATGGCCAACAATCTCATAAAGCAAGTCAAGATACCTAAGCATATATTTTGTAATCTGTTTATAAGTTTCTCTAGAAAGTTGAAATTCTCAGAGAGATATTCTGTGGGTATGTAATTGACCTTTAAAAGTTTTGAAAACTAAAATCATTATGGCTATGATCTGAGGCTGTGGCTATTTAAATTTAAATTAATTAAAATTTTATAAAATTAAAAGTTTAATTTCTCAGTTGTACTAGCCATATTTCAAGTGCTCAGTAGCCACATGTTGCTAGTGGCTGCAGCATTGGGCAGCACAAATATAGAATATTTCCATCATTGCAGAAAGTTCTAATGGATGACTCTGGGTCTAAGACATACAACTTTGGGGTCTTGACGATTGTTTCAGAAAATTGAGATTGTATATTGTGTTTCTATAATTTCTGTTCAATTATAAAATAGCTTTTTTACAATAGGAATATGTTTCAGTATGTTTCTAATTTAAGGACAATCTGGAGGACTATTTTGATTGAGCTCATTAGAATTTAATCAATGAGATCACAGTCAGCAGAATGGTTGGCACAAAGGTGGTTTATTAGTTAGGATTAGCAGCATCCAAATAGTCCCAAAATAATAATGGTTTAAATAAAATAGCTGTTCAATTCTCTCCTTCATATATATGAAGTCTGGAGACAGGGGATCTTAGGCAGGTGTGACCCTCCTCTGGGGTCAGAAACCCAGGTCCTCCATCTTTCCTCTGTGTCTCTAGAGTTCTGTCCTTGTCTGCATTGTCCGAGATGATCTGCCTTTCCGTCCACATCCCAAGACCCCATGAAGGAGGAAGGGGAGAAGTAGGCATACTCTCTCCCTTTGAGAATATTTTCACAAGTTTACTAATTACTTCTGCTCACATGCTATTGGCCATAATATATACTATGTACCTCACCACCTATATTCTAGGTATCCCTATACCCAGCTAAAAATTCTGCTGCTGTGAAAGAAGGGTGAGTAAATGTTGGTGCAACAGAAGTCTCTTCAGAGTTGATGAAGAAAACTTCCTCTGGAAAACAGTTTTCTACTTTAACAGTTTTCCTCATCAAAGAGTCTATGAATATAATCTTTTATTTCAAGCATTCAAACCCTCAAAATTATCAGGAGTCTGAAACTATTAAAACTACTAGCATTTCAATATTTTAGGAAAATTCTTTGCTTTTTTTAATGAAAGAGCAATAGACAAAAACTCAACATAATGCTAAGAATCAGAATAGGGATTAAATTAACTCAAATTTTATGCTGACTGGTATGCAAATATTTCTACCATACTTTCTTATCTTTCAAAACAAGATGTTAAGAAATCAGCTCAGTGTTTCGTATTCCCAAAGCACACGTGTCAGCAGTTCTTCATCATTTCAGGGGCCCTATTACTAAATATTTCCAATTTCTGATTTCAGCTTAATTTTAATCAAGGCTGAACCAATGAATTTTGGGTTTGTGTTTTTCTTTTAGTTCTACAATCACCCATTCTTCTGTGTGCTGGAGTTGAGCCCAGATTGTTGTATAAGAACACCTAGAAGCTGGAGACCACTATTCTCCCCTCACACGTGATTGGAGAAAGGGGATGACTGTCTGTTTAGATGGAGATCCCCAGTGAGTTTCTCTGGTTCCACATGGCCCTAAAGGCAATGGCCAGCATCAAACAGCTTCACTTACCCAAGGTGTAACTGAGAATTCACTGCCGTTCAAGGAGTAATATCTGTGAAGGACTTCTTCACTACAGTGGGCACACTAAAAACTTACCCTCAAATTAAATCAAATCATCAGAAACTTGCACACTGTGTTTTGCCTCTCATAGAATTAATTTTCCTGATGCAAGCTTTGGCATTGTGCCATAGTCAGATATTAACATATATTGTAAAGAATTTCCCTATGAAACTTGTTATTGTAGTTACCGTAAAGATGTTAAGGATAGTGTCAAAACGTTATTCACCGACTTGCCCTATGATTCACAAAACACTGTTATAGTCCCCTTGTAAAGAGCTGTAGGTGAGATCCAGGGTAGGCTGACTTCACGGCTCTCATACCTGGGCCACAGGGCAAATGTCAGGATGACTTACAGCACCGCCTGCAGAACATGTGTTTGGAAATCATAGCCTTTGCCTCCCGAGTAAAACCCAGACACGGCTACCTAAACAAACTTTTGAAATCACCTCTGTGGAAAGAGCTCCTACTGTGTCTTAGGGACAGAAGAAAGAAGCAGATCAGGACCCAGAGTAAACACACACACATGACGGTGAAAGAGGAGAAATAGAAAAGCAGCTCAGCCCAGGAGGGGAAACACCACCGTCTCCGTTCCTGCCGGAGCCCTCCCGGCCTTGGCAATGGCGGGAGACCCAGTCCACCTTCCTGCCTCTGCCAGGCAGCCTAAGGGAAAGCTGCTTTTGACAATAGTTGTCAGCCTGACAAAGTTTTCCCCAGTCCATATTGTTGGCAGATCGGAACAGAAATAGGAACTGGATTGATTTTTGCTTTTTAACAACTGCTAGATCTGCAGGTTGGAGGTCAACCTGTATGACAAAGATAAGAGAATCTGGATTCAGACTCCTATATAAAAGGAGAAGAGGAGTGATAATAATAATAACAGAAGCTACCTCCTAGACGTGTGAGGGCTAAATGAGGTCATACATGTAAAGCTTTTGCCTAATACGTGGTAAACCCTGTGTAAGTGATTACTACTATTAATTACAAGATTTAGGTCTGCCTTTAGTATCAGCCAAAATGAACCAGATTTAATACATCATTTAAAGGGTCAAGATATCCAGTCTAGCAAATCAGAGTGAGGGGGGAGGGAGGGCGGAGGGATGAAGAAAGAAAATGAAGAGGGAAATAAGGAAACAAAATCCTGAGCCTAAATTTAAAGTTAAAAGATTATCTGATAAGGTCTGGCATTTGTCTTGTTATGAGTTAGTCTGAAACTGCGCTATACATCTGCACTAAATTCAGTCAAACAATTGACATTTTAAACCAGTGCTTCCCAATCAGAGGGCAGAAAACTCCTGAAGAGCTTAGGGAATTATGTCAATTGGTGCACAAATCCAAAGATACCGGTATTGTCACTTTTATCTTTATGTAGCATCTATAAAAGATGCTGTTGATAATTATATTCATATTCAAAATATATGTACATGTATATCAACAAAAAACAAATTTGTTTAAAAGTATCATCAAATTCTTAGAGGCTTCTTGGCGCCGGCCCGGTGGCGCAGCGGTTTAGTCCGCGCTTGGCAGGCCGGGGTTCGCTGGTTCGGATCCCGGGCGCCCGCCGACGCACTGTCTGTCAGTCATGCCGTGGCGGCGTCCCATATAAAGTAGGAAGGAAGATGGGCATGGATGTTAGCCCAGGGCCAGTCTTCCTCAGCAAAAAGAGGAGGATTAGCAACGGATGTTAGCTCAGGGCTGGTCTTCCTCGCCAAAAAAAAAAAAAAAATTCTTAGAGGCTTCTTGTCATCTCCTTGAGCAAAAGATGCTATTATGAGGGAAAGGTCATAAGAAGATCAGGGCGCATGATATTCTTAAGAGACTCCACTTCTATTTCCAGTAATGGCAGGCTAGGTTGTTAGATCAAGCTTTTCACTGAAAATAAATAAAGGTATGTAGTTATCATTTTAATGGACTTTTTAAATAGGCTTTTTTTGGCACTAGGGACACAAAAATGAATAGATTATGGTCCCCAGGTTCAAAGAATTCATGAAGAACACACAAAGTGGAAACTATCATACAGTTGCTGAGGTGATGCAGAAAAACCAAAGTGGGGTGAGTTTCACCTATGAAGGTTTTTTGAAAGAACTGAATTCTGAGCTGTTCTTGAAGGATATGACTTGCCAGAACGATGAGGGAAGGCATTCCCAGTGAAAAGCTCAGCCAACTTTCCAGAAGAAGGGATTTAAGTCTGTGTATGGACAGCAAGTGAATTGGGCTTGGTTAGAGCAGAAGGACCCCCACAAGAAGGTAAGAACCTAGGTTCCTTACTGACGAGGATCATGGCTTGCTCTTCCATAGAGCCTGACATGGGGCCTAGCAGAGGACTTTTTCTGAGTAGGTAATAAATGAATTCTTGTGAATTGATTGATTCAACCTGATTCCAATGTAACACACATTTCATCCCGCACTTGCTCTAATGAGAAATGAAGCTGAAGAAACATGAGGGCGTTGGAGGGGTGAATCACCATGCGGGGGAACATTGTTGGCTATCAATTCTGAGAAACTGGGAACCAAAATTAAACTGAAATACCTGAGCGAACTCTTCCTGGTATTCCTGTTTAGTTTGGTCTGTCAAGTAAAGGCCAGGAGATACACAGAGAAATTCCCCCAAGATTCTGATCAGAAAGGTCCAAGAGACTTCAGTGGAGATACCCTTCCCCTTTCCCTTGGCCTGCTTGAGCAATCTGCTCCTCCCTCCTTCCACGAGCCTCTCTCCTACATGAGAGCAGTACATCCGTCATGTGAGGTGCTCCAGCAGCACCTCCTCTTCTCCTTTATTAAGTCTGAGGACTATTTCCTGAGCAATTGACTCACCGTCATAAAATAACCAACAACGTATTCACCACTAATCTTTACATTAAACATGGAAGTATCTAGATTTTTGTCATCTGTCTCTGTTTCTCTGCATAAAATAGGATTTTCAAAGAAAGTTTCAACCTAATAAGCTAATACATAACAAGTGCTTTAATTTTAGAAGCCCATCTTGATCGTTGCTTTCCTGAAAAAATTCACAGTTCCTGAAAATATCAGTTTGAATACTCACAGTACAGTGTTCAATACAGATTTAGAATCACACAGCACAACTAGTTTCATGGCTACAGAAAGCCTTTGTCTAGGTCTTCCCTTTTGACACAGAGGCAGAACTTCTGTGTTGTAATATAAAATGGAAACATCCCAGAAAATCAGCCCCCGAGGTTACCCAAATTGCTAGTTTAGCTTTAAGATTCAACTCTTTTCCCTCAAATTTACTCCAGGGTACAATGAATTGTTATGGAGTTTTCCATACTAAGGAAAATTTCAGAGTTACAGATAGTAAACCTGCATTGAAACAAATGCATTATGTCACTTGAAATGAGAGCATCTGTAAATACTTCACAAAATAATTTTCTTTGTTCAGCAGAGGAAGGCCAGATGATGCAATATCTAGCTTCCAGCTGCACTTTCCTCCCCTGGTAATTCAGCTTCTTTTAGTGCCGTTCGAAAGACTCCTGACCACTCACTGTGCAATTTTGATGACGTGCTTGAAGTCAGTTCTTCATCTCCTCACTTAGGAGGAAGAGGGAATAGAGATTGTGTGAGAATGCATGTGTGTCCACAAAGCAACAGCAAGATGGGTATTTTTCTCCTGGGCATTATTTTTTAAACACAAACTGTGCCAAAGGAAGAGGGAAATCAGTCAGAGACCTTGGGGGATTCAGAAAGAAGGAAATCCTTCCACAGGATGAAGCTATACATCCCATAGAAAGAACACAAACAGCATTATAAGCTGGATATTATTGTGATTTCTCTGAAGTTTTACATTTTCCCAGCTTTTAAAACCATTCGTCGTTTTATTGTGCCAAAACAGACGAGCCAATAAGTTGGCTCGCTGCTTTTAGAAGGTTAAAAGATTAGCAGAGAAAAATCCCCTAAATAAAACATAACAGAAATATTTTAGTTGATTTAAACATATTTTTAGCACTTAGAATTGATAATATTATCAGGGTCAAATGTTAAACAATAAATAACTGAAATCAGAGGGTTGAGCTGAAACAGCTGTTTAATCAGCCACTCGATGAGGGGGGAAATGTGGTCCAATTAATTGTTTCATGTTGTGAAGACAAAAAGTGTCTGATAAGATTTTTAACTTTTCAGCCTGGTATGGGGTAGCGTTGTATATACATTGCCACTGTCTAGTCTTTGATTAGTTTGAATCCAGAAGACTGGACTTTCCTTATTTTCTATAACTTTGCCCCAAGATCAATGTTCTGAGCCCTGGTATGATGACAATTTTAATAAAGAAGGTTCACGACTTGGAAATCTCTTATTTGGACCTCCAAAGGCTTCGTGCTGTCCCACCGTCGCTGGGACATGGATTAGACTCAGAAGCGGTCCTGGATCTTTCCGTCTCCCACACACGCTCTCTGACCTGCACCCCATCGTGAACAGGGATGCGCAGCAACACCAAACCCCAAAAGTGAACCGCTCTTTGACCCAAAGAGCCAGGTGGGGTTCCGTTGGTTTGTTTTGTTTCTGTTTTCAAAACCTGGGCACAGCCTGTGGTGCAGCAACGAGAAAAGTGGACAGAACTCTCTGACCCCGCCCCCCACTTCCCTGCCCGTCACACCACCCATGTGCCTCCCAGTTCATAGTGACCACTGGCATGTTTAGATTTCTCAGATGTAGAAAGAACATCAAAGCATGAATTCTTTTCATGGGACACAGCCTGTAAACTTCTGTGTTTTCATAACTGTAAGCAATAGAAAAAATGGAATCATTTGAGGATACACTTAACATTCTTGGGACTCTGGACATAGCACCAAGCTTACATAATTCTGTAACTAGAATCATATAGTCGACTTTTTGCTCTAAGCAGTTCAGGACAGATACTTTACATAGATATCTAATCTAATGTGTCGTGAAGAAAAATACTGCCTGCAGCTCCTTAATTCTTTAAATGAGTCAGTATATGCAAAGCATCTCACATAGTGTCTGGCCCACATTAGACCTTGAAACTTTCTCCTTCCAGATGAGCTTCAACTCCACATAGGCTGTGAAATGCTTCCAGTTAATTTTCCGCTCATTGTAAACAGATCTGGATCCAGCACCTGCCCTAAATCCCTTTATGTCATCCCACCTGTGTTTCTCAAAATCAGTCCACAGACAACCTCCTCCCAACACTTGGTGGAGTGAGAGTTAAAAATGCAGATTTCTGGGTCCTGCCCCAGACTGACTGGGAAAGGGCCTAAGAATCCACCTTTTTATCAAGCTCCCAAGATAATTCACTGGAGCTTGGGAATCCCTGACACAGAGCTTCACAGTTCTATCCTTCTATCAATTCAGACTCTGGAAAAAGAATTTTTGCTCTACTTCAAAAAGTTATGCCCTCTGTCTTTATGGACGGCTGGTTCAAGGGCCGTCCAAGGGTTTGTTTCAGTGTCTTTCGTGCTGCTGAAGTGAAGATCCTGTTCACTCCGTAGATCTGTGTGTTTTATACAAGGACCCCATGCCACTCATTCAGGATTTCATACAGTTGCAGGTGGAAAAACATTGATCTGCTGATGGATCTATTTGCTTCCTGTTGTCAGAAAATGAAAAATATATGACTCTGTGCTCCTCCTGTAGCTTTAGCAAATGGAAATCTTGTAGGAATTTTCTTGTCCAAGTGTGGCAATCTGTTCAACTCTGTGGTCTAAATATATTTTATGTGGTCTAAATATATCTCCCCCTCGTAGGTAAACTCTACTTTGTTTTACATTTAAATGACTTATTGTCCCGTCGTGCCCTCTGATGACCTCTGAACCACTTTAGACAGCATATAAATTTTTACAAACTAGAGAGGGTACATTTTCTCGAAGTGTTTAATTCTTGGCATACAGCAGTTCCTGAATGGCCACTTGAATCAAGATTAAAAACTTGCTTGCTATAAGATGCAGGACTGGTAGTACTGTATTCTGTCCAGTTGAGTCTCTTAACTAGATTGGATGCTTGGGTCCAGTTGCATTTGTTCTACACAACTGCTTTTACAAATACAAGCCAGAGACCGGGAGTTATGATGTGTCTCCAATGCTTTCAGAAGCCTTTGCATTTCTGAAGCAGCTCAGCGCCTCCATGGCCGCCCGACAAAATTACTAAGGCTGCCAGAGCCTGCTTGTATGTGGCTGTGTGTGAACTAAACAAGTTACCACAGCCAACGCCAGACAGGATTTGCATCTCTGAGCCCTGCAGGGGGAGATGTTGAGCGTCCAATGAAAGCCCAGCAGCGCTCCGGGCAGTGGCTATATCAAGATTTGCCTCCATCCTGGCCAAACCCTCACACACAGGAAATATTAGCACGGGTCATTTTCATCCCCCACGCCTCCTAATGCTATTTATCACTTACGCAACCGCACGCTGACGAAGAAGGTTGGGCTGGACCAGCAGTGGATTTTATGTAACTCTGCTTCCGTGTATGATGCCTCTGCTTCCTCAGCATCCGTCAACACAAAAGCACTAGTTACGTTCCCAGAAGTTTTTTTACACATTCTATCGTGAAACACCTTCTATGTCTGTTCAGTTCAGACACGATGAAGAAATCCTCTTTAAAATATCCCTGCTGAACTGCTAGCCACGCTACCTGACTCAAAATTCCCTAAGGGCAGAATGGCCTAGGGCTTAAGTGCATGGGCTTTGGGTTCAGAAAGACCAGGATTCGAATCCTGGCTCTGCCCTTTACCATCTGTGTGTCACTGGGCAAGTTACTTAACCTCTCTGATTTGGTTTCCTCATCTGCAAAGTAAGGATATTTATAATAGTACTACCTGAAGAGTGGTTCTTATGATTAAATAATTTAAGAATTTAGAATATAGGAGAGATGTTGATCAGAGTACAAACTTCTAGTTATAAGATAAATAAGTTCTGGGGATCTAATGTACAGTGTGGTAATTACAGTTAATAATACTGTATTATATACTTGAAAGTTGCTAAGACTGTGATCTTAAATGTTCTCACGACAAAAAAGGAGTGGTAATTATATGACGGAATGGAGCTGTTAGCTAACCCTATGGTGGTGATCACTTTGCAATATATCGAGTGTATCAGATCAACATGTTGTACACCTTAAACTGACACAATGTTACGCATCAATTATACCTCAAAAAAAAAAGAATTTAGCACATAGTAAGCACTTAAATTATAATTTATTAACAGTCACGAAGTATTCTGTTCTGGGATGAACAGGTCTGTTGACAGCAAGATCTTTCTTTACTAAACAGATTAAAATTTGTTTCATAATAACATCACTCTTTGTCCCAAATTCTGCCTTCAGAAGCTACCTGGAATACGTACATTCCTTCTTCCACACAACAGCATTTTAAATATTTGAGGAAGCTATCATGTGCCTCTTTTCACATATTTGGGGACAGCTATCATTTTTCCAGTTTGACTGTCTACAATTCCTTCAAGTGTTTTCCACATGCCTTTGAATCCATCGCCATCTGTGGCCGAGCTGGCCAGATGTTTACCAATCCCATTTCCTCTTCTCGGGCATACAGGAGTATCCCATTTCCCAACCTCCCTACATGTGAGATTGGGGTCATGGGACCGGGTTTGGGCCAACAAAACAAGGGCGAAATGTATGTGTGCCACTTCCATGCCAGGCCAAATGTCCCATGAGATCCTCCTTGCTCTCTTTTACTCATTGGCCTGCTTACTGCAGAGAGTCCAGTGGAGAACTCCAAGGAGACCCTGGGAGACACAGAAGCTGGAGATGGAAGAAGCTCGAATCCCCGAATCATCACATAGAAGACTACCTGTCAAACACCTGCCAGACTGAGACACGAGTGGGAAATAAACCTTTATTGTATTAAGCCTTTAAGACAAGGATTATTCATTACTGCAACGTACCCTAGCCTATGAAGGCTAATACAACTTTGTAGTTACCCTTCTCTGGACATATACCAGCTTGTCAGTGGCCCTCTTAAAAGATGATACAATTTTTGTATCATCTGAATATAATTTTTCAAATGTAACCAGAACCAAATACAGTTTTTCCCATGTGAGCTAGCCCTGGTGGAAGAAAACCACCTCCCTGTCTTCCTGAGTACTTTTATCACTGCTTTCCAGAGTTGCCTTATGCATAACCACCACATTACACGAGCGTGGTGGCACAAGTTAAACGTGGAGTTAACAAACACACCAGGGTATTTTTCAAACCAACTACTGTTAAGCCAGGAGTGGCACCGTTAGTGGTCAGCAAATATCCCACTTGCTTCTCGACACTTCCCAGCCTCCCTCGCAGTTTGGTTGGGACCGGGTTTTGATTTCTGAGAGTGGACATGGCATGTGTCACTTCTGGGCCGAGGCACAGTGTGCCTCCTCCATTGCTCTCTTCCCTGCTGCAATGACCTTGGAAGGCATATTCTGGATGAAGGTGGGCTTCACAGCCTGCATCAGACTTTGCATAAATGAGAAATAAATGTTTATTGTGTTAAAATACTAAAATTTCAGAGTTTGTTGTGGCACATAACAGTAATTAACTTGACTCCCCAATCTGATACTAGTGCAATTCATTTGTTTATACTTTAACCAAAACTTTGTATTCATTTCTATTAATTTTAAAATTTTCATTTATTAATTATGTACCTACAGAAAAGTGTCATATCAAAAGTGAATTAATAATCCAGTGAATTTTCACTCACTGAATGTACGTGTGTCACTAACACCTACGTCAAGAGAACGTTACCAGCACCTCGGAAGCCCCTTCCTGCCCCTATCTAGACACTATTTGCCCAAGAGCAACCACTGCCCTGATTTCTGAAAGCAAAGATTAATTTTCATCTGTTTTTGTGTTTTATGTAAACGGAATCACACAACATGTACTCTTTTTGCCGAGAGATTCTGTTTCAGAGATTCATCCATTTTGTCGTGTATGGCTAATATTGGTTCACTCTCATCACTGGGTAATATATCATTATGTAAATATGCCACCTCTTCATTCTCTTCATGGTATTTTTGATAAAAACAGAATTCCTTAACTTTTAAATAGTCCAATTTATCAATTTTTCCTTATAATTAGCACATTTTTATGTCCTGTTTAAGAAATCCTTGCCTACTCCAAGATCCTGGAGTTGTTCTTCTACATTTTCTTTTAAAAACTTTGTTATTTTACCTTTTAAATTTAGATTGGCAACTCGTCTAGAATTAAATTTGGGGGGATGGTATGCCGCAGGGGTCAAGATCTAGTTTTTTCATTTGGGTATCCAGTTGACTTTTATTGAAAAGACCATCCTTTCCCCCATTGCACTGAGTGACTCCTTTGTCGTAAATCAGGTAACATGTATATGTGGATTCCGTTTCTAGGCTTTCTCTTCTGCTCCTTTGGTCAGTGCTCCTCCCTTCGGCAAACACCACACTGTTACAGTCAGTCTTGCTGTTTCGGGTAGAGTACATCCTCCAACTCGGCTCTTCTAAAATGCCTTTGCTATTCTTGGTTATTTGTGTTTCCATATGGATTTAGAATTATCTGGGCAATCTCCACAAAATAATCTGTGGTGTTTTGATTGGAATTTTGTTGAATCCAGGATTAACTCGTGTGTAACTTACTTCTTTACACTGCTGAGCCCCACCCGCTAGCCTGTCTCCACCTCCACCTGTTCAGGCATCCCTTCACTTCTCTCAATAGTGTTTTGTAGTGTTTAGGGTAAAAGTCTTGCACATCTTTTGTTAGATTTATTCCTAGGCATTTAATGGTTTTCGATGCTTTTGTAAATGATATCTTTTTGTACTTTACTCTCCGTTTGTCGCTGGTATATAAAAGTACAATGGATTTTTGTGTTCTTGTATACAGAGACCTTGCTAAATTCATGTACTAATATAGTTTGTAGATTCTTTTCAACTTTCTACATATGCAATCATGTCGTCTGTGAATAATGACACTTTCTTTCCAGTCCTTATGCCTATCTCTATTGTATTTTATCTTTTAGTTTTACGTCCAAAATTCCAGCTGGTTGAGGTAATTTCAAATCATGGTTTTATAACCCAGAGCATTATCTGCTTCCCCAACAATTTATCATATTGTGAATAATAAACATGCATTCTATGTGCTCATTCAAATCAGCGTCCAAAAACAATTTTTTAAGTTAGAAATGACTAAGGCAAAGTCGTGGAGAATACCCTAAGAGATTTGCTTCCAAGTTGAAACTAATCATTAGCACTCTGGATGCAAATGTTCAACTATCAGTTGATCCGCCTAAACATTTCTCAGCCAGCATCCACTTCTGCACGAGAATGTCACATGATATTTTGTCAAATTTTCCTTGAAATCCATATACACAGTGGGCCAACAATTTTCTATCTCTTTAGACAGAAGATTCTATGTAAAATTTTAAAAATTGTTTACTTCTTTCTCTTTTTTTTTTTTTGAGGAAGACCGGCCCTGAGCTAACATCTGTTGCCATTCTTCCTCCTTCCTTTTTTGCTTTTTTTTTCCCCTCCCAAAGCCCCAGTAGATAGTTGTATGTCATAGTTGTGCATCCTTCTAGCTGCTCTATGTGAGACGCCACCTCAGCATGGCTTGACGAGCTGTGCATTGGTCCACGCCTGGGATCCGAACCGACAAACCCTGGGCGGCCAAAGCAGAGTGCGCAAATTTAACTGCTACACCACTTGGCCAGCCCCTACTTCTTTCTCTTAATGAACCTATACTGGCTTCTTGGTGATAACCACTTCTTCTTTATGTAATCATAAAAATTCTGTTTAGTAATTCATTCTGGCATTTTGCTGGGAGCTTATGTTTTCATGGATATGAATTTTCTAGAAGCCACTCTTCTCTCTTTTTTTAAAACTTCAAGAATTGTAACTGTTCACTTCTGGTTTCCTGTCATACCTCCTATCCTCCACAATTTTTAAAAAATTATTGACGAAAAATCCTACAGTGCTAACACAAGTGATTTTAGGGCTATAGATTACAACCTGTCTGTGCCTGAGAATGTAAATGCCCTTAAGGAAATGTCTCCCTATATCTTCACTTCGTATATGAGTCGGGGCCCTGGCAGGACACAGAATCTCCTCCTCACTCCCAAAGGGATAACGTGAAGAGACTTTCATAGAAGGAATGTGGGCAGACTTAAGGAAACTAACAGGGATAGTGAAGCACCAGAGATGATGAGAAGCTGGTGAGACCTTCATCAATCAGGATACCAGCCAGAAACATGACATACTGAAACTGGGTGGTTGAGGGGAGGGACCACTTACAAAGCCATGGGCAGTGTGAAGGATAATCAAGGAGTGATAGTGCAGTATTCTGGAGCTGGTAAGAGCAGGGGAGACAAATATCCCCTGGGCCTGAATGAGTAAGTCCAGGGAGCTGTTGCCAGACTCCACAGAGGCTGTGGTATGTGAGAGCCCTGACAGAAGCTGTGTGTGGCCTTTGGTAGAGGCCCACAGCCCACAGCCAACACAGCACGGCAGGGAGAGGGAGGATGGATAGGGATGGGGGGACAGGAGGGTAAATACCCCAATCTCACTCTCCCCACTGGACCCCCTCTGAAATCCTGTTGATGCCTCTTATTGGCTGAACCCACCTGGAAGCCAGAGGAAAGGGAGCCCATTGATGAAATCCATACAGGGTAGCCTCCTAGGCACAGAGCAAGGGGAGGACGAGGATAAGCAGATCCAGAAGGGCAAAGAATAGCCAGCACAGCCCCTTAGGCCCAAAGGAACAAGGCAGGAAATTTCACTGGAGCCCTCTGCAAACTAAAACTGGGACAGGAGGAGGGGCCCTCTGGTGGAAAGCTGTAGATGTGAAGGGGTGCGTCCTCGAAGCAGGGGAGGGTGCAGGGAAGAAACACTGTGCCCTCTCTCTCTTATCCAGCTCTCATCTTCTTGCCACTGCCTCCCACTGTCCAAACCCAACTAGCAGCCAGTTAGCAAAGGAGCCCTGTGATACGATCCACTCAGTCACTCGGGGCTGCCTCCCAGGACATGGAGTAGGGCAGGAAAAGGGAGGTGGGGACCAACCAGCACATTTACCCTGAGCAGTTATCTTAACCATGTTTGTTTTGCATATCTCAGTTGAAAGATAATTTTCCATTCTAGCAAACAGGGACATGAAATAAGAATTCAGTAATTCTGTCTTCTTAGTGTCATTTGATATACCATCCTGGCCAAACAGTAGGATCATCCACCCTTGTCTCCTTTCTGTTAGGAAGCTCTTCAAAAGTTCTTTTTATTATCCTTAGAATTCCTCACAAGTTATTGCATTCTAGGTTTTAGACTCCCAGACACTTAACAAATATTTATGAGACTCTGCCTCGTAGCAAACCCTGTGCTAGAGCATCATGGGACATGGCCATGAACAAGCACAGCCAGAGAGCAGTGTGCAGGTCACCTCTACTGTAGCATTTGCAGACCGTTCTGCTTCCTGCCGTCCTAAGGGGGAGCTCTTTCTAACCTAGGAAAGTCCCACCCTCCATAGACATTCTGCCCAGACCCTAGGAAGCTCTTCTCCTTTTTGCTTAAGGACTCCTAAGGGCTTAAATTCTTGGAAACAAAGCTAGAAACATCTTTTAGATGTTCTGCCTTAACCACAAATCTCTTCTGAGACAATGAAGTTTAGAGTCACTTTCTTACTTGAAAAGAGAGGAGAGAAGGGTGTAAAGAGAGAAAATATAAGGAGAAAAAAAGAAACATGAGTTGATATCTCGCACTATGACCCAGTGACATTTGGCTACTTTCTCACTTTCCATCTTTTGGATGTGGCCTTTTCAACTCTGAGCTCACGAGCAAGCCCTCCTGCAGCCTCACTGGCTCTGTTGGTTGTTTCTCTTTTTTCCTGACTGTAATCATGTTACGTCCATCCACTTTGAATTCTCTTCCCTCTTGGGGTCTCTGACAATGAGAAAACGCTCTGAAACATTTTGAAATCAGTTTTCATAAAACAGACTAAGCCTGATATTGTCTTCAGTGACTACTTTATGAGCTCTAAAATAGGGGATAGTCACTTTTTTCCCCAATGTTGGCTTAACTTTCAGTGTAACTATTTCTTCATTGCTGATCAATTATTCCAAAGTTATGGTTCTTCTTATTTTATCCTCTGTACCCTGAAGGATTGGGTCACCAGTAAACCATGTTTTAAAAAAGAAAACACATATCAATTGTTTCTTTTAGGAGATTGAGACTTCCAGCAAAAGTCTAGTGATGCTATTCTGTGCATAAAAATAGGCAAACTTAATATATACCTGGTAAAATATCCACATAATAAACACACCGTTGTGGTGTTCTCAAACCACAGTGGTTCACTGGGGAGTCCCACAATTTGTGAAAATAGCCCACATTCGTATTTTCACTCTGTTTAGTCATTGGCTGGGAGCAGCCCACGTTGTTTGAGCCTCAGAGTGAACAGTGTGGGATCCAGTTGGGGAGCAGCTGGGGCCACAGTCAGTTATGCTCCCTGTAGCAGGAGAGCAGAGTGACACGTCTTCATGAGCATCACAGCCACATTAGTAAAGACTAGAAACACTGTAAGATTAGCTTTAAACCACATAGAAAACATATTTGTTTTAGTTCAATGTCCATTTATGATTTGAAAGGAATCCTTAGCAAATAGGACTAGAAGTAAACATACTTAACTTGCAAAGAGCATCTAAAAAAAAAAAAACTAGAGCAAATCTCAAGCTTAATGGTGAATGTTGAAATCATTGTCTTTTAAATAAAGACCAGTACAAAATTACCTGTTCTCACCACTTCTATTCAATATTGTTTTGAAGCTCTCAGTTACAACAAAAGGCAGGAAAAAGAAATTAAAGGCGTTAGGACTGGAAAGGAAAAGGAAGCCATCACTATTCATATGTGAATGTGTAACACAAAAGAATAGCCAGAAAAAGCATTAGAATTAAAAAGAGGGTTTGGCAAGGTTATTGAATATAAGATCAATGTATGAAAGTCGATTACATTACTGCACACCAACAACAAAACATTAGAAAATATTTCTTCCATAAAGGTTTATTTTCTCCTTTAAGTTATTACATACATCTTCAGATTTATCCCTAGATACCATATTTTTATTGCTTTGTAAAATGGCTTATTTTTAGAAGACTAAATACATGCAATGATATACCACATATTTAGATGGGGAAGCTTAATATTATAAATATGTTAATTCTCTCCAAATTGACCTTTAAATTCAATGAAACTTCAATCTAAATCCCAACAGGATTTTTCATGGAACTTAACAAGCTAAAATTTATATAGAAAACCAAACAGCTAATGTACGCCTGCTGAAGAAGGCCAGAAAGCAAGATTATAAGCCACTGTAATCAGAGTAGGGCAGGGTTAGCTCAGCAAAATAGACAGCTAGACAACTGGAACAACATGGAGAGCCCAGAAATAGACCCGTACCCGTATGCAAGCTGGATGAAAAGGGGGCATTGACCATCAGTGCAATAGTGGGACAAATGGAAATCTATATGGAAAAAAATAAAGCTGTATCCCAACCTCATGCTATATTCAAACATCAATTTCAAATAGATTATGGACTTAAATGTGAAAAGCAAAACTTAAAAACTTTCAGAAGAAAATATGTTTATGATCTCAGGTAAGAGAAGGATTTTTTAAATGAGACATAAAACCAAAGGAAAAGACTTATGAACAGAAATTATCAATTTTATCTCAGCCAAATTTATTAGAAGGCACCATGAAGAGCAGGTTTAGGTGAGCCACAGATGGGAGAATATATTTGTAACACGTATAAGTAACAGAGAACTGGAATTCAGAAAATATAAAGAACTTAAAGTAAATGAGAAATCAGCCCCCCCAAAAAATAATAAAAAATGGGTAAAAGATTCCTACAAGCATTTCACAGAAGAGAAAATATAAATAGCCAAAAAATTGAAGAAAATATACTCATTTGTAATCTGAAAAATACAAAGTAAAACATATTGAGATACTATTTTACACCCATCACACTAGCAAAAACTAAATGACAATGGTGTTGGCAATGATGTGGAGAAACAAAAATCTTCAACATTGCTGGTAGGAAAGAAAATTGATACAATGACTGGAAATGATTTGTCACTATCTGGAGAAGTTGAAAATTAACATATCCTATAATACAGCAATTCCACTCCTAGGTATATATTCTTTAAAGAAAATCTTCCAAGCATGCACAAGGAGATAACAGCCTCATTCCATAAAATAGGAAAAAACAGAAAACAACTTAAATTGGAGACTGGATTGATGTATAGTCAAACAATAGAGGAATCGTAATTCACTGAAAATAAATAGTATCAAAATGGATAAATATTTCAAATCTAAACGTAAGCAAAAAAGCAAGTTGCAAAAGAAAATGTACACTATGACTCTTTACATAAAGGCCAAAAACATGCAAAACTGAAAAATGTATTATTTAAAGATGCAGACATATATGATAAAATTAAAACAAAGCAAGAAAATAGCAAAACACAAAGCCAATATTTTTCTCTGGTAAGGGGAGAGGGAGATGGAATAGGAGGGATACAGGAAGCTTCCAGAATACTGGTTATGTTCTATTTCTTATTCTAGAACAAGAGTAACACAGGCTTTCATTACATATTTTACTTTGAACCATATATATGTTACATGTACATTATTCAGACTCTTCTGTATGTATGATATATTTTATAATAAAAATAACACTTTTAAGAAAAAAAGAAGACAAGCTTATGAAGGCTTTTGACCCTTCACCCTTCTTCTGGAGTGTTATGTAGATATGACTCCTGGACATGAAGCAGAAACATGTCACCTTGAGGACAGCAGCCACACGCTATACAGATGGCGGCACAGGAAGATAGAAGCAGCTTCGGTTTTGATCACGCAGTTGAGCCCCTGGACAGCCTAGGAAACTTCTTGTGATGTGAGCAATTTGTTCCTAAAACAGGCCTGTCTTTCACTGTCAGTTGAGTGAAATCCTTGAGGATAGAGTATTAACAAGACTGTCCGCATTCTAGTCCCAACTGTAGTCTTCTGTCTTGACCCTCTGATTGCGTGCATATCCACGTGACATGTTGACCCATACCTCATTCTTGTATCAAACCTAATAGAAATAGACCAATTACAACGTAGTCCCACTTTCTCTGCCTGCTGGAAGTTCCATTTTAACCCAGGCTTTCTAATTCAACCGCTTGCTTCATTAACTACATCGCCGCTGGTGTAACTCGTTATGCTCCTGTACCTTATTACAGATAACCATGTAAATGCTGAAAATTCAGGAAAATTCAGCAAAGCTCCTACAGGGAAATCTGTTCTGGAATATTATCTGCAAATGGTCTCCTACAAAAGACCTCTATAAAAAGTATTTTCTACATCTATAAGGATTATATTTTTAGAGATCTCCTTACTTGAGGAAGGGAAAAAGTACGGCTTCTGGACATAGTGTGACCTGGATTTCTCCCCTCCCTTATTCATAAGTCTTTTCCTTTTTATGGTTGTTTTTTGATTCACACTATGATCAAATTTTAAATTTCACGTGCCATTAAGAATTCTTGTTAAAAACTTTTGGCTGTGACTTTTCAGAAATCCTTCCAGGAACTAACACATTTTGTTGCTCGTTTTATCTCTGGTCCAATTACCAAATACAGGGATGAAATATCCGGCACTAAGGAGTGGTACCTTCTGTGTCCTTTATTCCCAATGATTAAAGTGTTTAAATAAAAGTAATAATTTCAACTAAATAATTCAAATCATGATTAACATGGAGTCATTATGGAATCCATGCTAATAAACAGAATAAACAATTTTTCCAATGTCCCTCGGAGATGTTGAAGATGGACAGACTCTGCACCCTTTGGTCTGAACTTCCGGAGTCTCCCAGCCTCCTCTTCTCTTCCTAAATGACTTTGGTCTTCTTTAGGGCAATTCCCTGGAGCTGGACACTGGCCTCCGGAGCACAGGAACACTCTCCACACCACCACATCTGCTCTGGCAGGGAGTGCTGGTGGTCCAGAGAAAGACTAGCAGCTTCCTCGATGTTCATACAGTGCACATTTCTCTCTCCTCTCTCTCGTCAATCCCCCTCCCAGCCAGTTGTATACACAGTCCAGTACACAGATTCATAAACAAATCGTAATCGCATGATCAATGTGGGTTTGTCATTTAGACGCAGAAGACCAGTGTTCAACTCCTTTCTCTTCCACACGTGTTACCGTAACAACTTAAACTCTGTGCCTCAGTTTCCTCATCTGTGAAACTGGAACAATAATGTCTCCCTCAGAGTGTTGCCGTGAAGATCAACAGGGAAACTGTATGTGATAGCATTTCCTAAACTGAAAAGTGCCATACAATTTTGTTATTATTATTATTACTATTTTAATTCTCAGCTTCAAACTGAATAAGGCAAGTGTTAGCAACCTGCTATGAGGCCAAGGGTGGGGCCAAGAAGGATCCTGGACCACACCCCAAAATGTGTGCAGAGCACTAGTTCCATGTGAGCTGTTAACAGATATTGCGTGTTAGAAGAAAAAAAAGTAAAAGGATGAGAATAGTTGGGAAACACCTGTTTAAAAGGTAAATCAGGTTTTTTTTTTTATTACATGACTTCTCAGAACCTTTAATATGGTAGGGTACATGGTGACTCTGAAGGAATATCATCTGTAGAGTTTCCCCAAATTTTTTGACCCCCTATCTCTTTTCTTTTTGAAAATGCTATCTTTAGCAAGTAAAACTTTATCTTTTGCCTGCTCTCTTCCATTTCTGCACTCCTAATTTTTATTACCTTATTCTTAGAACATCCTCTTTAATTTTTGTTATGCTGGATTTCTGTTAGCACACAGTGAATAACAGATTTTCCAAAACTATGTTTTATTGGAGCAAAAACTGCATGGCCAGGCCCACTCTGTGTAATATAGGACGGTGTATAGGAACTCAGGGGAACAAAGCGTCGGCAGGAGTCCAAACCACACAAGCATGAATTATACTGCAGCCATACTTACCCCTTCCGGATCTACAAAGCAGGTTTTCATAAAGGCGATTAATCAATCATAATTTATATTTACTTACTCTTTCTTATGAAATAATACTATGATATGGAGTCTTAATCTCAGGTCCCTTTACTCTAGATTTCTGAAGACCCACCAGCTCAGTTTTTCAAGTTACACGATAGTTTTAGGTGCCTGTACTCCATGGGGCGCATGGGGTTGCCATGGGCTTCAACAGGCGTTGGTTTGCATGCTAAAATAAAAATAGTGCAGAGTAAGTTTTTTCACTTAGCACATTTTAGGCCTTAGCATAGTCTAAATGGCACTCACTTCCTTATTTGGAGCATAAAAAGTTCCAGCATACTCTCAAAGTCGCAAATTTGCTGTCCTCTGTGTGTGCTCTCATAGCTGCCTGAAGCACACAGCTTCTTCCCCTCTCAAGTGTTTTCGTGTCTCTATGAGTCAGATCATGAGTTCTTGGGCCAAACCCAACTCCCTTGCCCCTCTTTTTTTCCTTTTGTATTATATTTAGTACTTATAATCCTTCCCAGGTGTAGGACATCTCTGCTGGTAGTTGTCTTTCTAAACATCGCCTACACCTCCCCCAGCGTGACCCCCACACTCCCACAGACCCTCGTGGCTCATTCTCTCCACTCCAGCTAGGGCAGCCAGGCACAGACTCCATCTCATTTATAAATGACTACAACTGCAAAGGCCCGTCTGGAGTCAGAAAACAACCCTGGGTTTGATTTGAGTGTGAAAACCACTATATTCACTTGTTTGTTAAAAGAGTTATGAAGATGTGTTAATCATTTCAATTTCTGGACCACCACCCTCCCCACCAAAAAAATGAAGAAAAGAAAAACAAGTGGAAAGGAAACCTCTTATAGCATCATTTCATCTCCTTTTGCTACCATGCCTTCACACAAAAGTTCATAGACATGTGGAATCTCTGAATTAGAAGGACTCTTAAGATCAAGATGGTTTAAGCACCTAGCCCACCATGAAATGGACATGTATGTAGCGAAAAGAGGGTAGACTTTGAAGCTGGACAAAATGATTGGCTTCGCCACTTCCTAGTCACATGTCTGTAGACAAGTTACTTAACCTCCCTGAGTCTCAATTCCCTCAACGGAAAGATGGAGAAAATAGACAGTGTTCAGGGTTATTGTGAAGATACGAAGGTATATATTTAAGATGCTTAACAGTGTATCTAGCAACAAACAAATGATAGCTATGATCTTATTACTAATTTGCTTACTTATTTAACTCCCACACGCTTGATAAATGATCATCCAACTGTCTTTACTCCCCTTCAGTGATGAGGAACTCATTGCTGCCCTGGTCAGCCTGTTTCATGTTTGGAAGCTCCTCCAAGAGTTACGAAGTGTGTCCTTATGATTGGGATTGCCAGCTGCCCAAGGAGGAAGAGACTGAGAGTGGACAGTAGCACAGGCTATATAACTGACGAACACAGGAGGCTGTACATTCAGATAAACAGGAAGAGAAAATAAAAATTCAGGCTCAATCAGGTCAACATGTGCTTATTAGCCCTCTTTCACATACATACCCTACTCTCACGCCCCCTAGGCTTGTTCAAAGATGGCTGAAAGAATTTGACTGTCTAGTTGCTAGCAAAAGTGTGATGGGGTAGGGATGGTAAGCAATCTGGAACCTCCAATATCCAAGCAATGTATAAAAACCTGTAACCAATGAAAATTAGAAGAAAATGTCATCTTAACTTGGGTTTTTCAGAAAGAAGAGTGTGAAACAAAGACTTCTGTATGAATACTTTATTGGGGAGTGAGATCCAGGAAGCAGGAGTGGTGGCAGGTGACACAAAGCCAGGAAAAAGGGAGAGCAAATTCAAGGACGAGTTGTTAAATTAGCCACTACTGGTTGCTCCATCTCATAGGATTATATGGGACACTGTATGCAATCTGGGGGTAGAAAAGGGGAAATTAATTTCCACTGGTTAAAAGTTCATTCCAGGTTGATCCTAGGTTGCACTTATATGTTAGCCAACTATTACTATAATAGTGCTGCATAACAAAAAATCCAAAATTTCAGTGACTTACAAAAACAAATATTCATCTTTCTCACTTGTGGGCCCGTGGGTGAGCTGGCCATGCTCTGCTTCAGGCTGTGAGTGGACTGTGTTCAAGTCTGCTCCACATGCCTCTCCTTCATGGACCAGAAACTTCTGGTACATGTTCTCTCATGGTGAATGGCAGAAACGTGAAGCCAAGTGGAACCACACAAGCACATTTAAAGCCTCTGCCTG
This sequence comes from Tapirus indicus, assembly GCA_031878705.1. Lineage (NCBI taxonomy): Eukaryota > Metazoa > Chordata > Mammalia > Perissodactyla > Tapiridae > Tapirus > Tapirus indicus. The sequence goes on along the minus strand of CM062926.1, from coordinate 110,755,744 downwards.
TGTCCCAGCACTCACATTCCATTGGCCAAACCAAGTCACGTGGCCAAACCCAAAGTCAATGAGGTGGAGATGAAATCTCCATCTATTCTACTGGGAGGCACAAAAAAGGAACCCACTTGACGATGAGTTTCAATGTTTAATTCTATGACAGGAAGGGAGTGAATATTGGGATAATATAAAGTACCAGACGTGTGGGCACTAAGTGTGCTCCTGAGGAGTCTACAGTAAGGTATCAGCTCAGAAGCCCCAGAGCAGATGAGATGCAGTCAGGGGGCATCGGAGATGAGGTATTGTCAGGCTGAAACTGCATGAAGCTGGTGGCTTCCACAGAGGGAGGAAAAAGAGACAGGTAAGTTTGAGAAGATCTGAAGTGATACATAAGAGATGTCCGATGCATGGAGTCAACTCTGATATCAGTTAGTTTTATCACATGACGAGGATAATTACTTCATCAGGGTATGTAAGAAGAGAGTAGAGCTCTGCTAGGAATTCACTCCCCTGCCTTTCCTGTGTGGATGGGAGGGAAATAGGCAGTGTGAATTGAAGCAAGGAATCCTCACTTCCCCACACTTGGAAGTGGAGTTTCGGAGGAGACACCTGGTACTGTTTGTCCCTCTTACAAGAGAGGGTTTGTTAACCAAGGCTCTGATGTCAGAGAGGTGAATACTCTCTGGGAGTCATGTGCCCATTAATAGACCAGACCTCTTTCCCTAACACTTTGGCCTGGTGTGAGGGATCTGAGGACCATGCACACTGGTCCCACATTTTAAACAGTTCACCCCTCCTGAGCCCAACCAAAGCACCTCATCCTTGCCTTAAACATACATCTCTTGCTATTTTGGAATGAAACAGAGAGATACTTCAGCAATCTTATTGAATTTAAGTTGATTCCTCTGGGATTTCAACTCATTGGTCCTCATTCTACATCTCTGGGCCACAAAAAATGAAACTCATCTCTCTCTCTCTTCTACCCAGAAGGCTTTTGATACTGAAAACAAATTCATGGTCAAATACAATATCCAAGTATCTTGTCTACAGTATGTCAAATACATGATGTCTGGAAATACATAAGTAATTAACTGAATTTTTCTTATGCTTGAGCAGAACTGACTTCAGACTTGTGTATCCTCCTATGAATTGATTCAACACGAGGACGGATTCAAAAATACATGTTCCTAGGGCAACCAACAGTAGATCTCTTGACCTTTGAGAAGATGCTCAAAGTCACAGACACCATGACATAAAATTTTCCTTCTTAAAGTGCAGCTTTTGCACTGTCTCATTTGGGAGTACTTCTCCACAGACCCAAGATCTATAATAAATACCATGAAATAAGAGGCAAAATTTTGTGTGTGTGGGCTTTATTCTGGGGGAAAAAAATCCCATGACTTTTAAAAGATTCCCAAAGATGTCCATGATCCTTCAAAAGGTTAAGGACACTTGCATTTGGTGGTGGCTCAGATATGTAACATAAACAAGTCCACAACATATCCTACGTGGAAAAAAAGGTGGAGGAGGATTTATGAAACTTTCCCAGGAAATGAACCAATGTGACACTCCAAAACTTCTGTTTTCTTATGAAGAACTAGACATTTCTCAGACTGGTGTTAGACGCAAATGGGGAGGCAGCTCAGCTGCCTGTGCCATGCCTGTGCTCTGCTCCCCTTCTTCCAACAAAAGACCCCTTTCCTATCATCACTTGACCCAAGCTGAGCAAGTCAGAACAATTTCCTGATATTTTTCAGGCTGAAAATCTGTAGATAGGGGAGAATGAGAGAATGGAGCCTACATCCAGAAAGAAGCAGAATCACGAGGTAGAGAGAATCCTAGGAACATGGGGGCCCTGCTTCCATTGTCCCCTCCCTATCCCAGATACCTGAGCTACTAAATCCCCTTTTGGACTTAAGCTAGTTCAAGTCGTGTTTCTGTCACTTGCACCAGAGTCTTGACCTCTTTATTTGCAGCCTCAGCCCTGGCAGGTATCTCCATTTTCAGGCCACTTCTCAATAAGCAACAAAGATGTCCTCACAAGAAGAGGACGTCTACCCGGCGTGCTCTTAACATAGCTCCTCCTCTAGGTAATGACTTGCCTCCACAGGTGAACCTCATGGGGAGAAAGTTTCATGTTCACACCTAAGAACAATTACAAATTACCACACGTCATGGGCCTTGATGGCTCTCGACAACTTGAAAGAAAGAGTCTCCATAAAGCAAAATGACCAGGAATGTGGCTCTGGAAATAAATTCCCTGAGTTTGAATCCTTGACAAGTCACTTCAGTTCTCTAAGCCTTAGTTTCATTGCTATAAAATGAACAAATAATAGTAAAGCCAATCACATAGAAGAGTTGTGAAAACTGGATAAAACCATGTATATAATGCACAGGGCTTGATATTCATAAGCATTCTCTAAACATGGACCATAATATTGTTATTGAAGCTTCAAATGCTAGTTTCTGGAATGCCAGTATATGAAAGCTATACATACATACATGGCATTCAAAAAGAATTTAGAGGTAATACAGGCTACCCAGAGGCTGAATGCAAGTGAAGGAGCCCCAGCAAACACTGATTTTCATATTGTCTTTTGACATCTCTGCTCCCAAACTTAAAAGGATATAGAGAGTGTTAAAGTGATCTTACATAGCAAATTAGTCACCACGTCAAGTCTCCTGATTCCAAATTCTGTATTCTTTCCACTTTGTCATGCTTTGTTTCATTGCATCATTGTTGATTTGGGATATAGCTATTAAAATTCTTTGCTCCTCCTTCCATTTTGAAATAGAGTCTAATTCTCCTCCCCTTGAATATGAATTCGTCTCAGTGACTCGCTTCTAACTTCTAAGGCAAACTGCCTCTGCCTGGATCTCTCGAGGGATCCTTGCCCTTGGACCCCAGCTGCCATACTATTAGAAGTCCCAGGCCATATGGAGAGGCTCTATGCCCTCAGCCTCCAGCTAACAGCATCTCCTGAAATCCTGGCTGGAAGCCAACATGAGCTCCAGACTACATGAGGAAGCTTTCAAATGACTCCAGAGACCCAAGTGAGGATTACCAAGCTGAGCCCAGTGAACTCTCAAAATGTAGGAGATAATAATATACTCTTGTTTTGTGCCATTAAGTTTGGGATGGTTTGTTACATATCAGTAGATAACAGAATGGGAGCAGAGGTACAGGGAGGAAAGAGCACTCACCTTTGGGGACTGTTTGCATGTGTAGGCAACAACCTCACAGAACGAATTGACCCTGTGTAGGGAAGGGTCAACAGCTCTGTCCACACATAAAAGGCATATAGTGCAAGCTCTGATGATTTGTCTTTGCCCCTCTGATGTCAAGTCATCCTGTGCATTTTGCACCGAGAAGAATAGAAAAGCTTGCTCTGCAGAAAAGAAATCCCCTGTAGTCCATTCCTTTCCATTCAGTGCATCGTGCAGCAAAAAGGTCAGGAGTAGATGGTCGAAATTGCATTTCGCCACACTCTAAAAATAATGGGTGCTTGGTTCACTCTGCACACATGCGCATGTGTGAGGAGAGCAGCATCCCTCTCCAGGCCAAGATTCACTGCTCCACCCAGCCCTAGATCTCCCTCCCCAACGCTCCACTCTGCCACCTTCCCCAACACTACCACCCCACCTCATTGCTCATGGATCTTTCTCCATCTATTATTTTCTCTTCTTCCTTCAACTTTCATTTCTCTGTTTCTACTAGATGCCCTCTTTCCTTAAACAGCCTAAACCTTTGCCTTCTAACAACAACAACAAAATTTTCGTTAACCTTATTGTTTTCCTCTTGCTCTCCAATCGACGAGCATTTCAGAGTCCACCACGGCCCAGTTACTACATATGTGCTGGCCTTTGGAGATACCATCAAGGAGCTCCCAGACCAGTAAAGGAGCTCAGGTGCCAGGAAGCTTCTCCTCACAAGGAAACTTCTTGCCATACGTTCTACTCTCTTGACGTCCTGTTCTTCACTGTCTCATCACAACTTTCCCTGCTAGGACCTCGCTTCCAACCCCACCACCCCACTGCAGCTGGTCTCACCAAGGCTCTAGTTGCTAAATCCAAAGAGCTGATTTCATTCCTCATCTTACTTCCCAAATAAACACTGTTGACCACACCCTCAGACTTAGAATTTTCTTCTCCTTTAGAGTAAATGTGATCCTTTCTCTTCTTTATGAAGTAAAGGTTTTTGTAAATCAAAAATAGTCAAATAGCCAGGAGTTTGGGGGAAGAAAGGATAAGTAGGTGGAACACAGGGAATTTTTACGGCAGTGAAACTATTCTGTATGATATTATAAGGATGAATACATGTCACTAGACATTTGTCAAAACCCATGGAATGTACAACACCAAGAGTGAACCCTAATGTGAACTATGGATTTGGTTGGTAATGATGTGTCAATGGTGGTTCATTGATTGTAATAAATGTGCCACTCTGGTGGGAGATGTTGATAGTGGGGGAGGTTGTATGGGGTTGGAGGGGTAGGATATGGGAACTCTCTGTACTTTTCATCCACTTTTGCAGTGAATCTAAAACTGCTCTTTAAAAATTTGTCTATTAATTTTTTTATAAAAGGTCAAATATCAGCAATTTCACATGGTTCAACCTAACAGTTCTCCTCTCTTCCTCTCCGGCAGCTCCTAGGCCTCCTCAGGTTTATCTCCCTCAGTCCTTTTCTTAGCTGTTGGTGTTCTCTAGGGCTTGTGTTTTCTTCTCAGTCTGAAAACCCCACAGGAAACAGTCTTCTGTCCTGAGAATCCAGCAGATCTGGCTACAGGAAATGCTTCCACATCTCTCATCCTGTGACCTCAAAATACTGGGTGACTGCCTCCAAATGCAGTACAGGCCATAGGTTGCACCTCTGCCAATCTCAGATGCGATTGCTTTCAAGTTTGGGGAGGATTGAGTGTCAGAAATTTTTCATCAAAGAAAAAGAAAAGTTAACCTTTTAAATTCTTCCTCTCAGAGAGCATGAATGCAGCAGCTTCTTTTATAGGATTTCACTCCCACTACTGCTAAACATCCTTTTTCTTGCTTCTCTTTGAGTTTCAATTTGTGGTTCCAGAGGCGATCACAAATTTACACAGTATTTGCAACAGTTCCATATCATATTTTGGAACATTTTGCAACATTAAACAATTTAAATGACTCCAAAATTTATATATCTGTAAGTCTAGACAACATGCACGAAAGCTGATTCTCTACTACCATAGATTAGGTTTCCTGGGACCAAACTCTGGGACTCTGAAATTTATTAGAGTTTTTACAGGAAAAAATCCACTCAGTGGGGAGGGGCAGTGAGGGAAGCAGGTTGGGCACGGGGGGAAATGAAGCCAGGATGCAGCTGCAGTTCAAACAGAAGCCTCAGTCTACACCACTAGACGCTCCGGAGCAGGGTTGGTTGGCCCTTCAGAATCGTCCCAAATTGAACACTGGCCGTTCCCGGGGAGAAGGCATAACCCTGGGGGAGGCAGCTCCCTTCAGCAGAGAGCAGTCCTGGAGAGGAGCCTTCAGAAGCAAACAGCCCAGCAGCTGCAGAAATGAGGTCTTGGTCCTGCAGGGGCTCGGGATGGCACATCTTAGTGTTCATCACATTTACATGGGCAACTAAATGGACGTTATATGGCAGAATTGCAAATTCTATAATATTCATAAAAACGTTAATACCATTTATGTAAATCTTCAAAAAATTAAATAAAACAATTTTAGTTTTAGTTTAAAGATTTTTTTTCAGTTGTCAAAGGAAAGTCTATGAGAGTGACACTAACACAGTTGGAAAGAAAAATGTATACAAGCCAGAATTTTGGCCAAAAATACAGAAGTCACATATGAACCACTGTTTGTATTTGGCACTATGAGATATGGCTTCAAATATGCTGAGGATGATGACATTCTTCGGAAAAACTCAAAGATTATACATTTTATGGACCTGCCAAAAGATGGAAATCTGCCCACAGCAAATCTGACCTTACACCTGTTTTTGAACACATGATGAGAATGTCAACTAACTGCTATTAAAGCAACGAGACTTAACTTAGACAAGATCGAGAATACATTAGAAGAACTGAGTGAGACTACAGAAGATCCTCAGATAAAGAGCAAATTGTAGTCTTTGTTAGAAAACGAAATTACTTCTGTACTTACTCTGGCTACAGCTATTTCGTATGAATTATTACTTATTTATTATAAAAAGAAATAGATCTAAATGTGGATGTTTTATTTTTAAAGAAATTTAAAGTATTTTTATTTTAGAGTAAATCATTTTTCTAAATAAAAAGAAACTACATGTGAAAAATGCACAAAAGTGGCATTTTAGTGAAATGCAAAAAAATTAGAACAAAAAACTGAACTCTTTGCGTGGACATGAGAGAGAAGATTCACCTATAAATAATCCTGAAAGTAGTGCCTCTAGATTCTATTTTCTGGCCATGTGAGATCAAGGCACAAGTTCAGTTGAGACTAAGAACTACAGTGAACATAGACAAGCTGTCTCATTTAACATTACAGTCAACAATGCACAAATTATGTTTAAAATCTTGATTATAAACCTATGATTTGTGCTGAAATAAAAGCAAGAAAAAGAAATTTTGTGGCATAAGTACATAAATTTTTTAAACCTTTTGCTCAGATATAACAATACAGAAAATTGCACCAATTGCACGTGTACAGCTCAGTGAATTTTCAGACTGAAGAGCAACCAGCACCCAGTTGAAGAAACAGAACGTTATGTCTGTCTTAATTTTATTGCTCCCCCAATCATCTCAGTCCATTTACAGAAGACCCAGACATGTGTGATAATAACTAAATTCAGTTGTCGATATTTTGCCAACATTCAGTCTTACTTTACATGTAATTTTCTATTTTGTCATCATGAAAATATATTTGTCTGGATATGGGAATAGAACATATTCATTAACACTCTGTTGTCTCAATTTATGATATTCAGATGTTTAGTGGGTCTCCATCGATTGGTACTTTATCCTGACCACCACGAAGATTAGGGGTTGGCCTGCCCCTGACTTCAACTTCCAATGCCCTCTGCTCAAGACCTCCTTAACAGGCCTTGGCATAGAGATTTGCCTGCCCATATGCTTCCCATCCACCCTTTAGTCTAAATTTGGTTCATGCTGTTATTCTATCTCATAAACCTCATTCTTTTCTCGTAGCACCTACCTCAATCTGTATTTGTATATATTTTTGTAAGTTTACGTGTTAACGCCTATCTCCCCACCTGCTTGAAAGCTCCATTAGGTGAGGAAACTGGTCTGCTCTCACCCTTTTGTACCCAGCCTGTAGCTCATGATTGCCTCATGAAGGCATTCAGTAAACATTTGTTGAAGGAGTGAATGAGAAAATGAATAAACTACAGATTGATGACTGACTCACAGATCTCTCTCCCAGCCCAGATCTCACTCCCGAGAGCCACAGCTCCTGCCGGCTGCCTCATAAGGCATCTCTACCCAGATTCCCACAAGCACATCCAACTCAACATGTCCAAAGTGAAGTACATCATCTCTCCTCCCCGCTAAAATCACTGTCTCCTGAATCCCTATCCCGGAAAGTGCAAGTACCACCTGCCATAGCACCAGTCAGCCCCCAGGAATGACCCTCTTTCTCCCCCTAGTAACATCTAGTCAGCCACCATCCTCACCTGTCTACCCAAACCCTCCCTCCATCCCACATTCTTGCTTGACTTACTGCAACAGCTCCCCAACTGCCCCTCACATGCTAGCAAAATTATCTTTCCAAAATGCAAGTATAATTGGGTCCTTCTCTTGCTTAAAGCCCCATGAAAAAATGGGAGGGTGGGAGTTAGTGGAAGTGAGCTAAATTCTTCACCTTTCGTTGTGGAGAGTTCATAAATACTATTAAGTTTAACAAAACAAGAAATAGTAATATAAACATATTTAGAGTTATGGAGGTAAATAGAAACTGTAAAAAAAGAATAGACTTGTACAGGAGGGGACAAGGGAGAAGAAGATTTTTAGTTTTCACTTTGTAGCTTTCCATAATGGAAATAATTAATTATAAATTATAATAATTTAAAATGCAGATTTAAAAATATATCTTTTGTTAGTTTTCCAGTGCCCCTGGGATAAACTCTAAATTCCTTGGCATAAGAGTTTGTGTTAACATGATGTCAGTCCACACTGCTAGTCTCATCTCCTATACCCTCCCACACTTAACTTGTTCTCCAGTCCCTCTGAATGCCGAACTCCTCAGAAGCACCACGCTTGTGTTTTTGCACAAGTTGCTATCTCTACCTGAAATATAATTCTCCCCTCCATCATCTGGCTGCGTCTCCCTTGTCCTTTAAGAGTCAGGTGGTGTCGCCTACTCTATGAATACTTTCCTGAGCCTCCCCAACCCCTCCCATGGGTTAGGTGGTGCCCGACCTTGAGCTCCAATAACTCCCTATGCCTAGTTTTATAATAGACCAAAGAAACATGGGAAAAGTAGTATGTCTCCCATAGTCTGGAAGCTTCCTGAGGACAGGGGCTATATCTAACTCCTGTGCCAAGTTCAGTGCCTGGCGTGGAATGAGTATTTAATAGATACCGATGAATGAACAATGAAACAATAGCTTACATTTGCTCATCTCCAAAATGAAGGAGTTACAAGGGCTAGTTTCCATAAAGAGGTCCTACGTTAAAAAGCCAACAATACAACTGAAAAAAAATCGGCAAAGAATATGAGTAGACAGTTCACAGAAAAAGAGGTACGAATGGCTCTTAACCATAAGAAAAGATAGTGATTCATAAAAAAACGAAATGCAAATTAACTCAATGGTGAGATACCATTTTAAACTATCAAACTGGTAAAGATCAAAAGTGTTGATAACATTGTTCTCGAGAATAAATAGGGTAACAGGCTCTGTCAAGCGTGGCTGATGGGTAGTGTATATCGGTGTAACTTCTATGCAAAGCAAATTGACAGTATTTCTAAAAATTAAAAATGCAAATGCTCCTCCTCAAAGCAGTTCTACTTCACACAAGTTTGAAAAGGTGTATACACGATAATATTTATTCCAGTCCAGAGCCAGGTCTGGAATGCCAGTCTGCAATCGTCTTTCACTTCTGAACTTGAATTGTATATCACTTAATTGGAGCTTAGTATGTACTGTTTATGACCAGTTATTCCCCCAACCAAATAGTAAATTTCCAAGGTCAGGACTATGTCTTAAACCTCTTTCTGTCCTTCTCAGTGTCTATCACTATAAATTTTTTAATTTATATTTTTAAATAAAGTATATTTTGAATTTTTAAATTTAATATATTTTTTAAACATTTATTGTTTCACACCTACTAAGACCTATCTCTCCTATTGTCCCCTAGAGTTCAGGGTAGCATTAAGGAGCACGGGGATAGAAAAAGACCACTCAGCTAGAAGAATCTTGAAAGATTTTACTGGTGTGTGCTGTCCTGTACTGCAAAGAAGTAAGCCAATGTTCTTGTTTTTCACATACATATTTTAATTCACAATATGACTACAAATTCCACAGGCTCGTTCCAGGAGGTACTCCTTCTCATCAATTCATATAATAGAAGGAAGAGAAGGAGAAAGTCTCAAGGTTCTCTTGTGGGGACCTTGTATCTTCTGCTATTCTATGATCTATAACACCTCCGATAGGCGATGTGTTCAAAGAAGCAAGTTGTCCAGATTTCATGCATCAGCAGGTATGGATGCTGTCCTGAGAGTGGTAATGACATCTAGTTATTCAGAGTTATCAGAGAGTAATAATTGAGCGTGTCAATAGGACAAGATACTATTGAGTCAAGTTCTTTGTAGCCCCAAGTTACATAATCTATGAGTATTTATATACATCAATAAACATGAAGAAGGAGTTATCAGTTAGAACACTTTAAGCTTCATGCAATAGAAAATCCAACTCAAAATGGCTTAAATAATAAAGCTATTCATTGTCTCCTATGACAAGAAGTTCAGTTGGTTCAATCTGCAGCTCAACAGTCATCAAGACCCAGGTTCCTTCCCTCTTTCTGCTCTGCATACCTCAGCATGTTCTTCTCAAGCCAGCTCCTCTCCTGGTCCTAAGATGGCTGTTCCAGAAGCTGCTTGCAGACACAACACTCAGAAAAGCATTGCAGAAAAAGAGACTGTTTATTTCCACAGATCTCTTTTCAAGAGCAAGGAGAAACTTTCCCAGAGGCCCCTGTCATGGCTACTTCAGAATTTTGTCACATTTCCATGCCTAAAACAATCACTAATGAGAAGATTAGGACCGCTATTCTGGTTTCAGCTGACCCTTAGACTCCCCAGAAGCACTTGGAGGGTAGATACTTGAACACAATTAGAGTTCTGTTTGATGCCAAGGAAAGGTAAACAATTTTTGCTTCTGGATGTCTGAACAATGTCTTAAAATGTGTATTAATAGAATACATTTCAAAAATTGAAGAAATGGTAAATCTTTATCAGTGGTCCTCAATTTTCCCAAAGGTCTCTTCATAGTGCCTAGTTCATCTAATCTGTCAAAGACCAGTGCAGCTTGCAGATATTTATCAGATGAAAGATATTCATTCATCCATCCATTTATTCATTCAGTTAAGATGTTCTGAGCAGCTATCATATTCAAAATATAGTTCACTATGGAAGACTCAATAACATAAAGTTTATGTCATCAAGAAGTTTATTATTTGGAAAATGTCAAACTTTAAAAATGATGTAATAGTTTTTCATGCTATAATGTGAATGTACCTTTCAAATTAAATCCACCCAAAAAAATCCACAAGTTCCATAAAGTTTTCAAGATTTCTAGCCTAAACTAACAAATAAAATTCATTATTTTCTTAAGAGAAAGTGATGGAAACAATTTTGATAAGTTATTGAATTTAAGAGTTATAGAAAGTTGTAGACTTATCCAAATAATCCTGATTGACAGATATCAAACATAAAATGTTTATATCTGTAAAATTTAGGAATGTGGTGATAGGAGAAAACCCAAAACAATGGTATTAATTTTGGGAAGATTATCCTGGAAGAGCTATAATAAGAAGTATGAAAACTATTGTAGGAATCAGACTTAGGTTATTTAATCTAGCCCCCTCATGTTACTGATAACTATGAAATAAGAGGAGACTCTGCCAGTAACTGAAAGTTCCAGGGACATCCCAAGAAATAACCACAAACCTGGTATTCTCCAGGTCACAAAAACTTACTTGTTTTTCCTCTGAGATCTGAACCAGGAAGTTTCTTCTCACATTACTCCTAAAAGACAACCCCACCAGATGTTTGTGAGGAGAAACCAACCAAGTGAATTAAAGTGTGCAGAAGTGGAGGGAAGAAAAGACTAAAGAAGGGACCCAGGAGAGAAATTTTCCTGGTACTAAGAACAATTCCATTGTCTTTTATTTTATTTTACCTATTGTCCATCCTAGATAATTCCTGTTTTGAGAATGGGGATCTAATTTATTCTATAAAGAGCTCAGTAACCAAGGGGCAGAAAGGCAAGCAGGCTGTCGGGGACTCAATATCCCCCAGAGTGGGCAGTAGATAAAGGCGCCCTCTCCAGGTGAACACAGCTCCTGCAGGTGAGGAGCTTAATAAGGGGATCCTGATTGGATCTCCCCTCTATCCCCTTGGCTAGGGGCCCTTGTGCGGGGCACACAGCACGTTAATGTACACAGTGGCCCTGCATGCTGGAGCAGGAAAATCTTGGAATTCCCAAGGCTGTTCACCCAGACCTACAACTTGAATGCCATGTACAAAGTCAGGATAAATCCACTCTGCCAGAATCTTTTTTCATTACTGACACCCTAGACTGTTGCCACAATAATCTTCATCATCTGACCTTTTAGAGGCAATTTCCTGATCCTGGCTGGACAGATCAGGCTAAATGCTACATTTGGCCCTATTTTTAAATTGCCCAGATGGTGTGAATGGGTGTGTGGCTTGGGGTGCCCACATACACTGGGCTTCTTCCAGGGACTATTTGTACCTCAGGTGTAACCAGCAGCTGTAGACTGGAGTGGGGAGTGGAGGTGAAGGATGGTAAGGGTCAGGTCAGTACCTTTCTTATCTGAGTAAAACTCATTTCACCAGTTACCTGTGAAATGCTTCGCCTTAGTTTGGATTCCAGGGGTCACTCTTGGTCACCATAAAACGGCAGCCAAGTGCAGATTGAAAGAGGGTGATGGATAGAAAGTAGGAGGCCAGTTCTGAGACAGCTGCTTCTGATCTCTGCTGCACCCACCCCAAGTTGGATCTGAGTGTGCGGAGTGTGGAAGAATTTGCAAGGAAAGTGGTCCTGTGCATTACAGAAGACACAGGCCATTTTTTGCCGCTTGTCTGAAATTTACTTTGTTTCCTTGGAGATTAAAAGGATTTGAAGCCTGGAAAAGAGGAGAAAGGGCAAACAGGAATTGAGGAAAGAGAAACTACAATTCACAAGATTTTTAGGCTTTTAGCAATAATGTACAGGGGATTATATCATCTTAAAGTAGCTTCTCCTCATCTTTACTTACAATTTCCCATTTCATCTACCTAAAATGACTTTCCCTCAGATGAAGTTCCCTCTTTTTTCTTCTTCATTGATCCATGTCCTTCTTTCAAAACAGATACCTAACTGTCACCACTCTCGAGAAGACTTTACACACATCCAAACTGATTCCTTCCAGCCCTAAAAATGCAGATGGTGGCTGGAACTCAAAGACAAGCCTATAGCTAAAACTGTGGCTTGGGTTTAAGTCAGGAGTCAGCAAACTGCAGCCTCCAGGCCAATCCAGCTCACTGCCTGCCTTTGAACAGCCCATGAGCTAAGAATGGATTTTACAAGTGTAAATGGTTGGGAAAACATCAAAAGAATACTAATATTGTGTGACATGTGAAAGTTATACGAAATTCACATATCAATGTCCACAGATAAAGGACATTGTTTACATATGGTCTATGGCTGCTTTTGCACAACAATGGTAGAGTTGAGTAGTTGCAAGAGACCATATGGTTGCAAAGACTAAAATATTTACAGTCTGGCCCTTTCCAGAAAAAAACTTGTCAGTCCCTGGTCTAAGACACTAAGTGTCTTAGAGGTGTTAAGTAAGAACATCTCAAAGAAATAAGTTTCAGGCTAACCAACAAAACAAAGGCTATCAAATAGCCACATTGAGGTCTGAGCCCATAATTAAGACTAACTGATTACCCTGAGGCACGGTGTATAAAAAAAAACGAAGGGAAATACAAAGTCTACACTCTACACTTGGTAAGTGCGGAGATAGTAATGTTCGTGTTGCTCACTACCACATCCCCAGTCCCTAGCCCACTTTATAGAGCTGGGCAGGAGCTTTTGAACAAATGAAGAGGAAGGGAAGAAAAAGAAACATGAAACAAGCAGAAGGAGAGTTGCACAAGATTGGGAGTGAAGAAGGGTCCCCAACAGCAGGCTCAAGTTTGTCTACCGTTGTGTAACATGTTACAGTTTCTCAAAAGTTAGCAAAATTCACATTTTGGAAGCTAACATATTAAATGCTAAGTGTGCGTCCAGGTGACCAAAGTAATAGCTGAATAACTATGGTAACTGCCATGATGCCCATTCAAGCCCCCTTGAAGCCTGTTCCACCCCCTTCCTCAGTCACCGGACACTTACGTATTTATTCCAGAGACTAAATTCAGACTTGGAGATTAGCGAGGGGAAGGAAATTGAATATAAAGCTCATGAAATAAACAGCACCATTTGCCACTGTTGATCTTTGATCAACTGGTTCTTCTTTCCGAAACAGGGCCTCTTTTTCTTTCTCTCTCTCTCTCTTTGCTTGCAGGTGACACCCACACATATCCTTCAGTGTTGGCAGAGATGCTCACTCAGATAACAACTGGAGTTCATGCTGCACATTTTCATCTTCGTGTGTCATCATCACCAAGTAAAACCACAACTATAGGAAAACAAAGCTGTTTGCTGCTCTTCTGTCTCAACTGACATTTTCACTCGGCTCTCATATTTGTTCTTTAGATCCAGAGGAGGGTTTAAGTCTGTCATTGGGATAGGTCTCCCAGATAGAGTGTAAGTAGCATCCAATCCACCCCTACTCTAGATGAATTCACCCCTCGAATTCCCAGCACCCCTAACCTTTCAGAGAATTTGCACAGGTGGATAGGATAGGGAAATGGGCTTGGGAAGCACACATTCTAGCCTTTAGAGTGGCCTCAATAAGGAGGTCAACTTGGAAAAGACAAAATATTCTTGGGTTACCCATATTTCATCCCTAGCATTTTTCAAGTGTGGAGCCCAGTGTCCTCACCCTGAAAATAACAAAAGGCACACTAAGAAAGAGTGCCACATTCTGCTCTGGACAGTGGCCTGGGTTTCTCAGTGATGAGAACTTATGAATCTTTGAAGGGAAAGCATACATTCCTTTGGGAGGCCAAATCAGAGAAAGTCGAGAGGTCCACCCACTCAGATTCCTTCTTCTGAGCATCACTGTTGAAAAGTCGAGAGTTAGGCAGTTCCTCAGTTTGAGAGACACAAATAAGTTCCAAACAAGGTTCTGGTATGGCTCCCAGACCATCCCATTAGCTGCTGTTTAGTGTGGTGGTCAGGCCCCCATTATGATGGATCCAGAAGTTTCTTTGATTTTTCTCACTCATCTATTATCTCTGTTCCAGACAAGATGAAAGAGGAGAAAAGGTACTGCTTTAAAAGAAATCAATCTGTTTTATCAGATTGGAGAAAAAGGTGAATTCAGGGCTGCAGGCAATTATACTATTCACATAGTTACGTAGCTAGAACGTGATGGCAGGTCTGTTAGGTGAAGTCATGAAGTTTGCATTTATTTCATTTTGAACTTGAGTTCCAAGGCACTAGAACCTTTTTACAGAACCAGGTTACACTATTTTTATTAGCCCAATAAGGGAGTGCTTATTGAGCAGGTTCATTTAATGGCTAGTTTTCACCAGTCTTGTCCCTTTCCAATCGATTTAGTTTGTCCAACTGCACTCATGAGTGGCTACATTCAGTCCCTCTTGGAATAGGAGGAGACATGCAGGCTCATCTTTTTCAAGTTTTAATTACCTTTATTAAGTTTAATGAGCTCCATCTCAACAAAAGAAAGAGTCAGTTTGGAGATGAATTCATTGCACACCTATCTGACTTTAGGCCACCCGCAAAGCACAATTTGCAATGAAGTAAACAGGAGCTGCTACGTGAATTATCAGACCAGCTCTTGTGTCTCTTGCTCAAGGGCCTTCCCCTGCCTGCAAGATGATAGCAGTGGAGCGGGCGGGGCGGGGGGGGTGCTGCCTGTGTGTGATGATTATTATGTCTGATTCGAATTTTCAACTTGCTCCAAGTGCCACAATTTTGTTTATTGTTCTTTTATTTTTACACTCTTGCAAGCCATTAGAGTGTTCAGTTATGACATGAGTATGACAGGTGAAGAAGCAGAAATTGTCTGTCCCCATCATTCCCATATATTGAGCTCTTTTTGAATCACAGCCAGGCAAGACATTTATAGACTGGTTGGGGGAAAAAAAAAAGAAGAAAAGAGCAGCAGTTCAGTAGTAGCATGGGATTTTAACTACAAAGACAAGACTTCCAGCAGTCTTAGGCTATAGGCATGTTGAAAACACAGCCAATACTCCAATAAGAGGGAATTTGGGGATGTCAGTGGGAAATCAACTTCCTCTTGACTATGGCTTATTTAGCGTGACTTTTTAAGATGATTCCAACAGTATTGGTTTTCCTCGCTGCACAAAAATTTCTAAAACTTAAATGAACTTATATCCATCAGGTTTTCTTTCCCCAAGTTTGGCTGTGTATATGTTTTACACATGAAATGAATTTTTGAACTTATTAAGAGGAAAGTGGAAAACAGAACTGGCTCTCTCCTTCTCAGAGTGTGATTAGTATATTTAGACTGACCATTCATTCATAAGGGCACATGAAATTCATTCATTCAGTCAATAAATATGCATCGCCTGCCAGGCACTATTCTAGGCGTGGAACAGTGGGATATATCTGGGGATGTTGCAGCAGACAAAGTTCCATCCCTCATGGAGCTTATATTCCAGTTTGGGGAAATAAACAATAAACAACTAAAGAAGTAAAAAATCTAGTGTAAGAGCTGATGAAATGCCATGGGAAAAAAAAAAACAAGCAAGGAAAGCAGACAGGGCTTGAGGGGATTTAACTCTGGTAGAAGGTGATGTTTGAGCAGGGACCTGAAGGAAAGGAGGGAGCCAGGCAGGTAGATGTCTGGAAAAGAACATTCCAGACAGAGGAAACAGTTTGTGTAAAGGCCCTGAGGTGGGAACATGCCTGTGGTGTCTGGGGAGGAATATGAATATATCAGAAAGTATGTACCCATAGGAGAGATATCCTGAACTTCAAACGCCCTTGCAAATACCAAGGACTCACTCAGCCTGGGCCTTGAGAGAGTCCTTGCCACTGTCCTTGACCCGGGTTAATAACAGATCCAAGGCAGTGATGACCCTGGTTCTAGGTCCATCATTGCCACCACCTCCAACCTCCAGCATGTAGTTGAATTTCATACTTTGGTATCAGTCCCCAGGCCTGCTGTGGTTCCTATCTAGCGGTGCAAAAGGCTGGGATGAGGGATCTGACATCCATTTAACTATCAACATCCCCATTAAATAAGACATGAGAACTAGTGGCTCAGTTAGTTAACCCAAGGGACTGATGGAGTCACAGCTGAAGTTTGATCACTCTCATAGAGCATTCACATCACACAGAATGCGTAGGTAAGTCCAGCCCGACATCTCAGAGATGTAAACCATTGGTCTGATGAGAAATTATGACTAAAGCCAAGCAAACAAACCAGAAGTGTACCTTTCTTAACATGAAATTAGTATCTGAAAATCTAGACTTTTTTTAAAAAAAGACTAACCTGGAGATTTATAAAAATAATTTATCCCACATCTTTTTTAATTAGCAAGTTTTCTCCAGATTCATTGCCAAAAGGGAAACATACCTGCCCTGAAAGATAACATTAAACCACAAATTTCAAAACAGGCACATGGTAGGTCAGTAACTTTATCACTGAATGCACAGAACATAATGTACACTTGGTCTCTTTAAATTGGCATGCTCAGCCCAAAATAAGCGAGCTCACAATCAAAAACTATAGAAATACTACTAATTATAAGACTCTTACAATAATAGCAGCAAATGACATTATTTTCTTCATAATTACCGTATTTGAAACTGTAAAAGCATTGCTCCAACCACTGTTTTTAACCATTTCTTGGTTCATACTAATAGTGAAAATGGACTTCTCTATTAGCATTTCTTCTTTGGTTCTGTTTAGAGAGAGTAAGAAAAATCTAAAGTGTGATTCATCTTTAGTAAACCTACTTTCCCATCAGAAAACAAAACCATTTACTACCAAAGATCAAATCTTTCCATTTTTATTTTTTTATTTATTTTTTGCCATTGCCTTTTCTAAAAATTCTCCAGCTCTGTCATTTTCAAATCCAATTTGATAACCTGGATTAAAGAACTTTTTAGCACATGTGCCAGTGTAAATTCAACAGTTCTTCATCACCCAAGTACTGCTGAGTTTGACCTTGTTTGGATTAATTAAATTCATGGAATGGAGGCCCATTTAAAAATCAACCAAAGTACAATATTTTCTGTCTGGAATTATAAGATTCCTACCCTCCCCATATTACAAAAAAATTAAAGAAGACCTCTTTATATACATCAAAGTGGGAGGTGGAAGGCTGGACATTTCATTACCAGCCAAAATATTCTGAAACAGGAAAATGGTGGAAGTTAAGAAAGAGGCTCTCAAATTTCATAGCACCTCATCCTTGGGTAGTGGGTTTAAATTTGTGTTACAATATTCTCTCCCTTCTCAGGTCATTGCCCAGTTTAATTTTTACACATAATTTATGTATATGGCAATAATAATACTAGCCAACACTATATGTGAGGCAGGTACTAAGTGCCAGAGACAAGCAGAAAAACAGACAAACAGGCCACGCCCTCATGGGGTTTATAGCACGGGGACAGATATTTGTGATCATTATCTCCACTTTGAGTTGAAGAATCAGAGTCTTAGAAAGGCAGTGACTTGCCCGAGGCCAGCTAGTCATGGGACCTGACCCGGGTCTATCTGCCTCCAGAACCTAGACTCCTCTACCATCTGAATGAACGGAAGCACTGAACAAATTGGAAAGGCTGCAGTAAAGCCAGTCTTCAAGGTCGCCAGGCATACTCCCGCTGACCCAAACTGGAGGCAGAAAAATATCCATGGCCGTTCCAGGGTCGGGCCTGGCTGTGTATCTTGAGAACTCCGATGTTGTCTCCTAAGACACCCTCCAAAACACTTCTCCATGTCCGTGGACCTTCAGGGTAAACAGGCGGCTGAACCCACAGAGTTCTGGAGCTCTCAGCCCTAACACATAAAGCCCCTGCAAAGGAGCCCTCACCATGCTCCTTCTGCCTGCCAGCTTCTGGAAAACTTCCACCAGATGCCAGCCACCCCCTCAGCACATGGCCAGAATCGCATCATTCCCTTCTAGTCTCCTTCCCTCAGAAGAAGTTTTCTTGGGACTCACCCCCATACCCTAATGAATGCTAACATCCCTTTTTCACAGTATCATCACTTCTCCTATGGATACGCTTTCAGCATCCCAATTCAGATCTCCACACACACAATAAACACACCAGCCATGCAAACCTGAAATATATGGAACAGAAAAGCCCCCATATGACTCGACTGGAATGAGCTGCTAAACAAATAGCCCTTCACAGTATTTAAATAATTTTGACATCAAGCGGCCTTATTTCCTGACACGTTCTCTCTTGGTGTGGGAGGACTACTTTACTCTTTTGAAATCACATGGTGAAGACGCATCTCAGGGAGTAAGGAAAGCAAGTCGGTTTGCCTCGGGTTGCTTTGAAGCGATTCCATTGGTCAAAATGGCTAGATATGACCCGAAATCATCAAAAACAGCGTCTACATATCTCTAAACTAAAACAGCATTAAATAGGAACTAAGTGGCTCATGTCATGAGTGAGAGACAGTGTTTTAATGGCTTTAAAATGTTTCGGTCTCCCCTCTCCCCCACTCTAACCTCTCCCCACCCTAAACCCCACTGAACCAAAGAGAAGGATTTTCTGATCTTTCTTCTCCATCTAAAAAGTCCCTGGATATCACACTTCACAACCACGATGTGCAAGTGAGTGAGAAAGAGTGACACTGGAGGCAGGCTTCCAGGCTAACGATGCCCTCACTCTGTTTCCCACCCTGAGGTCTCCATCAAGTCAATAAATACGCGGCGAATTTGAATCTGGGTCGTGGCACTACAAGATGTGGCCTGCCACAGTCACACTCTCTAACTGCATTTCAGAGTCTCGGCGATGTCACCCGTCTATCGTTCAGGGACCACCGGCACTGGTGGCCTCGCAGGAGCCCGAGGCGGCCGGCTGCCGACGGGGCAGTCCTCTCCTATCCAGAGCGGCGGGCGCGGGGACGCGGGGCCGGCCGGCGCGCGTCTGGATAGGCGTCCGTGTCAGGAGCGGTAGGCGGCGAAGTCGCGCGCCGGCGCGTACGGCTGGTAGTGCTTCCGCGTGGGCCCCGGCCTCCGCGGGGTCATGTTCATGTAGTCGCTCTGGAGGGTCCTGCTCGTCTTACTCCTCATCTGCGGAAAAGAGAAGCGTCACTGGGAAGGGGCGGGGGAGAGGTCGTGGGGAGGAGATCTAAGATTTGGGGGGCGACCGTTCAAACGCGGACTGGCAAATGAAGCTGGACACACCAGAGTTCACTGAGCACCTTGGACTTGGATAAGGACTAATCAAACCTAACTACTGTGGACTCTTCTAAATTAACTTGAAAAATCTGGACCAAAGAAAGTATCTTCGAGAAATGCACCCACTTTACTCTCAATGCAGTCATTTGACCTGAATTCCAAAAGCGTATCTAATTAACATGTCCACTGTGATATGTGAATACTCTTGAAGGTCCTTCCTCCTTTGAAAAGGTTAAGCATCCCCATTGCAATCTTCATTAGTCATTTGCTCAACAAGCCATTTTTCCATAATTAACCAAAGAGGACCTTCCGCCCTCCAGAGTCTGGAATAATCAGAAATTCATAGCAGTGGAGTCCCAATTAACGGGGAGTTATGGTTCTAGACAACCAGTTGCATTCCTATTGCCTTACATGTATGTTCATCACTCCTCTCCGTTTCTCAGACTTGGCTCCCTCTGCGTGAACTCCTACAGGGATGAGGGATGCAGGGACAATGCTGACCAGAGGGACGCAGGGAGCAAGAGCTGTACTCACCAGGAATCTTAGCAAAGTTGGACTGGGGGTTAGGAGCATCTTTTCTGGATCAATGTGATGGTAAAATTTACACGTTTGGTAAAAGACCCATAAAAATTCTAAAAATAGAAAGCCATCCGGATTTCTGGATTGAGAATTCTCTATTATGAAAAAATAGTCTATTTCTTGGCACGGAAACCTGATGCATAAGTAGATAACGTTGGACGTGAGCAACATTGAATACATAAGTAAGCAAAGGACTTCAGCCCTGGCTTGATTCCCACGCACTGCTCCCTGAGCCCCTCACGCCTTCCTTGTCAAAGGGGCGTGATGAGTCAGTGTTAAAGAAAAGTTGGAAAAACACTGACCTCCACATTACCAAATACAGCTAGCATGTTTTCAGTCCTCATCCTTTGAACTCTCAGCAGCATTCTATATTTCTATATTATTGCTTACTCCCTCCTTTTTGAAACACTCTTCCTCTCTGCCTTCTGTGAGATGGTACCATCGGGTTTTCATCCTACCTCTCTGGCCACTCCTTCCTGCCTCCTCTGCAAGCTCATCCTTCTCTAATTAGCCACTCAGTGTTAGAGCTCCTCATGGCTTGGTCCTAGACCTTCTCAGCTCCCTCCATCTTCTCTCCCCAGGCAACCTCATCCACATTCACAGCTCCAACTACCACCTGTTCTCCTGAATTTATATCTCTGGACTAGACCTCAAAGGCACTAAACTCAACATGTCCAAAAAGAAACTAACGTCTAGTCCTCTTCCAGAGTTTCTCATCTCAGTGAGTGACACTACCGTATATAGAGTTGCCCAAGCCAGACCTCCTCAGCCTCATCCTTGACACCTTCAACTCCCTTATCTGCTGTCCCAGGGAACATTTGACAATGTCTGAAGACATTTTGGGTTGTCACAACTGGGAGAAATGCTACTGGCATCTAGTGGATAGAGGCCAGTGATGCTGCTAAACATCCTATGATGCAGAGGGCAGCCCCTAACAACAAAGAATTATTCAGCCCAAAATGTCAATAGTGCCAAGAATGAAAAATCCTGATCTAAAGAGTCTGATCGTGAAAAAGAGTGGCAGGAAAAGGAAATGGATACAAAATATATCACCAAATTAGAATGAATATTGTTAGACTCCTCTTTCTTGCTCATGCCCAAAGATGACTAACAATTTAAGCCTGGGTGACTAGAAGGATGGTGTTCCATCCATAGATATAAGGCAAGACAGTAGGAGAAGTAGATTTGAAGAGGTTATAAATTCAGCTTTGATCATTTGGGATTTGAGATGATGAATGAGTTATCTAGCTGTAACTAAGAAGAGGATAGTATAAACAGACATAATTGGGGGATTCATTCAGAAAGAGGTAGCCATGGAAACCAAGTGGATGAGGGAAGTTGCTCTTCAAACTTCTTGGTTCTACATACTTTCTGTAAGTGAAAGACTAGAATCCTCTTGGGCACAGGGTTATGACAGGACAGGAATAAAAGTGAGGAAATATCTGGCCCAAATAAATGTGGAAGGAGCTGATGGTACCCTGGGAGGCATTATAGCACTTACTCCAACTCTGAGAACTCCCCTTGCCAGACTTCCAAGTGACAGTCTTTGCCTCTGAACACTCAAATAGAACTATAGCTGGTAGGGAGGCCCCAATAATGAAGATGTCTTGACTCTGATATTTTCTGGGTTGCACAAAGACTATGAAAGATCTGCTGCAATCAGCTTTCATAATTACCCTCATGCTGTTACCGGACAGTGGATATAGTCATTATCACCCTAACTCTAAACACAGCAGTGGGAGGGAAATGACACATACATGGCTGGGAAAACTATACAGAACCCAGTGTCCACGTGCATCTAGCATATGCATATATGTGTGCAGAGTACTCACCTTCTGTGTCTGTGTGACTGGGTCATCTATTCTGCCCCTTCAGCATTCAATGTCTGCTAAAGATGTATGATTTCAGGACCATACCTCACTTGCTCTTCCCTCCTCCCCCGCCCTTACCCACTTGTTTCCTGGAAGAAACAGCAAGACAAAAGGCGTACACAGGTGATTCACTTAAAGACAGTCTTCAAGACCCTGCTGGATTAAAGGCAGATACTACTGTACTCACATGATCCATATTCCCAACCTTATGGTTTATAGAGGAGAAGATCGTGTTTTTAAAAAGGATCCTTTAGGCTAAGAAAGAGAATGGGTTTACCAGTTCAGGGGCATGAATGGAGGATTGAGTGAGAGTAACAGGTGTTGCTCTGTGGCAGCCTGGCAGAGGGCAGCTCTTTCTTTATTCAAATGTCAGCAACAGGTCAAGAACTGAGACAGAATCTGCAGCTGCTCCCAGAAGCCCACTCAGCCTAGCACTGCCTCCGGTAGCACATCACAAACCCTCAAGAAGTTCCGGAAAACAGCAGCTTACACCAAGGCACAGTGCAGAGCAGCCAAAAATAGGATCCCAGAAAAGAACCCAGGAACTGGCTGAAAATCTAGAGGTCCCTAATGGCCTGGCTGCCTAGCTCAGCAAGGTGCTGGTTGCTTAAACAGTGATAGCAGCAGGAAAAGATGAGCCCAGGGTAAAATGCTGTGTTAGTCTATGAAACATACATATATATTTGTTTCACACCCTTTTGGTCAGAGAGTACAAAGACCTAGGTTTGAGATGCAAATAAAAGGAAGTCTTCATTGGGTAACCTAATTGACTACAAGAGGCCATAGAAGGTAAGATGTGCCAAACACTGGGACTTCCCAAGTTAAAGGGAGCCTGTGAGACAGAATAAGACCAAAATCAGTTTTCTCAAGACAAAGCAAGATGAACCTCACTAGGAATTAGTAGCACTGCCAAAGAAAAACCCATAGTGTCTATGATGTTTCTGAGTTGAAAGTAAACTGTTTAAATTCATTGAAAATGAGAAGCTGCTGTTGTCCCTTTGGGTGATTTGAGTCACTTAGCAAATTAGCGCCTGATGATAGTAACTGGTATTCTAATGCATATTTACAGTAAGTTTTAAATGATGAGCAGTATCCTTCTGGCCACTGAAAGTTAAAGGAGTTCCCAAAACTACTTCTGGCGAAGCTAGTAAATTATATTGACCCAGGTCAGCACATTACAGGGGAGCACCTGTCCTGGAAGGTTACCCAAAAAGCCACCACGCCTGGCTTTTAAATTAAGTTCAGATTCCCAAGGGGATCAGGATATAAACAAGAACTAAGATTCTAAATTCTAAAATCACCAGTGAACATCACAGAGGTTCAAAGCTGGCAGGTACCCTGGATGAAGACACCAAGATTCAGAAAGATGAAGGGACTCAACTAACATCAGAGGAAGGACTTAGGCAATATTTTGCTACATAAAAGGTCCCCATCAGGGTTAGGAAACTTGCAGAATGCAAGACAGGCAAGTCCTCAAGATGATATCTAGTATAAAGGATTTCCAGGAACAAGCAGCCACTTTGTTCCCCTACCCTGCAGAAGATTCAGATTAGGCAACAGGTAGCCTGACAAACATCCATCTGCCCCCTAGAGTCTTCCGAAATGGGAGAAGCATGTGGGGAACAATTGAGAGGCAAACTTTGGCAATAGGCCAACAAGAGTTCAAAACGATCCCAGGCTGGATCTAACACTGGCATGACTGTGAACCCAGGGCTGCCCCTGCACCCCCCAGCACCGAGGCTAGAGTAAATAGGATGGTCTCACATGGCATGACTTCCAGAAATCACTGACTTATGTATGGAGTTAAACATGGAGTATGACTTGAAGATGAGTATTATACTTCAGGCATGTTCATTTAAGTCATTAGTTTGGCCTCTATGCGGGTGATCAATTCATCAATTCGATAAGCATTCATTAAGCACCAAATGTACCTAATACCAGATGGATGGTGAATATCAAGAGAAATCGTCTTTTACCCTTGAGGAGCATAAATTGCTTGTTGAAGAAATGACTCATACATGCATCTAACTTCTAGAAAAAATTCAAAGACAAAATAGAATCGATGCATGAAGTATTCTGTACCACACTGTGTGCATAAGAACAGAAAGTTTCTAAGTGTGGGAAAGACTTTGGTAAGGAGGTCCCTTCTTAAACAGTAGATATGGTCATCAAGATGTGTCCAAACCTAGGCCAAAACTTCAGCGTTGAAAAGATAAAGAAAAATACACTAAGTTTATTGTATGAACATTTGCAAAAGTTGGTAAACTCCAATTCAGTAGTGAGAGCTCAGAAAAGTCTAAGTCCCGTTATAGTTTCATAATGACAGCACCGTACTTGGCCTCACAAAATTCAACTGCTTCAGAGGAGATAAAAATATGACTCAGATAAACAGACCTAGTTTCTCTGCTGGGTTTGAATGCGTAATTTCAGTAGCCAAATTTCTCATGATTTTTGACCCTGAACCAAAGTTGTTCATTGGCTTCAATTGCCTAGATTCCCAAGTTGCTTAAATTTTTGTACATGTGTGTATATTAAAACTATTTTATAGTGCAAAGTGGGGAGAAGAAAGGTAACTGCCCCAAATACCCGGCACCCTAATTTACCCATTTAGCCTCTTACTCTGCCTGACCATCTAACCAGTGCCTTCTGGAAAATAGAACTCACATCAGATCTTTATCTCCAGTAAAGTCAGACAGGCTAAAAGAGAACCTACTCAAACCTAGCAGAGAAAAAGAAAATAATAATAATCACATTTTAAACAGAAAATAAACCACATCGGCAAAATTCCTGGATAAGTTCAGATTGCAGGTACAGTGGAAAAGTTACATAAAAGTAATGCTGCTTCTCTTACCCAGCAGGTACAAAGAGCCACTGTTACTAGCAAGCTATAGAAAGCGAGGACTCCGCCGACCACCACCAGTGACCAAAATGGCTTAGAAGACTCAGGAGACGGGCGATCCGGACAAAGATGTTTCTCTGAAAAATAGAATAGAGTGGATTAAACGACATGGGAATGACACTTGACTACATTTCCTTCCCTCTGAACATTATAGAAGAATGTGAGAGGAATCAAAATATGCAAAATATCACTAGCTTAGAATGTGTAGGCTTCCTCTTCAGTCTATCCTCTTTGGGATTTATCCAACCCACCACTGATCATGACCTAGTTTGCAAGACTGCAGTTGAAAGCCATTCCTCTGGAGTGGCACACCAATAGAGATGTCGCCTGTTACCTTTCACATGGATAATGGTTCCATTGCTCTTCTCATTGTCTATGTAAGGAGGAGGGTACATGACCTCGATTTTGCAGAAGTAAATATCTGTTTGGTTAACATACAAATTCCAGAGGTAGAATGTCACTGTTTCATTGCCCAATTTCCCATCACAGTTGAATCCCGTATTTGAGTGAAACTGAAGCTGATGGGAGTAATTTCCATTCACAACACAGACTTCCACAGCACTGTCTGCTCCCTTATAGAGGGAGGCCCGGAACTCCTTGGAGAAGAGGTTGTAGGTGTACTTGCAGCTAAGGTTGACCGCATTGTTGTGCACCACAAGCATGGGCGACTGCTTCACCAAAATCTTGTTCTCTGGAGGGGAAAAATCATTTGCTTAGAACAAGAGTATAAGGATTTTTTTTTCTGAAATCAAGATATATTAATTAAAATAAACAGATCTCCAGCAAAGGCATTCTCTTGGCAGGTAGAGATGCAGGAGCTCTTTGAGAGATAATTATACTGAGAATTTAAAAGTTTACATTTTGATATTACTTTCATCCTTCTCTGAAGGGAACAGTGCAGCATGTTTTCACTTGGAAGGCAGAATGTGGCACCACAGCTGTTGGCACTGGGCACCACAGCTCTGCGTTTGGAATTTTTGAATCTGTACTGAGAATCTTAAGATGTTAATCGTGCTTAATCATGTTAATTTCCTGATTGAGTGGCATACTTGAAAATGGCTTTTAACACCTGACATAGATACACAAACAGATTTGTTTTTAGGTTGCAATACAGGCTTTTGAGAAGGAATTAAAATGTTTTGAAACATTTTGACTTTGTTTATTGGCCATTCCAAGAGCAGGACAAAGAGGTAAGAGAAAACGTAACCCAAGAGTTTATCTTCCACAGCAAATTCTGAGAACAGCCTTGTCAAGAAATTCGCGTATTTGTTCCCTTAAATCACAGAAGGAAGAGGCCCACAAGAGTTCTCTCTCTCGTCCATCTTCTACCTTTATGCTATCCCAGTGAACTATCAAAGAATCTGGAGACCATCTAGTTCAATCTCTTCAGTTTTAAAGCCACGCCCCTGAAGCTGGGATATAAACTACATGAGGGAAGGGCACACATCTATTCCTCTTGTTTCCTGCTATACTCCCACTGCCTGGGCACATGACAGTATATTCCTTCCTTTAATGACTGTATGAGGCCTAGAAACATGAGATGATTTGTCTAAAATCTCTGAGCAAATGGTGAGCCAAGCTAGGACCAAATCCCAAGGAAACTTCAACCACCTGAGAAATAGACCACTGAAGCATTGAGAATCAACTTTGCAACCAAGACTCTCCAAAATTTCTCTAGTAAATCGCTGATGTCTTTGATTCAAAATTCAATACAAAAAAAACATTTTTGCTAACGTTTTAGGTATGCTCATAATTGTTTACCTACTTGCATTTTTTAGAAAAGGTTATTTGAAGCAACAACTCCCACACCCATACAGAAGAACCAGATAAAATAATCTCTTAAAATGAAATTTATAATTTAACCTGGATTTGAATTTATGTACTCAAGTGTTTTATTTTGCTTTGGAAAAAAGGTTGCTGCATAGACCTCAATCATTAATAGCTTTCCATCTCCTCCATGGTTCTCAGTGCTGGCTGTACATCAAGAACTTAAAAAAAAAATACCTATGCCCAAGTTCCATTCTCAGAATGGTCAATGCTGGGGGAGGGGGTGGGGCATTTGCATTTGTTCTTTGCATTTTTTTATAACAACTTATTGAGATATAATTCATGTACCATAAAGCTCACCCTTTTTTTTTAAAGTTCACCCTTTTAAAGTGCACAATTCAGTGGGGTTTTTTTTGTTATATTCACCAAGTTTTGAATGGATCACCACTATCTGATTCCAGAATTTTTCATTATCGCCCCAAAAGAAATCTCATACCCATTAGCAACCACTCCCCATTCCTCCTTCCCTCTAGCCCCTGGCAACCACTAATCTATTTTCTGTGTCTATGGATTGCCTATTCTGGACATGTCATATAAATGGGATCATAAAATATATGGCCTTTTGTGATGGACTCCCTTCACTTAATATAATGTTTTCAAGGTTCATCTATGTTGAAACGTGTCAGAACTTTATTCTTTTTCATGGCTGAATAATATCCCATGATATGGATATATCATATTTTGTTTTTCCATTCATCAGTTGCTTCCACTATTTGGCTGTTATGAATAATGCTGCTATGAACATTCATGTACACATTTTTATGTGGACATATGTTTTCAATTCTCTTGGATATACACCAGGAGTGGGATTGCTGGGTTGTATGGTAACTCTATGTTTAACTTTTTGAGGAACTGGAAAACTGTTTTCCAAAGCAACTGCCCCATTTTCCATCCCCACCAGCAGTGGGTGAGTGTTCCAATTTCTCCATATCCTTGCCAACACTTGTTATTGTCCATCTCTTTTATTATAGCCATCCTAATGGATATGAAGTAGTATCTCATTGTGGTTTGATTTGCATTTCTCTAATGACTAATGAGGTTGAACTTTTGTTTCATGTGCTTATTAGCTATTTGTATATCCTTTTCAAAGAAATGTCTATTCAGATCATTTGCCCACTTAACTGGGTTGCCTTTTTATTGTTGAATTATCAGAGTTCTTTACATATTTTTGGTGCAAGTCTCTTATCAGATATGTGATTTGCAAATATTTTCTCCCATCTGTGGGTCATCTTTGATATTGTCTTGAAAATTCCCCCAGCTGATTCTAATATTCAGGGTTGAAAGCCACTATAGGCTGACAGATTTCTCAAGCTGACAACATATTAGAATCACCTGGGAACTTTAAAAACCCTTGATTCCCATGCCAATTAATTCAGAATCTCCAGGTGTATGACCCAGGCATCCATATTTTTTTAAGTTTCTCAGGAGATTCTAATTTGCAGCCAAGTTTGAGAACCAGTGGCTTAACAATTGAAAACTCATTTCTTATCCTCAATTCATAGGCCATCACAGGCTTTCTCAAACTCATTTCCTCAAACCCTAACCCTCCCAATAGGCTGAACCATTTAAGTCAACCTCCCAGGAGCACACTGTGAGCATTCTTCTCTCCACACTTTATTTACTAACTCCATGGCCTAGAGTGTCTCTCCCTTCTGAGGTCTCAAGATGATTACTGTCTGTATCACTCATTTGCCATTTGGCCAGGTTCTACATTTCAAGCACCTCTGGTTTCATATGCTTCCATTTGTTTAGCTTTTGACTTGTGTGTATTTCTTCTAGACCCCTAATTTCCAAGTCTTTTTTGAGCAAGGATGATATGTTACATTTCTTTGTATAATACTGTGCCAATAAGAGGATCTCATTAATAATCAATAGGCGAAAGATGGTGATCTGACTCTATCATTCTTACCAGCAGCTGGGTCTGACTACCATCCCATTAAATCCTCATTCAAAATTTTTCTCAACCACAACTTTAGCTTCATTTATTTTTCATTCAACAATACTCCCTAAAAGCACTGAAAAGTAAACATGTAAAGAATCAAAAAGTTCAACCTGTCTTGATAGGAAAATCCAACTTGCGTTTTGTTTTATTTTGCTTGGCCTTTTTCTTTACTTAGCGAGACTCACTGGGCCAGTTCTGACTGGAAGAACAAATGCCAGTAAGAAGTGCCAGCATCTGTCCTCCTTTTCAGGGAGTCCAGGTGTATTCGTGTTTCTGCTTACTGAGCCTGCCAGGCTCTGTTACTAATTATTTGGATTGTTTTAATGGGCATTCAAATTCTTCCTGATCTGTCTTTGAGTGCTGATATAAGAAAAAGATGAGAATAGGACTTCTTTGCAGAGATTTAAAAAAAAGGGGGAGCATGGGCAGGGAAACCAAGCAAGGTTAGAGAGAAACCCTGGATGGGTCCCCAGTTTGGCTTCCTTCTCCCAGCACCCACAGTGATGTGGGGAGAGGGAAGGGGTGGGGAGGAAGGAAGAGAAGCTCTAGCATCTCCACTCCAGTAGTTTGCTTAAGCTATCTTACATAACTCAGGGTGTGACACCTTCCCAAGATGCACGTGGGAGAGAAGAACAGATTTCTCAAAGATGAACAGGGCTCAGCTTCTATCCTTGGGCAGCTCACAGTCGGGTGGGAAAGACAGGTACATAGACAGCTACTTTAAAAATATTGGCTCAGTGATCTGCATATGTTTCTGGGGGCAGTTTGGGGACTGGCTCAGGATTTCTGAAGAAGGTGGCTGCTGACCCGAGTCTTAAAGGATTATGCATACATTGATTTGACAAGTTTTTGTTAAATAAAAGTTAGCCTAGCTAAGACAAGTCTTTGTGTTAGCAGGTGGAGTGAGGTAGGAGAATGTGTGATGGAGTAGGGGGTGAGGCAGGGGACTGTGGGAAAGATAAGGAAAGAGAGAAAAAGAACAGTCTAGGCAGAGGCAATAAGGAGGTGAGAAAGAGTACGGCAGGTGCAGGGAATTTACAGCTACTTCAACTTTGCTGGACCACGAGTTGCAGAAGACAAGATTGGCAAAGCAAGCGTAGTTCACCGCTTGGGCTCTCTCCTGCAGGTGGTGAAGACCTACTGAGGATTTTAAGCAGAAAGTTATATGTACAACTTTTCATTTTATATGATCACTTTATCAAAAATGTGGAAGGTAAATTTGAAGGGTACAGGAGCGAAAACATGGAGACCAGTTAGGATACAATTGTAGTAGTCTAGGCAAGCGGTGATAAGGACCTGAAATAGGATTAGAAAAGAATGGATAAACTAAGGAAATATTTACAGGCTAAAATTGGCAGCACTTGGCATTGGCTTAGAAGTGGTGAGTGAGGGAGAAGGAGGAGTTAAAAATGACTGCCCTCAGGCCACAAAGACCAACCAGTAAGTAACACTTCCTTTTGCCCACGTCTCTTCCTCATTCATTACATGACCAGAATAGGCAGCTCAGAAACTGAGATGGAGTTTGGACATAGGGGCTATGAAGAAGATATTCTTCCAGCCTAAGGGATCATTGCAAAGAAAACAGGAATTACCTCAAAGGTCCCTGGGAACTCTGTTGACTCCCTGAAGCCTAGTTCCGCGTTTGCTGTTTCTCGGAAGGGAGAAGCAGTGGTCTTTCTCTTCCGAAACTGTTTTTCCTTCACAAAGCATAATTAAGTGAGATAATTGGAAAACAGATTTTCCTTCTGTTCCTCACAGGGCCTCCAGCTTTAAACCTCAGCATTGTTAAGACTGATCAGGTTTCTCCCGAGCCCATTCTACCCCGGCACTACAAATTGAGAAATTCTTCTGGGAAGAGCAGTCCAGGATCCCAGTTTCTGGGCGGGCTGTTACATATTCAGTTCTCTCCTGGTTGATGCCATCTTTAACAACTGAGCAAGGGAAGAAAAGTCTTTCTTTGTGTGACTCTTTGTACTAATAGTTTATTGGGAAAGAGCTTGAAAAATATTGGTTACATGGCCATTGGATGAAAAAGAAACATCCAATTTATCTGTCGATGCTTGCTTTCTCCCGCTTCAATGTCAACACAGATAATTTTAAAATTAGGTACTCTGCTTGGAGTAGTTTGCCTAATATGTGCCGGTGTGTGGCAACAGCCTGTTAGCTTAGGGTTCATTACCTGAGTCAGGATTGGCTGATAGAACCTCCTGTTTTTCAACATTTCTATCCTTATAGCACTTGGTCCCACCTTGGTTCATGTCAATCATTCAGAGAAGCCTAAGTGATAAACCATCTCCCAGGACTTCAAAATCTACATCTACTTTGGAGAGACAGTAAATGAAAGACGTTCGCTCTTGGTGATAAAAAAAGATAACCAATTGCTCTAAGTGATACTGAATATATGTGATCCTTATGACTTTCAGTAGACACAATAATTCTGATTCCTCTTATTTTTTTCATAAAACGGAGCATGTGTGAAAATGTACACCCCTTACCTTATGGGAGTGGAGTAATAACATAGATAAGTCAAAGCAACTGATAACCGGAACATCAAATGACATGTGGCTTTGATATGTATTTTGGTCCTCTGAGTTTTAGGGAATCCAAAATACTTCAAATAATTTAAGGACACGTCGTAAAATTTAAGGACTTGTCTAGATTCAGAAGAAACTAGAGAAATATTTAGCTTCACTGTACTAACTTCTGTTTGATTCCATTTTGCTTTCCAGCTCATGCTAGGAGCAGAAAGCATCCTTCTCGGGTTAATTTGGTCTTAGCAGATCTAGCCTTTTCCCTGTAAATATTTGGTTTTCCCTCTTGTAAGTAGTTAGGCAAGGTCTACCTAGGTCAAACCTACTAGGTTAAAAGAGAAACGCTGTCAACCCATCAGTTGTATTTGCTTCTGGTATCAAAAGATTGGCTGACAGACATTTCTTTAACTGAATTGACAAGTTGTTTTGATGATGAACTTAGTTTTTTGCTTTTCAAAGCCTTTCCTAGCAGCTAAACCAGCTAAAGGTGTGGAGACAGGAAGCAGTAACCTCAAAGCTTGTTCCCTCACAACTCCTCCTTGACAACAGGCAACATGAAGAGTAAGACTGGAGGTGAGAAGGTGCTTATCTGCTGCTCATGGGCAGGCAGTGAGAGGTGAAAGATTTCCCACCGATAATCTGTGAATCTTGTGATATAGTTGACTTCTGGAAAATTGAAAATTTTTTGTGCTTCCATGAGAATGGAGGGGGAGGAGCTTGGTTACAAGAAAAAAATCTTTCCCTTTTCACCTATTGTAAATGGGTCAATTACTCTATTAATAACCAAGTCAACTCTCTGCGCAGGTGGAGCAGATAACCATCTCTAAGGTGTGGCTCCAAGCACCAGAGAAGGAACCCTGAGCCTAAAAGGACCCTCCCCACCAGCTCAGTTAATGCTTGGATTTCAAAAGAAGATGACGCCTAAACTGCAAAGTGGGAAACACATTGATGTACCTTAGTAACTGTGGCCTACATTCATAGGGTTACAAAGCACTTTTTCCTATTTTATCTCATACGAACTCCATACCAAACTGTGAAGTAAATAGCAGAACAGTCATCTTTATGCCCATTTCATTGAGGAAATTGGGGTCAAAGAGGTCAAATAACTTGCTCAAGCTTATAAGACGAGTAAGTGACCCTGAGGACTTGGCTCATGCCTCATGACTTCTATTGTTCTTTTCCCTCTACCACGTTGCTCAAAATTTCAATACAGTTTCAGTGATTGATTCTAGATGCTCTCAGAGTTGGACTTGATAGTCAGATGGTACTAGAAGTGAGAGTTAGGGACGAGAATACTGTAGACTAGGGGAGTAAATGGAGTGGGAAAAGGACAGGACCAAGATAAATTTCATTTTCTCCACCATCTTGCTGGAGTACCATCCTGCAAAAATCGCTCAGCTGGAAGGAAAGTTTGCGATGATCTAAGCCAATCCCTGATTTTACAGAAGAGGCAACTGAAAACAAAAGAAGTAAATGACTTTTAAACAAGGTCACAAAAACAGTGGAAGAGCTAAGATATAATTTATTTATTTATGATTCTAGGAGTGGTGTTTTAAATCATGAATGAATAGAAAACGAGTTTTGTTCATTCAGCAAGATTGACTTGATTTCATGGTCATATTTAGAAAAAGTAAGTTTCCAAACTTTCTTTGCCTCTAATGAACACACGAACATTTTGCTTACAATTTCAGAGACTTCCTGAGGGTCATAGGTGGATCCCAGATAAGGGCTACAGACAACATGGTCACATGAAATGCCTCATAAATTATTTCAGATCCACAGGTAATAACTCCACCATAGCAACGCTTCCATTTCAGCTTGCCCAGCTGTACAAGAGTTTGAGCATGAACTTTAGCCAATACATAAAGTCTCTTTTCAGTCTAAACCTCATTGGGCAAATCCTTAACTTCAGGGCTTTTATGAACTACATTTATTTGTCATGTTGAATTTAGGATATTCCGTCTTCCCTTTTCTTTATCATAACACGACAGAGAAATAACACGGCGCGAGGAGGCTGGTGAACCAGAGGGTGGAGTAGGCCACACTCAGGACTGAAGTCTGCACTGGGAAGTTAAGGAAGCAATGCAAAAGAGATAAGACATGTTTAATTAGCAACATGATTTTCCTTCAGAACCTTTTAAGACCTTTGTTGTGTTCCATCTCTGCACATCACAATCAGAGCTTCTTTTGCAGTTTAAAAACCAGGTTGTAAGATCCTAATCATGCTGTTTCCTTTTTTACATCCTGACTGAACAGAATTTAACACATTAGGCAGGAACCCAAGAAAATGAAAGGTTTCTATTTTCAACCATCTTGCCCTGTGGTGTTTGTGAACATGTGAAGGTGATGCTGGTTTCCCTGGCACAGAATACCTCCCTCCCGACCACAGAGCTGGTGAGGTTACCGTAACTTTCCTCTCAGCAGATTTCCTGTTCAGGCCCAGGATACCCTTCAACATGCGGCCATCTGACCACTCGCTTCTTTTCACGCTGCATAAGGGATAGGCTTCCCCACAGGCCAATCCAGTGTTTGCTCAGGAATCTGTAGGACAAACTGTGCTTTCTGGGAGGAAAGGGAGACTCGACCATCTGCGGCTTCGGTAACTCTGGCTAGTGGCTTGGCCTCATGCAGATGTGAGAAAGAGGAGTACAAAACACCCTACAGCCTCTTTCACCATCCTCTCTGAGCTACTGGGGGATAAACACAAAGCTATGAATGACCCATCACACTTTGAATGGCTCCAGGCTCTCTGAAATTCATATGAAAATGAAAAACATCATGCAGATTACATTTTCAAAATAACTTTGTGGTCATTTCATCTAGTTTTCTGTTGACCGTCATCTTGAAACTCTCCCCATTTTCACAAGGACTAGAGATTTAAGGAAAGCCTCTCCAAAAAACAGGCTTGGAGAAAGCATGGTATATGTACGGACGGGTCATCTCCCTCAGGATCCCAGCAGAAAGCAGATGGCACACTCGAGGCTGGGCGGTAGGAGGAGGTTTGATTTATAAAAGGACTGTTGGCAAAGGTGTGGACCACAAGGAGTGGTGCTAGAACTCGAGCTCACAGCAGCACTCATGACCAGCCTAAGGTCTGCAGAGGGCAGGGAGGACGAGGACGAGGTCACTGAAACCAGAGGAAAGAGAGTCGTGGAGAGGAGGCCACCATGACAGAAGCAGTGACTTCTGTCAAGAGAACCCGTCAGGCCAGGCAACCAGCCCCGCCCACGATCGTGAGTGTACCACTATCAGTTACGTCAGGCACATTAACTCTCATCGACAGAGAGTGTGATTTTTAAACAAGATCTAAAGAGACCTTAGCTCCAACAAGTGCAAATGATTACCTGTAACAGTAGAAATAGAAATAGAAGCCTAATTAACAAATTTACTAAACAGGCTGCTGTTGGCCAGCACTAGTCTAAGCTTCACTCGAACCCTGATCTGTGTTTCTACACAGGCAGACACTATAGCATAGAGGACACTTGTCCTTGTCCTTTTAAAAAATTATTGTGCTGCATGCAACTCTCAGAAAGCAACTCAGGGAGCTGGCCTGGTGGCATAGTGGTTAAGTCTGCGTACTTTGCTTCAGCAGCCCGGGGTTCCCGGGTTCGGATCCGGGCACGGACCTGTGCACCGTTCGTCAGGCCATCCTGTGGCGGCATCCCGAATACAAAATAGAGGAAAATGGGCACAGATGTTAGCTCAGGGCCAATCTTTCTCAGCAAAAAGAGGAGGATTGGCAATGGATGTTAGCTCAGGGCCCGTCTTCCTCAAAAAAAAGAGACCGATCTTCCTCACTAAAACAAAAAAGAAAGCAACTCAGAGGTCAAAAAGTTCAGTAGCAAAAAGTCCCATCTGAGCACCCAGACCTAAGTCATTAATTCTTAAGGAGAAAAATTATCAAAATGATCAATGAGTACTTTCTGAAAAGAAATTTTGATGTGCCAGAAAATTGTTCTTTGGTATTCTGACTTCTGCCAGGGCAAAGTCACTCATTCATTCAGCGAATAAATAATGGGACCTAATGTACTAGGTTCTTGGGAGATGGGAAGATGTAAAAGATGCAGCCTTTTCCTTCTAGGAGAAATCCTAAGGCAGGTACACAATTAGCTACACTCCAAAGCCACGTACCTTGCATGAGCCCTATAGAGAGTCACTGACAGTCGCATGAAAGAGGCCTTGATTCCAGACCAGATGATTCTGAAGGCTTTTGTGCAGACTGACCTTTAGCTGGGCCATTAAGTCTGGGGCAAAAAAATAAGGTGAAGGAGATGACCTTCAGTGTAAGGGTTTATGGGGGACAAGGAGATCATTCCATTTACATAGGTGGGAAGTAGGTGAAGACGGCTGATGCCAATCATGGAGAGCCTCTAATGCCAAGAAAAGTTACATGGATTTTACTAGAAAGGCAGTGGGAGACACTGAAGACTTCTGAGCTGAGAATGGGGTGGTAAGTGCTGCTCAGGCAGGTTAGCACAGTAGCGCGGGGTGCACTGGCTTGGAGCAAGGGTAGAGCTGAGGCAGAGAGGCTGCTGCAGTAGCATCTATGTGAGATGCAAGGGCCTGAGCTGCGGAGGCGGCGGCTGGGACAACGCGTTGGTGCCCGGCTATGCTCCGCGGTGGTGAACAGGAATCAAAAATGACACGGAGCTCAAGGGCTGGGTGAGGGCATAAGTGGTAGCACCTTTGACAAAATTAGGTGAGTGAAGGAAGGACGTTTTGAAAAAAGCTGTTGGGCTCGGTTTTAGATGTGTTGTTGGGTTTGAGGGACAAGTCAGGCATCCTGGAAGAAAGGAGCGCCGTGTGCCAGACTGGGGCTCAAGAAAGTCAGAGACAGATGTGTACATTGGGATGTCATCTGTATTGGGGTGACGGCTATTATTAAACCTTCTAAACACCACTGCCTGCACTATAACCTGTCCCTGCCACTCAGAGACACTGCCCAGCAGTGCAGGGTGTGAGCACTCTGGGACTGAAGCTTCCTAAACCAGAGCAACGTGAACTTGGGGGTGATGTGACCCAGCCCCTGCCACAAAAACGGCTGTGATTGTCCTCTCAGCTCCTAATGCTAGAAGGACAATCTACAAGGACAACACGACATCTTAACTTATAGGAAAGAGGTACCTATACCAGAAGTCACCAAACCACTTCAAAAATCAAATTTTATTACCCTAAAAGCTTGCCTACAGTAGGCAACCAGGGCTTCATAGCATTCTACATAAATATTATGACAGTAGTTCAGATAATAGATGAGAAGAAATCCCACAGATATCAAGGAACCATCTATATTAATATAGCGTTTTTAAAATATATATTTTAATCTAGTAACCAAATTTGGGAACCATATTTTCCTCCTGATCCACCATCATTCTGAGCCCTCATTGGGAACAACTCTATAAAGAAGGCCACAGTACATTTTTTGTCTGTTTCATTCTTCCTAAACCTTCCTAAACCCATTCTTCCTAAACACCTCCAAAGAATCTGCTCAGGGCCACTGTGGCACATTCAGAACCTTCTAGGTAAGTGTCATGGCCCGGAAGTTTGAAAATAATTACTGCATGGAACCTTAACATTACACAGGAAGAAAGAGGAGAGCAAAGGCAACACTGTCCCCAAAGTCCTGTGGTCACTTCTAAGCATATTAGTGTCTAGAATGTCTCCAATCTCTCGAAGCGATTTCAGCGATGGCTGATTTGCGATTCTTTGTATTTTCTCTCTCAGATCATAAAAGCATCCACAAAGGAGTGGGGTGTTGAGTTGCCTTGTTAGAGTTGATGAAAGCCCGAGTTTTTTATTCCACTTAAGAAGCATTTTTAAGCCAGAAATAACCCGAGATGTCTTCTAGTCCAACTTCTCATACATCAGATGAGGAAACAAATGCCTAGAAAAGTTAAGTCACAGTGTGACAGAAAAACACTCCTGATCACATCCCCCTACCTTGAGAAACCAGTGGCTTTAGCTTTTGAGTTTGAAAAAAGAAAGGGAAAAAGAATAACAGACATGGGCTCCCCAAAGAAAAGGGCAAGCAGCCACATCTTTGTTCTGAAAAACACAGGGAGATGCTGAGATTAACTTCCCTGACTGGAAACTGGAGCCCTGCCTGCAAGGCTGGGCATGGTTGGTGTGAACCTCGTGACCCCGTTATCTCAGCTATGAGCTGAGGCCAAGCCCAGCTAGAGTGTGCGTTTTTGAAGACTCGGTGAATTTAAAGCACAAATGGGCTAAGTCTTCAAAGTCAAGGCATGTGTTATCCCAGTGGCCCTTGCTGATATAGGTTTAACACCATGACCTCTCCGGAGAGATTTAAATACGTATATACACACAAATACATTTAACAAAAGTTTCTTAATGTCAGGTTTGCCAGTATGGAATCACTCATCCCCCCAGCTTCATCCTAACATATCTCTACAAATCCCTGTAACTCTCTTCTCTTCCTGCCCATTCTTCTCAGAGGTTTGTCCTCTTCTCTCTAACACTCCCATCCTCCGTGCCCCAATCTCCCTCCTCGTCTTCTCAAGGAAACTACCTTCTCTTTTCTCTCCCTCCTCCTCTTCTCTTCCCTTACAGCCTTCTCTCCCCTCCACCCCTGCAACACTACACGCACACACACACTCAAGACCAGCCCTTGGCTCCTTCCACACGTCAAACATAATTAAATCACTTAGTTTGCAAACGTTTATTACATACCTGCTGTGAATAAAATACCACAGTAGACCTTCTAGGTGATAAAAGTATCTAGTTGTCTTCAGTTTATGGAGCAATTTCCTCTCCTTCTCACTGTCTCTATTGTGTCCCCCTCCATTTTTTCTTAACCCTTTGAAGCTGTATCTTTCTTCCCTCCACTCTGCCTAAACCCAAAAGTCCCATCTGGTCTCCTTTTAGCCAAAACCAGTGGCCTTGCCAAGCCCTTATTCACTTCTCCTTCCCTTATACATTTAATACTATTAACCACTGTCTCTTTTTGAAACTCTTTCCTCCTTTGGCTTTGGTGACATTCCTTTAGCCTCATTCCCCTCTTACCTTTCCAGATACATTCTCTGTCTCCTTCACTAGGTCATTATCCTCTTCAGGTGACTCCTAACCAAAGCGACTTTCCAGATTCAGTTCAACTCGCTGCTTTTCTGCAGTTTGACCCTCTCCTTTCTACCAGCCATCCATTCCCATGACTTCAGCTTCATTCTGAAGGTGAAGATTCCTAAATATTCTCTTCTTGCCCAGTTCCCATGTGTTCAGCTTTGTACTGGACAATTTTTTTCTGACATCTCAAGCCTTTACTTCAAACTCAATGTGTCTAAAACTCAACACTGTTTTCCTCTAAAACTCAGTTGCACAGCAACATCTTGACTTCAGGTGGTGACAGCACCATTCCTCTGTGAAGCCAAAAACCGTGGCGCCATGCTTGATTTCTCCTCTCTCTTTCGCAAACCAGGCACTAAGGCTTGGAATTTCTACTTTCAAAACATCTGTCAGAATAGTCACTTCTTTCTGTTTCCATTGCTGCCACCCAAATCCTAATCTACTACCCTCTTCCTAGCAAAGTGGCCGAGTGTTATCGCATGGTCTCCTTGTCATTAGTCTTCATACATTCTAGATCATCCCACTTCCAAAAACTTTCAGCCGCTTCACAACGCCTTGAAAATGAAGTGCGAACTTCTGTTACCAGTATTCAATCCTTTGTTTGACCTGATTCTACCGCACCTCTCCAAGCCTCCACTCATGCAGACTGGCCATCTGTTCCAAGAAGATGGAACAGTATTCCTGGTTTCGTTTCTTTATTTGTATCGCTTTTCCTTCCTGAGGCAACATGGCATTGGTAAGAACATGAACCCTGGAGCAGGAGTGTCTAGATTTACTCACCTACTAGCAATGTGACCACACGCAAGTTTCTTTACCTGCTCCATGCTTCAGTGTCCACATCTTACAAATAAGATAATCAGAGTAACTACTTCAAAGGATTTAGGGGAAGAATAAATGATTTAATACAGGGAAAGCCAGGTAGAACAGTACCTGGCACATTATAAGTGCAAAATAAATATTAGCTAGCAATTATTATTAATAACACCGTCCATTCAAATCCTGTCTAGCTTTAAAGTCCAGCTCAATTCCCTACTCTCCATAAAGGCTTACCAGTCTATATTAATCTTACTACAGTGTTTATTTTATGCTTCCTCATTTTAGTGCTAGTTCATTCATTTCCTCTTCAACAAATATTTGTTGAACACCTACAATGCTTCCAGCGCTGTGCCTGGTGCTGAGGTCATAAGGATGAATAAGACACGATCCTGCCCACAAGCAGCTCACAGTCTAGGGGAAAAAACAGATGCATCAACACACAATAACAATTTTGGGAATCCTGAGGAGGAAAGAAGTCCCTCACTTTGCCATTTGGGTCTCAGAGATGGCTTCTTCAGGTGAAAGATGTAAAGGACATTTCAGACGACAAGAATAACATATGCAAAGTCATTAAGGCATCAAACAGCATGGTGAGGTAGGGGACTGTCCCCCGTAATTTATCTGTTTCCAGCTGTTATACCCTGTCATATATATAGTCTTCTCAACTAGATCATAAAGTCCGTGAAAGTAAAGAGAATTTGATTAATTGCACAAGCAGTTCTTGTGTGCTAATTAAGTCTTTATATTTCTTTCCCTCTTTTTATATTCCTTTAGACCCCAGTAAAGATTAAAATATAATAGAGGTTTAATAAATATTTGTTAGATTGAATTACGCTCCTATTGGAACTCCTCTTACAAGTCCACAATAAAAGCTGAATACCCAGGGAAAGCTTCCTCAAGGGGGTGCATCTTGCACTAAAAACGTAAAGTGAAAGGGGAGTAGGATTTGGATGGGTGGAAAGGGGGAGAGAGGGAATTCCAAGAGGGAAACAGCATCAGAAATGTCACAAATGCAGGGTGCAGGTGTGTGAAGCAGTGAAGAAAGCTGCAGTATTGGGGTTGAGGATCTCATGTTCGGGTATGAAAGGAGATAGACTGGATAAGTAAGACGGGTCTGGCCTAGAAGCATCCAAAATGCCAGGAAACATTGCAATGTCATCTTTCTATAGCATCTTCTAGGAACCATCAACACAACTTCCTTTTCTATCGATTGAGAGATGTCTAAGTTCCCTCCCATCTCTATATGTCTGTGGTTGAATTCAACAATCTTATGGATGTTTCTGTTTATAATTGTTTTCCATAAAATAAATTATTGTTAACAGAGAATCATTCACAATGGTCCTAAACTGAAAGAAAAAAATATTTCTAGAAAG
This sequence comes from Tapirus indicus, assembly GCA_031878705.1. NCBI lineage: Eukaryota > Metazoa > Chordata > Mammalia > Perissodactyla > Tapiridae > Tapirus > Tapirus indicus. The sequence continues at coordinate 110,715,109 of CM062926.1, read as the reverse complement.
ATTTCACAATTCTCACTTTTACTTCATTGAAGCTCAAACTAGGTTTTTGTTTCGGTCAGAGAACCTAGAATAGCACAAAGAAGATATTAATAAATACCTATTGAATGAACACATGAATGAGGACTTGTCTTACCAAAGCATTAGAAGGAGCAGGCTCTTTAGAGACAGGAACTCAGTACTTTAGAGAAGAGTAACCTACCCACTAACACCCTGTTTTAGTCCCCCTCATGGTGGAAGGAAATACTCTCTTCATATGCGCCCATTCTCATCCACCTTCCATGGGACAGAGTCTGTGGATCAGAAATGGAACACTCCTGGACTCAACATTCCTAAAGCTGGTCTTAAATCATATGCCTTTATTATTAGTAATGTTCAACAGCAAAGAAAGTCATCAGGTCACATGGAAGCTGCAAATACAGCCACAATGATGTTCTGACACTTCATCAGGTGTCAAGTATCCCTAAGCAATAAAAAACACAATGCTCTACCTTCTCAGCAAGTAAAAAATATCAAACATCCACCTAAGTTCTTAACAAGGGAATCTATGTCATTGTTAGAATGTAAGACATGTCAATAATTCAGATTCTTACGTGAATGAGTGGGTGATGAATAGGAGTTACGGCCATAATCAATATATTACATGGTGGATTGTGAGACAACACGGTGACTCAGATATTGTAGAAAGGGGCTCACGATTAGATCAGAGGTCAGAGTGAACTGTGAGTGGGTGACTTTTATGACACCATCAGAAAACATTGACCTGGTTGCCTTGGCAGCCAGAGTCCCCAAGATAATGAAGATGATGACAAATGAAAACGATGACGGTAATGGTGATGCAGATAAAGTTGCAGCTCAAAGTTAAGTAAGAAATTCTCCACCACAGTGCAGGTTCCCTTCCAGCACTGAAAACATAAACCCACGTAACCTGCAATGGTGACACACAGACTAAATTAAGATGCCTACGAAATTAGCATTGAAATGCTAAGGCCAAAGAAGTCTAAAGTCTCTTTTTCACAACCTCTTAACAGGTGACTGAGTAGCCCTTGATCCCACCCAGGGCACCCCTCCACCCCTCCTCCGGTGTTCACAGTCATAAGAATGAGAATAACAGGCAAGAAGTTAGACACCTACTTTCCAGCCACTTCTCCGTGGGGCCTGGTTTCCTCCCTTCCAGCTTCAGGGACCAATTCTCATGCAACAATTCTCAGACCGAAAGCTCTACATACATTTTTTTGATGACAATACCATGTCATTGACCAAAAAGAGTCAAAGAAATCAGCATCAAAAAAACATAGATTCCTTAACACAGCTCCGAAAACCAGAGACCCCTTCAGTCAGTTGCAAAGTCACCCAGATGTCCCTTTTCCTGAAGTTCAACTAAACTGTCTACTGAGAAGAGAAGTTCCAGCCTCTGTGAAGTTCCATAAATAATGAATTGCTTGAAGAAAAAAGCAAACAAAAATTTAACCAAGATGAAAAGGAGAAGAGAAGGATTTTATCCTTTTCGACGACCTGCTGTGAAATAACTGTTTGAAGGCACACCTGCCCTCCAAGTTTTAGGCAAGAAAGTCTGCAATGACTTGTCCATCCTTATCGATGCCCACACCAGTTAATAAAGAGCTATTGTATTAGAGATGAGAAACCACAAATGGAATTTTCTTCTGGGATGCTGGTGGCATGAAAATTTTCATTTCATAAATGTCAGCACTCTGCATGCAGGAAATCCTTGGAGGAAGATATCTGCACATGATAAAAGCTGAATGGCAGTCATATGGCATTTCTCCACTCATGAAAATAGAATAAAGACTTGAAAAAGGAGGACAGTCTGTGTCTAAAGACCGAGAGGCAGTGAGATCCCCATCCCCCCACCTGTAGGAAAGGTTTGAATGTGAGAGCTTCACAATTACGACTCCTATTTCTAATCTATCTGTGAAAATGACTCATTCTATTTCCTGGTATTGATACATTGATATAAATTTTACAGCCCTTGATGTAAAAGTCCTTTCTGGATGGTTGCCTTAAAAAAATAAAATAAAAAGTAGTATCTTATGGTAAGGTATGGTAGTAGAGTAAAACAAATTCTTAAGCAATGTGTATACTCTTGAAATGCCCATCAAATTTACTTGAAGTGACAAAACACCCAGTCAATTTTTTAACGGTCAGAAAATCTGGCTACCATGTACTGGATGTCACGTAGATACAGCAAACTGCTGATTACATTGCATTTTTCGAGTCCATCTTTTCCCGTACTTTCCCAGGCCCAGCCTCAGAGCAGCACTTTCCTGTGAGATGTAAATTACTTCTCTTTTTGTACAACTACCTCAGAGGGGTCATTCACTGAACTAATAGTGAAGTGTTTAATTATCTTGCTTTACTGATGATTTTTTATTAAATACCAATCATTTTCCTGCCTTCTGTGCCTCTCTCAGAAAAAGAAGTGCTGAGGGAAATGCAGCAGCACTGGAGAAATCAGTCATGTTCAGACTGGTCATTTTAACAGTTTATTTGCTAAGGTTTGGGGAGAAATGAAAAGAAAGGCTCTCATGGGAAAATAAGTGGTGTTGTCCTGATTTTTGTCTCCCACTGGATGATTAGCTTACTGAAAAATAACCAATATTGGCTGAAAAATCCATGAACAATGCCACGTATCACATGCCCACCCCTTCTATCATCAATCACAAATCGCTTTCCTTTCACGGGCCAGCGGTTTGAAGTTGGACTCATGTCCCAAAGTCCAACAAAAATCCTCTATTGTGAATCTCAATGGCACAATTATCCATATCTGGTGGAAAACATGTAACTTTGGTAAAGGAATTGTCCAAGTTAATGTTTCCTCACTCTTCCAAATCATACTTCTTTAATTTAGCCGCAAAGATCTTTCTATAGCATCGTTAAGGTCATGAAGAATCAAGTCAGGCTTAACATTCATAAAATAAGTATTTTAAGCTATGCTGTGAACCAATGAGTTAGAATTGTTAAATTAAGGGAAGAAAGAACTGTTCTTCATTTATACATACACACACACATACACACACACACGTCTCAACACAGACACACAGTAGTCTCTCACACCCCTAGGGAGGACAATTACACTTTGACCAGAGAATCCCCTGATCTGTAATTTCGTCATGGAGGGTGCATGCAAAGAGAGAAACAAAAAGCTCGTGGAAGATTTGTCCCCATTGATTAGAATGGATCAGACATTTTTGTATGTTGCAATTATTTTCTTTCTCTTAAGTTTTCTTGCTGGAAGAGGCATTTCAGAAGTGTCCCCTCCACCCCAACCCCTTTCCTACTCCATTAGATGGCCTCTCAGCATGAAATCTTAAGAGTTATTCCAAGGGTGCGTTGGCATTTGAAAAGTAGATGTATCTCAAAGCAGAAAACAAAGGTGCCGCGTGTGTGAACCCTCTGACTGCTCTTTTGGCTCTCCTGCTTTTAAGAATGTTCTAAAGAAAAAATATAAAGCTTTGAGTCTTCCAAAATTATCTTCAAAAGAGAGTGAATGAATTGATGGCAGGTGGTTGACCACAAGCAGATCAGAAAAGTATTTTGTGTACAATTACCAATTTTGCATAGTTTTCTGTCAGAGAGAGGCTTCTCTTTCCTTTCTGCCTATCATTTACTGTCTAATAAATTAAGGAATTTTAAATATTATTTAAAAATAAATTCTAAAGATCCCTTGAAAATAAAGTTTAAAGACCTTTTTTAAAGTGAATTTTAAAGATTCTTTTGAAATATGTTTAGCAGCTCTGAATGCTTGGTACTGGTTACCGGGCCATAACCCGGCTCATCACAAGCTCCTGCCTCACACTATATCAGTGCCCTTTGTAAATGCGCACGGTTTGTAATGCGCTCACTGGCACATCAGATGATGATATAGGTGGGTATATATGTAACTCCGGTACTTGTGCAGGTTGGCAAATTATACCCTTTGGAGCACATGCACATGACGTTTAAGAACAACTACGAGTAATGCAGCCTCCGGACCACCAGAATAAATGAGAAAGAAAACTGAAGACACTGGCTTTTCAATGTCTCTTCAAGGGAAAAATGACTATCCTTATTTAAACATGCCCGGTAACCCTGACCAGTCCAATTTTTGAGCTAAGTGGGACCCTTTTCTAACTCTGAGAATAAGTTCAACAAACACCTTACTCCAGTCCACCAAAGCTTTTTCTGTTCAGAATTGTGATTTTCCGAAGATGACTCAACCTTGGATATACCTGGAGCTAGGAAATTACAAGCCATATCATATTAGGAGGAATAGCGTAACGGTCAAGAGCACAGGCTGGAGAGGCCGACTAAGGTGGTCGGGCCCCTGCCTCCACAACTAGAACCCGTATATCCTTGAGCAAATTAATTCCTACCCCTCGGTCTCTTCATCTGAAATGGGATTCTGTAATAGTGTTGGGTGTATCATCCTCCTCCTCCTCATCACTGGGAACTTAAGGGATTTTAATCTAAGAAAACAGGTTTTGGCCAATTGTAAAAGAAAACTAATTTTTTAGCATTTATATTGTATCAGCTGTGAGGACTCCAGAATTCATTTCGGCATTCATTCAGTTCGGGTAGACATAGTCATTACAACTAACGTTTATCTTGCTAGCCAAGCACTGACTACACTAAGCATTTCATGTGGATTGTTTCATTTTATCCTCACAATGACCTTGAGATGAGGTTATTATCATCCACATTTTATAGATAAGGAAACTGAGGCTTAGAGAGTTTAAATACCAGCCTAAGCTCAGCTAGTAAGAAATGGATCTGTGATATGAACCCAGGCGGTCACAATCCAGAGCTTTTAGAACCAACCTGCTTATAGCAGTTTTCTTAAGTAAACAAATGTACATATATATATACACATAAGCTAAAAATGCTTGGGACACTATTAACTAATAGCTAAATAAATCTTACTTAATTCCAAAGGATGTTCGTTAAAATATTATGTTGTAGTCTGAGAATCGGTGAGTTTCTAAATAACAGGTCACACGTTAGAGCAAAACTACATTTCAAATGTCCAAATTTCACAAGTTGTTTGAAATTTAAAATGAATCAAGCCAATCGAAGACCTCGAAAGAAAACTTAAAGAAAAGAAATCAAAATTCTTTACCTGTTACTTGAATTGAGGGGAAGAAGTTGAGAGCCAGGAGCAGCCTGAGGACCATCGTGCTGACGGGGGCCAGGGCTGCAGCCCCTCCTCCCCGAGGAGCCCAAGTGTGAGATGAGCTGGAGACGCACCTGCCCAGCCTGAGTATCTCCGTCACCGCCAACTTACTTCCCTCCGGGCACGTGATCAAGGGACCCAAACCACAAGGCACCGTGACTGCAACATTTCACACAGGATATTACATTGTTTTGATGACTTTAGACTTTTCCTCTTCTTTTAAAGGCAAGCCTTTTCTTGTCACTGAAAAAGAATGTCGGCCACTCTATGATGGGCTCTGAGAATTAGTCTCTACGGATGGGCATCAGTGCTGTGAAAAATGGGTGCTTGAACCCCAGCAGGAATTTAAGGGTAGACAAACAAGGTGTGCTAAAGAAGGGACAAAGCCAAGCACAGAGGAGAGATGTTCAGAGGATGGGATAGACTGTCAAAAAGACAACCATAAGAACTATATTGAGGATTTGGGAAATATCTGTATCAGTGCTGAAAGGAGTTATAAATATCGGGACTGAACTTCTGTGTTGGACATCGGTAGCCCTGTGGAGCAGTTAGCACACACTGCTTAGTTATGCCAGCCTCCCCCAGTTCACCTTGAGGAACTCTGAGAAACCCACCCACGCCTGCCGAGCATCTGGAGGAGGTTCTCTAAGCAAAGGGGGAGTCAACAACATCACATGTCCTTAGGGGGACAGTAAGGTAAGCAAAAGACTATGGTATCTCATGCTCTCTGTGTCCCTCAAGGAATCATTCAAGGCTAAGTAAGAGGCATGAAGGAGGCTCCACAGCAGGCTCCCCAAGGCTGGTAACCACACCTCTGCAGCCCTCTCGCACCGCTGGGCCTTCTGCACTTAGGGTCATTCCACTGGCTTGGCTGACTCTGCTCTCCTCATCTGGCGCCTGGGTCAGGATCTTGTACCCAGCGGCCTTCTCAAAACCATTCCAGTAATTTTTTTCTCCTTTCCTGATAATCTAAGCTTTATATAATTACCCTATTTTGGGGTATTGTGTATGTGTTTTTTTTAAAGATAGCTTGTATTGTTTTTTTATTCTGACTATAAAGTAGGACATATTTCCTATAGAAAATTTAGAAAAAGGTACGTTTTACCTTTTTAAATGTTAAAAATAAACATTAAAACAGGGGCCAGCCTGGTGGCGTAGTGCTTAAGTTCACGCACTCCTCTTCGGGGGCCGGGGTCTCGCAGGTTCGGATCCCAGGCGTGGACCAATGCATTGCTTGTCAGCCATGCCGTGGCGGCGTCCCATATAAAGCAGAGGAAGACGGGCACGGATGTTAGCCCAGGGCCAGTCTTCCTCAGCAAAAAGAGGAGGATTGGAAATGGATGATAGCTCAGGGCCGGTCTTCCTCACAAAAAAAAAAATAAAATAAAAATAAACATTAAAACAAAACTCATCCATAATCTTATCACCCTGATATGAACACTGTTAATATTCTGCTCCATTGCCTTCCACGTGTTTTTCTAGTAATATTTTTACATATTTAATATCATGTTTTATTTATAATTTTCAACAGATATATACTATTATATGTTATACATTGAACATTTTCCCATGACATTTAGATTTTCTTTATAAATATGATTTATAATTGATTTATAATAGTTCATCCTATAATCATACCAATAATTGTTTAACAGTCCCCTAGTGTTGCTACCAATTTTTTGTGCTTTTAAAATGCTAGAGTGAGCATCTTTGATGACCTTGCTCTAAGTGGAAGGGGCCCTCATGTCCCTCCCTCCTGATCTGGTAAAAGACAGGTCAGAAGTATTTCCTCTCCTGACAGACCCCCTTGTCCACAATTCAATTTTCTCACAGTCTTTGTGACCCTCCCACACTGACACATCTTTCTGCCCTTTGGAGCAATTTGTCCCTTGGAGATGATTCACTTACTTCTGTACTAAAGGTCAATGATGAAGTCACGCCCCCAGTCCTGGAGAAGATTCACTTCTAGAACCTGACCCAGTGTTCCTGTCTCTGACCCTCCATCCACTTAGGGGAAACTATATTTTACCCAGGGCCTGCTGTTTTTCCAAGCACAATTTATAGAAGGTAGTGTGCCCTTCTCTGAAAAGTTACCCCTATTCTGGAGCCACCAGACCACCCAGATCTAGAATGAGATGCTCTGAAATTCATCACAGAGATGAAGAATACCTACGGTAGAAACAGAACTCCCCAAACTTGCCTATGATTGATAACAAAAGTGAAGGAGCGAGTTAATAACTGTCTTCAAGCATATTAAGGATGACTGTATAGCATGTAGTTAATGTTATATATATGGTAGTGCTTAATAGAATCAAATTGAGCGGGAAAGAAATGGTGCAATTATCTGGTCAAACTCCTTTATTTTGCAGAGGAGGAAGCTGAAGCCTAGAGAGGTTAGTTGACTTATGTAAATTCACAAAACAATAACTAACTGTACTTGATTTTATTACTTGACCAATCCTATTTGGCTTTCATTCTTTAGAATAAAAAGAAACACAAACTTTAACATTTGCCTTCCTTTTTTTTTAACATGTATCACACTAGAGTCCTTTCACATTTGCTCTTGAAATTCCATAGGTTCACATACACTAAGAAGTCGAACTGATAGAGATGAACTCAGGGAGCACTGAGAGCCTACTGCATTGCCCACAGCAATAGCAAGCATTTATGGACCAAGCAGTCCACAGGCCTGATCTCAGTTAATACTTACACAGCCTGTAAGGAAGATGCTATCATTAGCTCATTTTAAAGATGAGAAGACTGACCCTGACAGAGAGTTAAGGAGGCCCAGGAAGCAGAGGAGCCAGGATTAGAACCTAAATCTTTGTAACTTGACTGCTACACCCTGACCACAGTGCTACACTGCTGCCCTCCTGTCAACCCTCTCCAGTATGGTGAATTCCTTTAGGACACAAGGGTAGGGAGCCTGCATTACCGTTCTGTTGGAAGGCGTCTAACACAACATCTTATTAGAGCCTCTGCGCCTGGAGTGTGGAAAGAAAAAGGGGCAGCGGCCCAGATGGCCCTAGGGACATAATCACACCGTGCTTCATAAAAATGCACCTGTACTTTTCTGGAGAAATTCCAGATTCCTTAAATCCACACATGCTCTTGAAATTCAACGACATACACACCGTGATGGAACAAATGACCTTAATCAATCAACAAGTATTCTGAAGTCCCAACTACATGGTTTGCCAGAGAAAAATATAATACAAGTGACCAAATTCTATAAGCCTGGGGGTAAGATCCTTAAAGAAATAAAAAGAATCACAGGGAGTGTAATGTTGTGATATAATAAGAAATATATATTTTGGTCTTTGTCCTTGGCTCCTGGCAACAGCTTCTAAAACCACTCTAAATTTTCTAATCAGTAAAGGTGATGGAGCATCTTTTGTTTTAATACTGGGTCTTTGCCCCCAGTTCCTGTCACAGAACCCCTAAATCTCTTGGAATTTCCTGGGTGAGAGGAGCACCTTTTGTTCTCGTGAGGTGACTCTTGGTCGCTCCTGGACAGCTTCATGACATGGGCTGGTCACCAGAAAGATCAACCAGGATTGGAAGCTCAGAACTTTCCATCCCAGCCCCTATCCTTTGGGGAGGGGAGAAGGGCTGGAGATTGAGTTAATGATTGATCATGCCTACATAATGAAGCCTTCATAAAAATCCCTGAACTGCAGGGTTCAGGGAGCTCCTGGGTTGGTGAGCACATCTCCAGCTGAGAGGGTGGTGCACCCCAACTCCACCGAGACAGAAGCTCCTGCACTTGGAATCCAGTCCTCGCCCTGTGTATCTCTTCATCTGGCTGTTCATTTGTATCCTTTCTCATATCCCTTATTATATAATAAAACGGTAAACATAAGTAAGTGTTTTCCTGAGTGCTGTGAGCCATTCTAGCAAATTATTGAACCTGAGGAGGGAGTTGTGGGGACCCAATTTATAGCCAGTAGGTCAGAAGTACAAGTGACAACCTGGGACTTGCAATCGACATCTGAAATGAGAGCAGCCTTCTGGAACTGAGCCCCTAACCTGTGGGATCTGACACTAACTCCAGGTAAATAGTGTCAGAACTGAATTGAATGGTAGGACATTCAGCTGGTGTCAGGGAATTAGTCGGTGTGGGGAAAAAAAACACACATTTGGGGATTCCAGTGACTAAAAGCACAGGACTTGAAGTCCCATGGACTTAGGGTCAAATCCCAGTTGGGCCATTTTGTAGCCATATGATCTTAGAAAGTCACATTCCTCGTGTGTAAAATGGAGATGAAAATACCTCATTCGGTAAGTTGCTCATATCTCACACAATGTGTGAATCTCCCCACGCTTAAAATAGAAATAAAATTTAATGAATCTCCACTCCATACTTATTATAAGGGGCTGAATAAATATTTGTTGGATCAACCAAAATGGGTCATTGAATATATGTTCAATATATTTATGTGGATTGATTTTGCTTCACAGTGTGAGCCACCAGAACCCTGTTTGAGAAATTAGCGGAGTATTCCTCCTTGACACACAATCCTTTAGTAATAACGTGTACCAGTGTAGACTACAAAGTATGATTGAAGAGTCTTCAAGAATTGTAGTTATCAAGCCGGTCGACAAAAAGGCTGTGGCTGTCTCTAACTCATATAGAGCAAGCCTACCGGGATAGTATCTTCTTTGATCTAAATTCCAGCTAGAAACTTGCCTTTCATTTTAGTTTCTAATTTTCCCCAGAGCTCTGCCTTACAGAGGTTCAAATGCTCACATGGTGATTGTGGGAAAATAATGATGCCTGAGATTCTCCCTTTGAGTTGTGTGGTATTACCCAGCTATTGGTATGAAACACTTATACAAAAAATAGACAAAGATGAAGTTAAGAAAATCGTGCATACTATCACAAGCCAGCAGGACCGAAGCCTGAAAAAAATTACACTACGCATAGAAGACATGAAAGCAAGAAATAACGGCCATACTGATTGAATAATCTCACTGAGTAAACAAGTATTACAAACAGATACATTTGCAGGAAAAATCTAGGAGGTTTTATCAAAGATTACATGAAAAATACAGTGAAAAGTAGTTTAAAACAATTACCTAAAAACCATCTGGCCACTTATAGAGGCAGGCCTATAGCCCCAGTAGGACAAGCAGTAGCTAACATTCCCTGTGGCTGGTATTGTGCTAAGCATCATGCATGCATCATCTCACTGAATCTCCGCAGCAGCACTGGGAGGCTGGTACTATCAATATCTCCATTTTATAGGTAAGAAAACAGAAACTTAGAGAGGTTAAGTAATTTACCCACAATCACACAGTAAGTAGCAAAGCAGGGATTTAAACTCAACTTAGTCTGACCCAAAAAAGTGAACTTTAGATTCGAGCGTCAAGGGAGAAGTGGACACAATCCCCATCAACCAACAGCTTGACTATGTGGTTGACAGTGCAGTGCTTAGGAGCAAGATTTTTAAAGAGAAATGTATCTTCTTGATAGGCACATGTGACCTTCAGCACCAGCTTCATAAAGATTTAGCAAGAATTCCATATGTGATTTGCAAAGCCTTCCTTCAGTAGGGAGTATGCAGTTCTCGTTACTTCCCTGCTGCCCCTGTACTCATGCAGACCCAGTCAAGAGGAAGAAGCAAAATTTGTGTTGTTTTGACATCATCCTACAGGAATTAATCCTGATGAGACTGGGAATTCGTGTCCCGTCAGCAAGGACACATCACGAGCCCAGGCAATGCTGACCTGAGCTTTAGGACGGTTCCATGATGACGGGTTCATTCGCTTGTTAATCTGAAGAAAAAGCAGAAGGGGAGCGGCAGATACAGAAAACGCCAATGACCATCATTAAAGATTGAGAAAGACTATTAGCAACCAGACTCTGGCTAACCCATTATGACAGTGTGAACTTACAGGTCTCAGGACCCAAAGAAATCAGGGAAGTCTACCATGCTGTTCTCAAATCCTATTATTCTGAAAATCTAAGTCTCACAGAGCCATGTTCTGTTGGTCTCACAGAGGACCAGTTGCCTGCCTCATTGCTGTCATTGCACAAAGGGACCAAGGGCCCTGTGTCAGGCAGAATTTTAAATTTTTGAAGCCATTGGGACATTTGGAGATTTTCTAGAGACAGGAATGTTAATTAAATATGACTGGGGTTGGGAGGGCAAGGTGAGGAATGCATTTCACTCCACATCCTGCGTTGAACCTGACTTGACCCTCTTCTGTTCCCTGCTGTGCAGTGAGCGGAGAATGGTAAGGAGGTGCCCTCTGACCTCTTCAGGAAGTGCAATCTCGTCCTGGCCTTGGGAAAACTGTCCTGCCTGGTTTTGCTCCTTTTGGAAAAATCGTAAGGCCCTTCATCCCCTAACATGTTTCGTAGCACAGAACCTCCAGGAAATAGAACCGTTAATTTCAACATTGCTTTCAAAGGTCTCACATGTTACTGGGCCCCCCTGGGAACACTCTCACCCGCCCCCCTGCTGTATCTCCCAGCCCCTACCCTTCCCCACCAGTTCCCACACTCACTGAATAAGGAAGGTCAATCTAAATGCATCTGTCCACATCTCTGGAATGCCACGGAGGAGTAACAGCTGCTGACCTCTGTTTCGAACACATGATCCTGTTTGTCCCAAAAGTCGCTTGGGTGAACTCCAGCTCATATACACAATCTCTGCTTCCTATGGAGACTGTGGGACAGGAGAGGATGTTCCCCACACTTGCTTCCAAGTACTGAATCCTATTACTACTAATAATAATATTAATAATTATAATAATAATTGTAGCTAGAATTTATTAAGCATTTGCTACATGCCAGATATAATACAAAGCTAAAAGCATCCCAAGTTTTTAAGCCTTAATTTTTCCTTTAAGTTTTAGAAAGAAGCAGTACTTTTCTTTCTCTCTAAGTCACTGTACTTCCACATCTTAATACGCGCACACACGCGCACACACACACACACACACACTAAAAACATTTACTAACCTCCCATGTATACAGGTGATAAAATTGATGGCTTTGTGTGTTCTTCTAGAAATATTGGAGGGTGAAAAAGGAACCTGAGGAGATAAAACAAAAGTTGTAACTGAGATGTTCCGAGAAGCCCAGTAGTGACGGTAAGCAGCGAGAACAAAGAGGCATGACATGAGACAAGGTCCAGACGAACCTAGTATTTGTCTAAGAATCCATCCAGGAACATCCACGAACACCACAGTGCACAGGGTGTCTTTTATACATGGGCTCAAGGAAAATTCCAGACTAAACTTGTTCTCACAGCATTTAGCTTCCATTATATTATAGTCTGCTCGTATTTGGACTAAAACCTAACTCAGCATTCTCTTCACCGAGGGGCCAGAATCAACACTGGAAACAGAGGGAAATCTCATCCACGTCGGGAAGCTAATCTACTCTGTTGTTCATTGTATGAAATTTGCCCACCTTTGCCACAAAATTGTTATAGGAATCTCCTAGAAAAATTGGAATTGTTTAGGGGACTTCAAAGCAGAACAAGCTAGAATGGGAAAGTCTACACTGACTCTGAAAATGCACTCATTCACCCAAAAACCCTGTGTTCAATGCCCACAACGGAGAAGGCCTTGTTCTACCCCCTGAGGATCCGGCAGAGACTAAGGCAGTCCCCGTGTCCCCAAGGAACTCAAGTCTGAAAAGAAACACTGAGGCAGAAGCCCCAAACTTGCCGAGAGAGGCTTCTCGGGGCATGGATGCTGTGGTTTGGAAGAAAAGCAAAAGTGGCCAGACCAGCAGTGGGGAAGAACGGGACTTTCCTTCCAAGCAAAGCACACACTATTTGCAAAAGCCAAAGAGTATGCAGCTTGCTCAGGGAACCATGAGAAGCTCCGTGTGGCTGGAACAGAAAGAACACTGAGGAGGTGACAGGCAGTCGGGCCGGCCGTGCCATGGTAAGGAGTTTGCTCTTTGGACTGAGCGCAGTGAGGGACCCTCACAACGTGGCCCCATGTGCAGGCTGGGCTGCTGTTACAGGAGGAGGCATCAGTCTGTTGGATCCAGGCTTTCAAATGGGTTCGATCTCTCACAGCAACTCCAGTTGATGGGTATCAGCTGCCGGAATGACGGTGTTGAAGGGGATTTCTGAGACCTCACAGTGGTTCAGTGGGAGCTGGGAAGGGCAAGGAGGAGGGTAGGAATGGCTCCCTGGGGCTCCCTGACCAGGATTTGATGAAGCCAGGAAGCAGATCAGATCGCAGCCTGCTCTTCCCCACCTGTCCCTTATGTTGTGGCATTTTTCACTGTTGGGGTTTGAGAAGACTAACAAATAACTCTCTTCTACTTGCTAATTCAGCTCTAAATCAAATAAAAAAGACTGAAAAAGATGAGATGGAGGCTGAGGGAGATGCAAATATCACTGACAGAGCAGTACTGGAGAATGTGACTACGATGCCAGCACCACAGGCACCCCACCGTTCGGGGGACTGACCCAGCAGTCATGGGCTTTGCTGGAAAGCCACAGGCCCCGCCCACAGGGTCAGAATCTTGACGAGAGTCCTGCCCGGCCCACCCTGGCTCTCTGCAGGAAGACAGGTCCCAAAGGTGGGGACAGGAGGCAGCAGGAGCCAGAGGGAGAGGAGGTCAGGGGAGCGTTTGTTTAAGGTGGGAGAGACAGAGAGATAAGCTTGTTTTTATGCTGAGGCAAGGAAGACATTGCAGAGAGAAAGACTGAAGAGATAAGACAGAGAGGATAATCTGTAGGGGAGAAAAGGAGGAGATGATAGGGAACAGGCCTAGGACAAACGAATACTTTAGCATTAATTAAAAAGGAGGAAACTTTTTTGAGACTATCACACTTATCTAGGAAAACAAGTTAGAGCAGTTAGAGATTAATGGACATTGACCAGGCTCATTTCAATTCACACACATTATGTCATAAAAACCCCGTGGAGGAGCCATTATTACAGGTGCGTTTTATGGATGAGACCTACTAGGTAACAGAAAAGGACTGAAAGACACTTCTTCCAGCTCTGAGACTGTGATCTTGGGAAAGCTGGTGAATTCTCTGACTCCTTGCCCTCTGCCCTTAAACCATCGATTCATTAAACCATCATTTCAGGGCAAGCTTCCAATAGACGGTGTGAATCAACGGGAGAGGCGTTTTCAGAAACCCTCATTCAGTCTGTGTGAGGCGGTGAGTGAATGACCTCCTAAGCTTTAAATTCGACTTCTGAAATCTCTGAAAAAGTGAGCCAATGTCTCTTTTTCCCTCTCCTCCCCCTCCCTTCAAGATGCAGAAATAGGAACATTTTAATTTCAGAGAGGAGCATGAAGGTGTTTCTCATCTCTGGGGGCCACCGCAGACTTTTGGGAAACCAGGCAGACTTCTCAGGGCTTGCTCTTGGTACCATGCCAAGACATTGGACTTCCTAAAAATAGCACCCGTCAGGTGGCCAAGCGGGGAGGCGGCAGACTGGCTGATGATCTTCATTGTGCCTACAGATGTCATCTCTGAGGTCTCCGGGGCGACAGCCCAAGGAAATAGGGAAGGTTCAGGCTGGCTGAATGGACTTTCTCCAGCCCTGGAACTCAGAGTTTTGAGAAAATTCTGTCTGTTCTTTCCCCAGATTTCTACCTAGGAAGGGTTTGTGGAAACGCACTCTTTGTGCCCCAGATTGTGGGCTCGCTCTCTCAGCTCTCTCTCGAGTCTCTCCAGATCTGTCTCTCTCTTTTCCTTTCTCAGGAATTCAGTCTCTGAATTGACCTACAAGCTGGATAGAAACATGTGTGTGTTTTTGTATAAACGTGGGGTTGACGAGGACTTATCGCCTCCTCCTCCCTTTTTTTGCTCAGTCAGAATGCAAAAATGCCTCATGTGAAAGTGAACATGTGGCTGTCTTCTCCCCGGCATTCCTATCACATCCCACTGTGATAGACTGTGTCCACTAAGTCTGGCAGTTCTTAACCATTTTGGCATCAGCGACCCCTTTGGCAGTCCGGAAGCCTAAATACTCCTTCTCACAATCATATTTTGAAATGCAAAAAATAAAATACATAAGATTTCAAAGAAAACCAGAAGTTTTATGTGCAGTTTTCCAAACACGATATAGTAATAAATGCACTTTATTAACACATTACATAACAAGATCTAGTGATGGTGTGATAACCACTGTAATTCTGAAGTCACAATAGGCATAAGTGACATTTTGAGATGCCTGCAGCGACTATAATGTGGCATGAAAATATCTGTGATTTCAACTGATGACAAAGTCACAGGTATTGCTAAAATTACTGTGGTCTGTTACCTAAATATACTGTTGAAATGCTAAATCTCAGTTAGAGAGGTTAGTGAAAATAAAGGCATAATTTTTTCCCGCCCAAGATTACGTCAGACCCCTGGTTCAGAACCCGTGAATAAGCCAGTCCATCTGCTGCCATCAGCGTCTCATCTGCCTGCATGTGGATCACGCGCACGTGCACACACACACACCCCAAACACCACATGCCCTGTAGTCCCAACTGGAATCTGACAGCATCTTAGTGGCACCCATACAGGACACTTCCCAGATGTCTTATATCCCGAAAGGTCAAGGAGCAGAAAGTACAAATAACATTTTAGACCTCAAAATCAGCGTTCTCTTTAGCCTCCAGTTCCCAAACTCCCACCCACAGTTTTCTCAGTGGGGCCTGATACTTGGGCAAGAACCATAAGCTCTACAGTTCCACTTGCACTTGTTTTCCACCTGCATTTTAGATGAATTCCAACTTTCCATTCTGCTCACTGTTACTGCATAGAGGGGGACACATAGTAGCTGAGATGAGACTTTCAACGTACAGTGGAAGGACCACACCCAAGCTCAGATCTCTTTCTCTGGATAATAGCGTCAAGCCCCCTGACCACTCTGCAAGCATGCCACATGCTCTATGTGATATTCTGTCCTTGACCATAGATCCAAAAATCCTTGGAGGACTTCTGCCATTAAAGGCACACTCTCCTACTCACCACTCTGCTGTAGTCTCATGAGCCTTGGTTTTCTATCCTCTAAAACATGAGTTTCTTTTAGGCATCAGGTGCTTCACATGAGCTCTTTCCTCTGTCTGGAATGTTCTTCCCCTACCCTATTCCCAAGGCTTGTTCCTTCTTCTGAAAGTCATTTCTGACCACTTTATGTAAATTGGGTGTGTACTTCTTTTATTCCCTATCTCAATATCCAGTTTATTTTTCTTAAAAGGCCACAATTTGTAATTAGTCTATGTATTTGTGGTGTTTTTGTCTATCCCTTCCATTAGAGGCTAAACCTCTTAAGGGCAGAGACCACATCTAGCTTGTTCGTCTCTGTACCCCAGCACCAATACGATGCCTAGCACATAGCAGGCATGCAATAAAAATTGCAGTGGATTAAATTGAGTGGATTAATCAGTAACAAACATTCCCTTTTATAATATGCAGCTCTATACTCTGTAATGTACACAATTAGCTCCTATTCCAGAGCAGTAACGGAAGGTAAGGCAGGATGAATTATCAGACAGGGTATACTCCAAAGTATTCTTCTGCTTTATGGACCAGAGGTGAAATCCCATTTGGCCTAGTTTAATCATCTGCCACCTGTTGATCCAGCTGCCACAGTTCACCCTCCTTGCTGTGCCAGGATCTACTAACTAGTGCAGATAATTTTGTGCCTACTTCTCTGACTCCAGGGAGGATGGCGCTAGGAAGCACAGAGTTGTTTCATTTCTGAGACCATGGAGTTTGGCACCTCAGAGATGCTCCAGTCCTGGCTGGCCAGGCCCTCCTGGCAAACTCTCTCATCTCAGTGTCACAGTACCAGGGAAATACACTTTGGAGTAGTAGTCCCCTCCCTGGAATCCACTTCCTTTGCAAGCCATACATTCATCCACAGATGATTAATGAGCATCACACTCAGTGACGGGCCCATTATATGGGCTGGGAAGACAAAGGCAAATGAAGCATGCCCTCAAGTGGCTCAAGACAGACAAGTAAACCAATGATAACTTGTACCAGGTAAGTTTCTGCTTTTACATTGATAGGAGCAGAGAGCGTTATCTTGGTTCACGTACACATACTCTTTCTAAAACACCTATACAACTGTTGAAATGAACCACGTGACAAGGGCATCTACAGTTGTGTTCATGTGTATGCGTGTGTGTACATTCACGTTTGCCCTCTCTCACAAGATCCTGAAAGATGAACTAGAAGATGAACCTCCCTCCAAAGGACATAGGAACCAGACTTTACCATCCAACATGAAGACTGTCGCTTTAAGGGAATGTCTGGAGCTGCTGCACGGCCCAGCCCAGTAAGCACAATGGAACATTTTCCTTGGGATTACCTCACTCTCAGTGACCCACACAGGAAATAATTATTTTGGTAGTCGCCAGTAAACAGTGAAACACACCCGCTTGAAAAATAAGCTCTTTTTGACCCTGCAAGACAGTGGCTTCACGAGCATAGCTGAACCTAGCTTCTACCCAAATTCAACAATTTCGTACGTAAATGGTGACTTATTCTTGGATTGTGGGTTCCCAGATCCGGGCCACACTTCAGAGTTCTGCCAAAATGCCACAGCAAACAGTGGTTTCCTTGTATTTCTGGCTAAAGAAGAATGTGGCATCAAAAAAAAATTAGATTTCTTTCCTGGGATAGAATATGGAAATTCCATAGATGTCCTAGCAACAAGCTCAAACACTGTAGTCATGTCTGAGAAAGTACTCCCGCTCTTGCAGATGTCAATCATAGGGAGTGCCAGAGAAACCGGGCAGTGTTCGGAGGGACAGCTGTGGGCAGAATTTTTGAGTCTAAGCAAAAAGTCTGGATCTCAAATCCCTGTTCTAGCTGAGGCCTAATTTCATAGGCTTTCTTTCTCTGCATAGCCCCCAAAACGCAGCACCCTCAGTGGAAGCTACAGAGCTCTGAGAGGGGTAAAGCTACCTGTTGAAACAGATGAGTGAAATTAACAGGGCACTGTGCTCAACTAAAACTGATTCCATTCTACTGAAGTCCAAAGTCACTGACTTAGGACAAAGTCTTGACTACTTTGATGGGAACCCAAAATAGTCGTGGTTTAAACACAGTAATCTAACAGTCTGGGAGTAAGCAGTCCAGACTGGAGTGGGAGCTCAAGGCTCAGAGACCCACGTGCCTTCTACCTACATGGTCCAGGATGGATTACCCTCACACTCACAGTCCAGCCAACCAAAAGGTAAGACTGAGAAAGGGAGGGCCTGTGTCTTCCCTTTAAGGGCACAACTCAGAGATGGCATTACTTTTGCTTATATCCCATTGGCCAAAACTTTGTCGCATGACCAAAGAGCTTAAGGCTGTTCTCAGCTGCATATTGAGGATTCTGGTACTATAGAAAAAGAGATAATCCATAGTAGGAGATGGCCTGTGGTTTGCCACAATTGTCAATTTTCAGATGATTCCTTTGATGATAGATAAATTTTCAGAAGACACAAGCTCTTTTCCTGCAAATCTAGTGCACTGTGCCCTCCTCCAAAATTACTCCATTTATCAGACCACCTGTGCCAGTAGGATATACTGTTATGCCTACAGAATGAGGCCATGAGAGTGGAGCTCCAGTGCCCGTGCAACTTTGCATGGTGGTATCTGGCCAGATCAGTTAGCAGGGCTGTCCCTCTTCCTGGGAAATTCCCCTGATGACAGCTCTGGGCGGGTCTGAGTAGTGTCACCATTTATTCTACAGACCAAAGACACTACTTTGATTACTTAAGACCCAGAAGTTATCCTGTGATCATGAGTATTACCTTATCTCTCTTCATCTTCTCTGGAGCCCTAAGGGGAGAATAACGTAGCAATGAACCAGGGGAGCAAAGCTCCCAGGCACTTCCCCCTTTGGAAAGGAGAGAGGATTTCTCCAACCCTGCACCCCTGAAATGGTGATCTGGCACAAGGAAGTGGCCACATGTTAACTCGGAATTTCTCTGGGAGTTTCTGAGGTCGCTCCAAGAAATAGATTGTGAACGGCGAGGTCTGGGAGTAATTCAGATTTCTCTTCTTGGGTCATTTTGGAGACTCGCTGACTTCAAAAGCTTTGGAAAATTCTTGAGCAGGGACTTCCCAGAGATTTTCATTCATTAAGAAGGAAACAGTGAGGGGCTCTGTGCTGAATGGATTAGAATCCCACCTGGTGTTTACACCGAAATGCAGGATGCGCTTAATATCCTGGCATGAACAGGCCATCACTTGGCGGCAGCAGACAGCACCTGCGTACAGCATCCAGTCTGGTCATATAAACTTAATGACACCTACTCTAGTTTCAAGTGACATAAAAGCCAAAGGTATGGATGTTCAACTTCTCAAAGATAAGCTGTGAGAAAGGGGGTCACATTGAAACAATTCCTACCTGGAGGAATGAAACAGAAAAGTGAATTTGTTTTGTGTTATTAGCAGAAAATGTGATATATTACTACGAAATTATGACAAAGTCATCGCAAAAATGTCTTTGGGGTGAGAAAATTTATGAAGAGAAAATCATCTTCGTTTGACACAAGCCCTAAAAACTATAGAAGTATAGAAATTTAACCAATCTCATGGCTGATTTTAGTGAATCTATATAGCACATGTATCCTAGCTGATATATAATTGACACACACATATACAGTACAGGATGATAGAATCTTAACAAGGATTTTAATCACAAAACTATTCCAAATTCCAACCTAGGTTTCTAGTCAGGGAACATTAGGACATCCTCTTCCTGTTTCTGCCTTATCCAAAAGCTGGAACAGAACTCTTGGAGGGGGTCCAGGACGTCAGGAAGAAATTATTTTAAGTGCCGTTATGCTTGGGAGGGGCAGCAGGGCAGCATGAATTGAGCAGCATAGCTGAGTCCATGTATAGTAATAGTAAAGCACTCCCTAAAAAGACTCCACGATGTTAATTTCTGGCAATGGACAAGGGAAACTGCACAAAAGTCGTACACATAGGCCTGGTTAGTCACTCCTTCCTCTGCTCCCTTAGCACGCAGTACACCCCTCCATTAGCACTTACCTCATTCGTTGCGTTGTAATGATTTGTTCACAGGCCTGTCTCCACCACTGGCCTGTGCTGTGGGAAGGAGTTAAGAACACCAGCTCTGGAGCCAAACTGCCTAGATTTGAATCCTAGCTCTGCACTAACTAATTTCTGTGACTTTGAGCAAGTCTCTTAACCTCGCCAAGCCTCAATCCCTTCAGCTGTAAAATGAAATTAGTAATAGTACCTCTCTAATATGGTGGCTGTGAATATTTCATGAGAAATGAATGAAAAACACATCACGCCTTAAGTAATGTGCTCGGTAACCGCTGGCTGCTCTTATCATCATCTAGGGATAAATCTCACTCCATCCATCTCTGCATTCCCGGTATCTATCGGGTGCCTGACTCCTGAACGCATGTAAGTTGAATCAACCAATGCATGAGAAAATGTGGTGGAGGAGAGGCAGTCCCCTCCAATGCCCTTCATTCACTCCGCTCCAGGGCAGTGGAGAGACTGCTCTGCCGGGTAAGTTTGGGAAGAGTAACTAGGCATGTGTGTGCCCAGCTTCACCCGTCTTCCTCTTGGCATGACCTGCCCTCAAAGGGCATACGCTGGACTCTACACTTGCAGCTTTGCCCTGGCGGTAGGACTGCCTCTTTCCTCCCCTTTACCTCTGGAAAGGGAGGCGGGAGGCAAATTGCTCAGAGGAAGCACACATTCTCTACCTTCCTCTAGGAACAGGCTCTCCCCCACATGGTTTGGTGCCATCTGAGACTGGTTGGAGCAGACTGATGAATTGTGCTAATAACACAAAACAAATTCAATTTCCTAGGCTCAGTTGGTAGATTCATAGATCTTTTCACCAAGCTGTTCACTCGAACCTAACTTGACCAATCATGAACATGACATTTTGTCTTCCACTTGCCACTCATTTGGATAATTCCATACTATGTTCTACTCACCAAAACTCTGACAGTGGCTTAATGACAAAAAGAATTTTTTCAGATTTTTAACTTTTCAGAATTTTAATAAAGTGCTGCTCTTGGAAGGAACTAAAAGTACATGAATTTATGGGAAACCGAAGAGTTGAAAAACTAGGGTGCTGGTTGTTCCCTTTTCCTCTCCAGATTTTCCTGGCTTTTCTCTTCCTTGCTGTACCTCAAGAGGTTGACCACTTTGGCTGCATCATCTGGGCTCTCTTGCCTTTGGGCTTCCAGTTGGGTTTCCACCGATGGGAGGAGACTGGAGGGTGGGAAGAGGGAGAGAGATCAGGCCGTTTACTCTGTCTGCTCCTTCCCTGGCTGGCCAGGTTTGGGCAGTGGCTGCATTCTTCTACTTTTGGCCACAGCTCCTGTTGGATGCCCCCGTCCCATGGCTATAGCTCATGCTAGGTTCTCTAACACCACTCACTGTCCTTGTCCCTGCAGCCTAGGAGTAGTAATGGCCCCCAACATTGCTAGTCCCCTAGGAGCTTCATCATCTTTGTTAGTTCCTTTCACCCTGCC
Organism: Tapirus indicus; assembly: GCA_031878705.1. Lineage (NCBI taxonomy): Eukaryota > Metazoa > Chordata > Mammalia > Perissodactyla > Tapiridae > Tapirus > Tapirus indicus. Next base: position 110,693,486 of record CM062926.1, on the reverse strand, counting down.
CACACCCTATAAAGAGTCCCTTTGTTAAAGTTCCTTCAGTAAACCTTTGAGTGTGCCTCTCTTTCCCACCAGGACCCTGACTGGAACAAGTGATGAAGAGTAACAGGAAGACCCTTTTGGAGACCAACACGTTGGTCACACATAGCCTGATGTCACCAAACATCTGTCTCATCCCCCCAAATTACCTTTATTCTGGTTATACCTCACCTAGAAGCTGTCTGATACCTTGACTTTCATGTTGTTCTAGCCAAAGAAATAGAAGACCCTGGTCAGAGTGTCCCTATGTACGGGTTCTCGTGGTAGTTCAAATCTCCTCACATCAGTAAATTGTGATTGTGCTTTATAAAAATCGTGAATGGAAAGTCAAAGGGAAGTGGAAGTGGCAGAATTAACTTAGCTTACTTTTAGTGCTACGGAAAAAAATCACGAATTTGAAGGGTGACATTCTGAGATAAAGAGCCTTAAGATCAGGGTTCGAAGATATAGACTCTGAGGTTTACCAGACACACACTTCTGAAAATGCAGCTCCCAGTGAACCTGGGTACAGCCTCAATTTTTGTCTTCTGCCTTACTAATCTATTGCGATCTGCTCTTTCGTGTGTTAATGTGTTTGACTATTTACCTGTGTTTACAAGCGCAGGCAATTTCTCACAGCCCCGAAACTTCAATGCAAGAATGCATTCTGACTCACAGAAGAACAGCAACAGAGATTAGCACTTTGAGAGAATTCTGAAAGGCAGCAGCCAAACAATAATTACTTTTCTGAAGAAAAAGTGAGAAGCACAAAAACAAAAATCCTCAGTCCAGCACTCCAAACCTTCACACCTGGTAGACTCACCGACTCAGGGGCACTCCGCGCTCCTTCTACGGCCCACCACCTGAAACACCTTCCCCGTCCTCTCTGCCTGACCCTTCAACAACCAGACGGGGCCCCAATCCTCCACAACACTGCCCAGCCACAGCGGCTCACGGTGTTCTCCGTCCTCTGAACGCCTCCAGCACTCACTGCCTTGCCACTGACCGAAACGCACGTCACCATTCCTTGAGCCATTTCACTGTCTCCTTCCAACCCTATTCCTGGGGTAATTCTTGGAGATTTCAATATCCTTCTAATAGAAGCTGGCCTCTCATGCCCTTTTTGTTCACCCCTATCGAGCTGTCCTCTACAACACTTCAGCCACCCAATCCTATCCTGCCATTACCATGAGCTGCACCACCACCCCCATAATCTCTATTACAAGCATTCCATTCTCCAGTTACAACCTCTGATATTTCAGGTGACTCTCACTCTTACCCCTACCCCGTCCAGTCGACCACACCTACCATCTTTTTGCTGTTTCTTACACCCTTCATGTTCTCATTTTCCTCCTTCTTCAGCTCGAGTCCAGTAACAGTCACCATCTCACTAACTCACACACACCTTTAACTCCTCGGACCTTCTCTCCTTCTTCACACTGCTCTGCCAAACCCCACCCCACCCCCCACCCCACCCCTGCCCCTGCTAAATCCGAAGCTCCACTTCCTCAGTCCCTGCATTTGAACATGACTGGGGACAAGCATGCCACCACGTTGTTCTCAGTCTAAAGTCGTGACTCTCCTTACGGACTCTTTCTAAAGCATTCAACTTGGTGTTTATAGAAACGATGATCCTCTTTCTTTTTGCTTTCATAGGCTTACCTGCTATTTCATTAACTAACGACTAAGTATAGTAACAAATGCAAAGGGTGTTAACAGGCTGGGGAATTCTTGGTAAGCGTATAACTCAGCTGGGGAGAACAGAAGTGGGGGGTACAACAGTGAGTGGCCGACTCGCCGGGAGTGTCCAAAGTGCCATGGACCTCAGCCAGGATGCATGACAAGGGGTATGGAGAACTCTGTTAATCTGGCAAGTTGGTTAAGTGGGGATCAGTTAAGAGAATGTCTACTCTACACATGCACATGAAAACTATAGAGTCTGTCCACAAGACTCTGTAAATAAGCAAAAAAGTATTTACCTCCTACCACGCCTTTTTTGCCAGTTTAAAGAGTCTATTTGGACCCAAGTTTGTTGGATTTATAGGAAGGCTATTGAGAAGCTTTCAATTTGCCTCAGGCTCATCCATCATTTATTAGCCGTGCTACCATTTTGGCTGCATCACGGTCATTTCCTAGTTGATGCTATAACATATATATCAAATTCTTTAAGATTAAGTATCTTCATCCAGAAGTAAATTATCTCCTCTACACAGCATGGAGATACCATTAAGGTCAGTGTTTCTCAACCATTTGTTTTCATTATCGCCTTCCCCCTTTGTAGACATTTTTTCTAATCGCTCTCTACCTCCGTGAAATGTTAATATCATAGGTATGCTGTATATCTGTTTATATACTGTACATATATATCAATGCTTTATACATTAAAAAGTAATATTGCACATATGCACACACACAAACCAATTGTCACCTCCTTGGGGATGATATTACCCTGTTGAGAATGCATGATTTAGGGCATATGAAGGGCATCCTATACACAATTCTTTTTTTTAACAAAAATTGTATATATTTAAGGTGTACAACACGATGATTTGATATGTATATATGTAGTGAAATGATTACCAAAGTCAAGCTAATTAACATATCATCTCTTCACATAGTGACCTTTAGTGTAAATATGGTAAAAGCACCTAAAATCTACTCTCTTAACGAATGTGCAGTATTTGATACAGTGTTATGAATGACAGCCAGCATGCTGTACATTAGATCTCTAGACTGATTCATCCTACATAACTGCAACTTCGTGCCCTTTGACCACCATCTCCCCAACTCCTGGTAACCACAGTTCTGCTCTCTGCTTCTGTTATTCAGTTCTTAGTTGGCTGTTATCTGTGGCTGACAAGATGAACGCAGGTGGGACATTGATTTGAGGAAGTGGTCTACTTCAGTGGTAAAGCTGTCAGTAGTGTTCCACACTTTCTTCTTTTATTTCTCTTATTCCATCTTTCTTAACTTGCTATCTTTATTCTTACCAATTCAGCTCTTATATTTTTATTAAAATGGTAAGTAATTCAACACTAAACTAGGACTAAAGATCATATTTTCATCAAGAATAGCTACCGGGGGCCGCCCGGTGGCGCAGCGGTTTAGTCCGCGCTTGGCAGCCCGGGGTTCGCGAGTTCGGATCCCGGGCGCCCGCCGACGCACTGCCTGTCAGCCATGCCGTGGCGGCGTCCCATATAAAGTGGAGGAAGATGGGCACGATGTTAGCTCAGGGCCAGTCTTCCTCAGCAAAAAGGGGAGGATTGGCAACAGATGTTAGCTCAGGGCTTGTCTTCCCCACAAAAAAAAAAGAATAGCTACCGTAGTTAAGAAGCCTTTCCTTTTCAGATTATTAGCAGTTTCCTTGGCCTGAGAAATAAAATATCTGTGAAAAGCATTCTCCATTATTCTCACAACATTTCCTGTGCCCTCTCACCTCCACACTTGGCTACTGTCAATAGCATATGTATCATGAATACTAGCAACACAGCTCAGAGGTCCACGTGATAGCATTCAGGGAAAAAAGGGAAAGAAAGAAAGGCAAACGAGAAAATCTAGAAAGAAAAGAAAAGGATGCTGGCTGTTTTTTACAAAAAACTTCAACCTAATAGTAGCGTGTTGTCCTACTATAGTAAAGAGGTCAGTTTGCTCCTCCAATGTTCACCTTCTAATATCAAAAAGTTGTTACTTTTTTAGATCTGGAACCAGAAAGAAAAACTATGTTGTGCTGTGTTTAACTATTTCCTAAGCTCCTAAGAGTTGTCCTCCTGACATTGCGATGGCAGCGCAAATGACTGTTGCTCTTGCTTTCTACCTCTGTCTCTATCTGTCCTCTCATATTCTTAACGTGCAAGAATATACACCCCAATTATAGATGCTGGTAATTTTTCAGAGCTCTAAAACTTCTGTGCAAGATAGGATTCTGACTCACTAAATATCAGGACCATTGGGAAACACCTTTGGGGAAAATCAGACAGGTGTTTCCCAAAAAATGGGTCTTGCCATTAGCAACTGAGCTAAAACAAGCAGTAAAAAATCTAGAATGAACATTAATTTATGCTATTTTTGCTATAGAAATCTTGAGTTTAAAGTCTTAATTACTGCAGGAGGATAGGAGGGGAGAGAGGAAGAAAACATGAGTTACATCCAAAAATCTGATAAAACTTTAAATTTTCCTGCCATTTTCAGCTAAAATCTTTTATTTCAATATTTTTACCTACAGTGTCTCTCTTAATAGTGTCAGGAATTAGGTACTTGAGTGGTTGTTTACATAAAGTCTGTCTTCCTCCATCAGACTGTACACTCCACAAGAGCCAGCACCACATCTATTTGCTCACCGCTGTATCCCCATGACACAGGGCCTGCCCATGGTAGATGCCCAATAAATCTGTTAAGGATTGAATAAACTGGATGGGAGGAAGAATGTTTTGATATGATACTTTTCTCAATGCAAAATGATACTGTGAACGCATCTATTTCTTTCCTTCGTCCATCTTGATTTCTATATTTACTCAACAGAGAGCTATATTATGCCTGAAAAGAGACTATTAAGACATTGTCCCTGACCTTAAGGGACTCACAAGCTAGAGCGGGACAGACATGTAGACCAATTAATCACAATACAGTGAGATACAAGAAATAATAAATATCTATGCAAGGGGTAGAGAAAGAGGTAACAATCAATTGTCTCCTATTGAAATCAGAATTGTATCCCCAGCAGGCAACCATCAAAGGGTAGGAAAAATAAAAGATTTAGAACTAAATTTTTGTTTTGTTTTTTAACAGGATCATTGAAAATGAAGCCAAACTAAATTGGGGACTTTGTCCACCTCACCCCTTTCATATCTTGGCTTAAACATCACTCCTTCCGAGAAATCTCCTCTGATCCCTCTTCACACACACACACTGGTTAGGTCTCCTGCGGGCCCTTCCTCTACACTGGGAAGTACGTGAGGCCAGAGAACATGTCTGTCTAGTTCACCAACTATTATATTTCCAGAGCCTAGAACTGTCCCTGGCATATAGTAAGTGCTCAATAAATGTTTGATGAATAAAGTCTCTTTTGCAGTATATTTTTCCCTTTTCAATCAAATTTGTCTCATTTTTCCAGCTATAAGTAGAAAAAATAATTCCCCTCCCTAAATAATGTTCTTTGTCTTTTCCTTCAAGATGATTGGTTTTCTAATTTTCAAGACATCACCATTGAATGGCTGGAAGTAAATTGCACTTTGTATAACTACCCACAGTGGGAACTGGACCTGAAGAGTATGTTTGAGGCCACGTTTTCCACCCCTGCCCGGTACCCAGGGCCTGGGCCTGTCTGCAGACTCCCAGAATAGTTCCCTGTGGGGCTTCTCCACACTGCTGATTCACACAATTTCCAAAGGATTTCGGCTGAAGAAGGGAGACTTTCTTCTGGAAAGCAGTTCAAGATTAGAGTTCTCGGGGGAACAGCAAAAGGTCAGCATTGACTTTCAGCATTTACTCACCCCAAACTAATTCTTACCCTCTACTGTCACTAAAGGGAGAGGAGAAGAAGGGCAAGACCCTGGTTCAAGACCCTCCAGATATTCAGAACAGAAACTTAGGACGTATCCTGGAAAAGCCTCTAGTCCTAGGACACCGAGTTCTGAGGTCACCGAGCCTTGTGTCCGGTGCTTCAGCCCATCTGGCAGCCAGAGAGAGGTATTTTAAGTCATGGTAAGGCCATGTGGCAACCTCAAAAACCACACCCCTTGAATGTCAGCCTCTTCCACCAACGTAGGGCAAGACTGACATTAGGCAAGAAATAAAGGCTGTGCTCTGGGGATAGAGGCCCCACTGAAATGCTGTTGCCTTTAAAAAAAAAAGATTAGTATAAGTTCCTTGTTCTTTTATTTACTAAATGTTCTGCTGAAAACTGGGAAACTCAGTCAAATATGGATGTTTCCAAATGTCCAGATGTGTCCTAGATACAGCCTAGATGTCAGAAAGAGACTTGAATTAAATATGAGGTATTTTTTTCTCACTGCAGAAATATCTCTTCCAAATTATGCACAGTCTTTCACATGATCTTTGGAGGAAACAGGGAAATAACAGTTACTGAAGAGGGATAATGTTGGCCCCCATAAATATTAGCTAAAAGTAGACATATGATTAAAGAAAAAAGTGTCAAGCTTTCTCTTTAATAGTGTCTTTTTCACACACAATTTAAATGATTATTAAAAGAACACAGAGTCTTTTTAAGCATATAATTTTTTTTCTGTTTCAGTTGCAACATGTGAGAAGATGCTATACCATTATGTACCAACTGTAACAACTAATATAACTGAAATCTCCTGGGATTTCCTATTAGTTATTATTCCATCTAGAAACAGGGATTCCCTTAATTTCTTCAAGTTAAACTAACTCAAATTTAGGGGAAGAGTACCACCTTATTAGGTCCTGAGATGGCAGCAGGTAGAGTATCTCAGGATGACCTGGTTTCTAGTACCAGCTCTGCCACTTATTATGCACCTGGAAAATAGACCAGAGAATATCTCTAAGACTCCTTCTCATGCCAGTACCCCGCAATTCCGCAGTCCCCTCCAATTACTTTGGAGACAAATCAGGGGAGCACTGAGTCAAGTGTCCGAGCCACATCTGCCTAGACACACCATGCAGCTATTTCCTCACTGGAGTCTTGTCACTTCCATCCAAGCCTTGTGAGCCTAGAAAAACCTTTGTATCTTGGGTTTTGTTTTCCTTTTTGCAAGGATGAGTGGTAAACCAATGGGGAACAGGAAATACTGAGATATTTGAAACATTAGCTGATGTTTCAAAAATGGCAATAAATTTCGGAGTCATAAGCTTATAAAATATAGGTGAAGCCATGAATTTGAATGAAATCACCATAGGAAGATATATAGAGTGAGAAAAGAAATAAGATGGAAGACTGATTCACCTTGATAATGGCAAGGAGATGAGCATAAGAAGTCTTAGAAGGAGCCTGAAAAAGAGAATCAACATAGGTAGTTCAGAAAACTGTGGTGCTTTGGAAGAAGCCAAGGGAAGAGATTGCTTTAAGGAATCAGTGGTCAACAAAGTCAAAGCTTTCCACAGGTCGCGTAGGATAGGATTAAGCCATTAAATATAATCCTATGGAGCTACTGTTAGCAATGGGAGTTTCCACAGGCTGGTGGCAGTGAAGACAAACAGCAAGTGGCTTGAGAAGCACATGAGAACTGGAGCTGCAGACTGAGCTAATATTCACCCCCTTTCCACTGCAAACACTCAAATACAGTGTTGCAAAAATATGCAATACATAGCCGAGCTTAATCAGAGAAGGAAAGTAAAGCCAACTCCAGTTGATGCTACAGTGATTCAAGGGTTCAGAGCCTAGACACTGAGACTGGGGTCAGAAAGGTGAGTATAGGAGACCTGGTCTAGGGCCTGCACAAGGAGACGAGTTGGAACTGAGACCACTCCACATATCCAAAATCCTCAATGGGCTGCCCAGTTTATGAAACTTGATCTAGAATCACACTATCTAGCATGGTAGCCATTAACCATATATTACTATTTAAATTTAAATTAAGTAAAATTCAAAATCCAATTCCTTAGTCACACATTTCAAGTACTTAATAACTACCTGTGGCTAGTGGCCGCCATGGTGGAAGGCACAGAGACAGCACTTCCATCGTCAGAGGGAGATCTGTTGGACAGCACTAATCTAGAAAGTCTCTGGCTATCATCCCAAAGAAGCAGAAAGGAAATAAACTGTCTCCCTCAATCTTTGGGCAAAGGCAGAAAAACTCTCCTTATGAGAAACTGATACACCAAGCATGTGTCCCTTCCAGGTGGGAAGTCCAAATTTGTACTACCCACATGTGCTGGAACCCGAAGCCAAAAATCTAACACAGAGTCCCAGCAGAAGCAAATGCAGAACATCTCAATAATACACATCCACAAGACACTCTATAGTACACATTCACAACCTAAGACACAGGACTCTACAGGAAAAAAAAATCCGACCTAAAAATGAGTTTGTAATCAACAAGTCCAAACCACAGAAAGAATCTGTAAAGGCTCTTCGCCAAAACAGGTGTCCAGATGACCAATGAACATAAGAGAAGGTGATCAACCTTGTTAGTCACCAGGAAATAACTAATAAAGGAAAAACAAATCCATGAGCTACCATTACACAGCCTCCAGAATGGCTAAAATTAAAAAGACTAGCAGTACCAAGTATTGGTGAGAATGTGGAGCAACTGGAACTCTCATACACTGTTGGTGAAAGTGTAAATGGCATAAATTATGACCCAGCAATTCCATTCCTAGATACACCCAACAGAAATGGGTACATGTGAACATATACCCGAGCACGTACTCAGAAATGGATACAAAAGGCACACGCAAGATGTTCATACTAGACTATTTGTGATAGACAAACTGAAGACAACCTAAATGTCCATCAGTAAAAGAATGGATAAATAAGGGATACATATCTATTCAATGGAATATTATACAGCAATGGGAACAAACTACTACTACACCCAACAACATGGATGAATCTCACAAAGATAACATTGAGGGAAAGAAGCCAAACATAAGAGTCCATATAAAGTTCAAAGCAAACAAAATTAATCAGTGATAGAAGTTAAGACAATGATTATTTTTGAGAGGGGTAGTGACTGAGAAGGGACATAAGTGGGGTTACTACAGTGCTAGTAATATTCTATTTCTTGATCCGAGTGGTTGTTACATGAGTTATGTTTCCTTTTTGAAAATTATCAAGTTGTATAGTTATGATTTATGCACTTTTCTATATATCTGTAAATATAAATTATATAGTCATTTATATATTAAATATTATATAAATTTTATATAAAATTAAAATAATAATGACTAGTTGGGGGGATTAAGAACACAGTGGAACTAAAATTCTAGACATCAATAACATGGAATATGGGGCAGGGTTGCCAGAGTTCAAACACGCCACAGTGCTTATATTGTTCTGAGGGAGAATAGAAATATTTATTAATGGTTGACTCTGTAGAGTGAAGTAGACCTGTTAAAAATTTTCACTAAATAATGAGAAAAGGATATAAATTTTTAATGTAAAGAGGGGGAGAAAATTTCTGAAGAAAAATCGATTCTAAAAAGGTGGGGGGAAAAGAAAAAGCAATATAAAATTTTTTAGAAAGGTGATATAAATATGCCCAAATAAGTCAGTGATCAAAATGAATATAAACAAGTTAAACTCACAAATTTAAAAATAGGTATTCTCAGATTCTATTAAAAACAAAACAAGAGGCTGGCCCATGGTGTAGCAGTTAAGTTCGTGTGCTCCGCTTCAGAGGCCAGGGATTTGCGGGTTCAGACCCCAGGCCTGGACCAACGCACCGCTTGTCAAGCCATGCTGTGGCGGTGTCCCGTATAAGGTAGAGGAAGATGGGCACGGATGTTAGCCCAGGGCCAGTCTTCCTCAGCAGAAAAAGAGGAGCATTGGCAATGGATGTTAGCTCAGGGCTGGTCTTCCTCACAAAAAAAACAAACAAAAGGCAGCTCTGGGTGTCTTACAAGAAACATACCCAAACATAGTAACACATATTTAAAGTAAAAGGATAAAGACGTCTAGCCAGATGTTGGACTGATCTAGAGTTGAGGATTTGGTGGGTGAGCACAATGGACGGACAAAGGGTCAGCAAAGTGAAATAAAATGGTGAGAGTTGTCAAGGAGACAGGCTCTGGAGTCTAGGTTGGCTCAGAGTGAAATGATACCAGAAGAACGCTAATAGGGAAGAACAGAGCAGTCAAGGAAATCATAGCCTAGGTGGGTCCCAAAGCAAGAGTGATGGCCTTGAAAGCAAGAGAGCAAGTTTGATTTCCATCAAATTTAAAGTTAGATGCAAAAAGGCCATTGATTTTTTTTTCATCTTGTCCAACTTTCTTACAAAAATAATCTATAAGGCTCTGCAAGATGTAAGGAAATGATTCACAGCTACGCCCTCCAAGGCCGAAGTGTGTCTTAGGAAGTTATCAGTCTTTAAACTGTAGTCAACCTTGAATTGTATTTTAGAGTTGTGTAGATGGGGCCAATAGAAAAACCAGTCATCTGGTCAACAACCAAAATCTCATTGGCTCTCACGGTAATCACAGAAATCTAAAAAATATCTCAGCAACCACTGACCTTTCATGTAACAAAACGTAACACACATTTCCTTTGGCAAAGTTCACTTCTATTTTTCTGCATTATACACCACTGATTTGAGGGAAAATAACACTCACAGTGTTTGCAAAACACAGTAAGTGGAAACTTTAGTTTTAGGTTCAGTACAGTAAGCGTATAGCTAGAAACCCCTAAATAGGCCTCCATCTACTGAAATGCTTTTAATTTTTAAAGTCTCAGCCCCCATGCCACATTCTCCTTAAGCCTTCCCCAACTTCCTCAGGCGGAACATATCACTGCTTCCTCCGCATTCCCGCTTCACGTCGGTACTATGGTTCATACATCAGCCACTCTATCCTACTTATAGTACAATTGTTGATGTAAACCCTCATCTGTCTTCAGATTATAAACATCTTGGGGTCAAGAACCAGTCTTGAACTCACCCCCAGAATACAGCACTCTATCCTCTATAAAGAAGGGACAATAAATATTGAATATAGACCATTTTCAGGATGAGAAGACATGATTTTGTTCCATGGGCATTTTATTTTTCTCCTTTAAACCAAAGGGGTTGCTTGACTTAATAGTACCAGGCTGACATAGGAGGATGATTGATCTTCCAGAATGTGCAACGAACATCTCTCCACTCAAAAGAGCTAGAGTACCAACAAACATGGGATGATTCCGTTTGGTACACTTTGGTATTTCATCTTTCTAATTTTTGCTTTAATTAGAGGCGAGTTTGACCACTCGCCCTCTCTTTTCACGACTTGCTGTAAGCAGATCCTTGAAGAGTCATATGAGCATGCCTGTCCTCCAAGTGTGCCTTCCTCCCGCTGAGCGCAGGAAGAAATCGTTCTCCTGGTGTATTCATTTCCTATGGCAAAAGCTATCAAAACATGGGCCAGTGTTCACAATGCCTAATGAGAACCTTACTGAAATATTTTCCTCTTTTCCTCCTTCATGTGAGAGAAAGGACATCTGGTCAAGAGCCAAAATCTCATTGGCTCTCAGGACAATCCTTATCAGGGGTCCCAGGTCCGGATTCAATTACAACTGCTGCAGCTGTGGCAGGCCTTAGATGACACAAAGCCATAGAGACACGTTAGTGCCAATTATTGTTAAAAATAATACTAAATGTGTTTAGATACCAGAACTAAAACCTTAGGGTCAGAATCTAAGTCTTAAGCCTCCACTCCTGTTTTACGTAGCAGAGCGAAGTAATTTGCTCTCCAAGTAAAACAATCTTCTGTTCTCCAGCATCAGTGGCTCTCCAAGTATAACGTTCCACATTAGCAGCATCAGCATCGCCTGGGAGCTAGTTAGAAATGCAAATTCTCAGGCCCACCCAGAACCTACTGAAGCAGAAACCCTGGGTGTGGGGCCCAGCAATCAAGTCTTAATACGCCCTCCAGGAGATTCTGGTGCATGCTGAAGTTTCAGAACCACCACTCCAGACTAGACCAAAGCATGGTCTGTGGACCGGGGCATCAGATCCCCTGGCTTGTCAGAAATGCAGAATCTCAGGTCCCACCACAGATCTACTGAATCAGAAACTGCATCCTAACAAGATCCCCAAGTGATTTGTATACACATTAAAGCTTGAGAAGCACAATCAAGGAGGAAATTGAGAAAATTAATAATCTGAATAAATCCATTAACTATATATGACACTGTGGATTTTACAGTGTACTCTCTTGTACCTTCTTCATTTAATCCTGTCAGTTAGCTTGTGGACCAGGTATTGCTGTGACTTCCCTCTTACATGTGAGACACAAGAAGACTGGATAATTGACCTGCTGTCACAAAGCCAGCAAGCAGAAGAGCCAGGATTTGAACACAGGTAGTTTGACTCTGAAATCTAGGCTCTTAGCCACCACCTATAGCAAGTTATTCTGACCGTTAATTCCAGTGGGGTCTTTTTTTTTAACCACATCACATTGCCTATTTAATGGCAATTTCATTCATGAGTAACCAATTAAGCCTTTTTCTAAAACTAAAAATAATATGTATCCACTTTAGTTGAATAAATACTTATCAAAGTCTATTTTATAACAAACAACCCGGACCTGGTGGAGCGTATAATGCTAGGCCAATTAAGAGTGAGTGCTCAATAAATATATGCTGAATCCATGAATCAGTGAATGACTTTATTAAAATACGCTAACTGATACAGGAGCAGAGGTGAGGTGCCTGTACACATCCTAGGGCCCGAGACATTTCCTGTAAATGTCGGATGCTGAGCTGAACCAATAAAGACAGGAAGGGTCAACCAGACAAGGAATGAGGGACAGCAGATTCCACGCATGCTAAGGAGCTTGGGCTTTATCGCTGATGTTGAAGTTTCACTAAGTATTTAAGCGGACGAGATGGACTCAAATAGATATGTGTGAACGCACATATACATAAACAGTTATACACAATAAATTCAAAATATCAAGAATGAACTCCCCAAAGCCATCAGACCTTCAAGTCTAAAACTAAACCATCAAGATTCACATCATTAGCGACCACATCCTGTCAGAGGATAGGAATGTGTGGTTTGTCATTGAGGCCTCACTTCCCTCTACCTGGCAGCAGAGAGAAAGGGATTAATACCCCTAGTTGCCTGCAGGAGTGAGAAGGGCCAAAAAGAGCTGGAGGGAACAGACTTGGCCTGGGAAGTGTCAGAAAAAAAAAAAATGGGAAGCCCCACCTTGTTTTCAATATCAACTCTGAGAAAGAGTTATAGAAAATGGAGCAGGAAAGCTAAATTTGAGGGACACACCAATTTTCAGTTTGACACCTAAGCAACACCCCATTAAGGTGTCTGCCCCTGAGAATTCCTCAGAAAGGAGATTTCTCCTCTTAGCCTGTGCGCACTACTTTTTTAAAAAAATAAATTTTCTTGGAATTATTCAGAATTATAGACACTCCAGGGATAATGTCCATCTTAGTGTCCCTACACAGTAATGTCAAAAACTATCATCTTCCTTCTCTTTTATTTTTGCTTACATTTTGCTTTATCTCCAAAGAATTCTAAATGTATTAAATAGATTAAGTAACTATTTAGGGAGACGGGCTCACTTGTATCATCTGTTTAGTGCATCCAGATTTTTCTTCACCAAAGAAACCAAATTTTCTTATGTTCTTTATTAGAGCTCCAGTATTAATAGTGTTTTCCTTGAGGCATTTTGTAAAACACTAATGGTTCAAAAGAAAGATGCTTTCATTTCCAGTTGCCCAAACCAAAGTGCTGACTTGTAAGGCTTCGTCTTCAATGGGGGTGTTGGAATCTGTTATGAACTGGGACACGCAGCCAAGCATCCCACAGTCAGGAGTGCAGAGACATCATTTCTTCCTTGTCCAGACGCCATCATGGACTGGGAATCCTCAAAAAGAGACATGACCCCCCCCCCGAAAAGATAGACGTGACCCAAGAGATCAGGGTTGCTTGTAGGTCCAGCAGAGATCAAAGCAGCCCTCCTTCTGAGGGATCCCTCAGCTCCCCAGCCTCTCCTTACAAAAACCATCACCAGTCTGTGCAACCGCAGAAGGTGAGGAGGAGAGGGTGGGGCGGGGTATGGCCAGTTCACTTCCTGACAAGTGACATGAAAGTAACTCAAGAGACTGTCCACCCACCTGCAACCACCTCATTCACCCTTAGTCTTTTCTCGTCCATATCATGGCATCCCCAGTGAAAAAACTAATGTCACCCAAATATTTTAATAAAAGACTTTCTAAGAGCAGACTCAGAGTATTGGAACCACCTTAACGCAAACCAACATAGCAATGAGAAACCCCACTTCAGTTGCTTATATAAAGACTTGGTTCAAAGATCAATTCTTGACATTCTTTTTTTTTTTGTCATAAAAGCATTAACCACATTGAAGAGAAGTTTGATGAGTAAATTTTTAATTTATCTATAAATTTCTACCACTTCAGTATAAATATTTTCATGTGTATGTGTTTACTTCAGGCTTAATTATATAAGAAAATAAATATTTATATACACAGTTATGGGTCTATTTTTGAAACTGTCTGTGAAAATGTTTTTCTATTTTGCAAAATACTAAAGCCAAATTAAGGTATGATCAGCTTAAAGAGCATATAAAGGTTGTATCTACATTACACCAAAATTACTATCCATTCCCATTACCCTCAGATTTTGGAGACATAGCAAAACCGGTTATTAATGGATAAACAAGCTTTTGATAAATATCATCTGCTTGGTTTCCCACCCTTTAGAAACCATATGCTTTTGTTCTTTACCTCTTAGCAGTTTGACATTTCTTGATCATATAAACAAGTGGGTTATTGAAACTCACATTCAGTTTTTTACATACTTTGACCTCTAAGATAAGAAGTTATGAAATAACAATCACCATACCATGTCAAATGGCTGATCATCTAGCGTGATATTATTGTCTCTGTGAGTGGCCCAAAGATGGACTGTGTGAAGCGGCGGTTGTCCCCCATGATGGTGAAGGATAAATGCTCCTCTTCTGTTTCCTGCCTCAGAAAAAGAAGTGCAGTTCCCCTAGTAAAGGCAAACCTCTCCTTATGTGCTCTCAATTCTACTTTCTCCCATTTCCTCTGGGAGCTTTTGAGCCATCCCTTATTTCAACCTGACCCCACCCCCACCCATTTATCTTCACAAATGCCCAAATCATATACATATCTTCTCTCAACCCTCAGCTACTGTGTCATCTTTCTTTAACAAATCTCTTGGAATCTACACTCTCTGCCTCCACTCCTTCATTTATCCCAAGTCAATCCTTGCAATTTGACCTCAAAACCCATAACTATAGACCAAAACATTCCTTTCTCAAAGACATCAACATCCTACTAATGGTCAAATCCACTAGCCCTTCTCAGTCCTCATTTCCCTCAGTTCTCTTCCTATCTGTACCTCACCGCATTCTTAGGCTCCGCCTTTGCACTGTGGACCATCTCCTCCTGTCTGACTCTAGTTTCTCCTTCTATCTCTGCCTCCCTTGCAGGCTCTACTTTCTCGTCTTGTCCTACAAATATAGACATTATGCATGGATCTGCCCTTGAGCTTCTCATCTTCCTGGGCTACGTCCTTTTATAGACAAAAGATCCCCAAATGTGCCAGTTCTGATCTGAGCTCCAGGTCCACATTTCTCACCGCTTGCTGGAGATCTCTACCTGCACACATCTCAAACCCAGTATGTCCAAACTGGACTCAACATTCCTGTCAAGCCTGTTCCTCTTTCCCAGACACTAGAAGAGAAATCCTGGAGTCATCTTCAATTATCTCCCCTTTCCCAACTCCCACATTTAGTTGCTATGTTCTGTATATTCCCACCATCACCACTGCCTCTTGTCTGAATTGTTCCAAAAGCCAGGAGATGGTTTCACATATTCAATCTCTTTCTCTTCTGACCCCCATAACACCCTATACACTGCTTCCAAAGCAATCCATCAAAATACAGTTCTTATGGTATTTGCATAATGAAGCCCAAATCCCTGAACATGCTATTCAAACCCCCACCATCCCTTATCGCACCTGCTTGTGAATCCTCCAGTACAAGAGTACTGGACGCTTCACCCACCAGAGTACCACTTTGCCATTGTTCATGGCTGTTACTTCTGCCTGAAACGTTCTCCACCTCCCAAACCCTCTCCACTTCTAAATCTAAGGAGCATTTCAATATCTGCCTCTTCTGTGAAGCCCTCCCTGTTCTCTGAGTAATTTCTCGTTTCTCCATGAGACTTAGATCTCTGTTACATTAAGGTAAAGACATGTTTTCAATAAGCTTACAAGTGTGTGTGGAGATTCTATTTTGTGCCAAACCCTGTATTCAATATACAGAGAATAGTCCCTGCCTTCTGGAAGCTTCTGCTTATGGGGGAGAGAGAATACCTAGCATACTAAATTGTAATGACGTCTGTGCCTTTCTGTGCTAGAGATACTCACACAGGCATGGGAAGGAGCATTTACCCCAGCCTGGGGCATCAAGATGACTTTCCAGAGGAGCACACCTGAGCTAAGCCTTGAAGGAAGGATGTCCAGGCAGAGATGGGCATGAAGTACATTTCAGAAAAAATAGAGGACAGCAGATCAAAAGGCATGAAAGACCACGTCCCCTTTCATGAGTTCAGGTAAGTCAGTTGCCTGGAGCATAAAGCGCACTGGGGTGGCGGGACATGAACAGGTAGTCAGGGGCCTCATTGCAAAAAGAACCTTGAGTGCCTCTACAAGTTATCTATTCACAATGATGCTGCATAACAAGTCACCACCAAACTCAGTGGCTTAAGACAACAGCCATTAATGATTGCGCATAAGTCTATAGGTCAGTGGGTTGCTCTCCTGATCTCAGCGGGGGTCACTTACATGTCTGCAGTCAGAAGTGCACACTGGGGAGGCACTTCAGCTGATCTTCGTTGACCATTCTCACGTGTTTGGGAGTTGGCCGGCTGTCAGGTGTTTTAATACGGGCTTCGCTCTTCTCCACATGTTTCTCACCCACCCGCAGTAGGTCAGCCTGGGCATGTTCTCATGACAAGGCAGAGAGGAAAAAGAGAATACACTCTCTCACACAAGAGGGCAAGAGGAAACACGTGTTCTTCAAGCCTCTGCTTGCCGTCGTGTTTGCTCACACTCCATGGGCAATTCGCGTGGATGAGTCCCGAGTCAGAATGGGAGCTCGCCTCAGGCTCTTTGCCTTTGATGTCCTTCGGCCTGGACACAGTTGCCACGGACACCAATATGGCTCATCAGTTTTTTGTCCAAATGTCATCTTATTCTCACTCCCCATTACGAGTTAGCTCTCGTGGCTCCCTTCCCACCCCATCACTCTATTCCTCACTATCTGACATGTTACATATTTATTTGTATACTTGTTTATCATCAGCCCCTCCCACTAAAATTTAAGATCAGTGAGAGCAGGAACTTATCTGTCTCGTTTTATCCCCAGAGCCTAGAATATAGACTTGGTGCATGACAGACCATCAATAAATATTTGAACCAGGTAGACTTGCCCTAGCCACACTGCAAATAAGCATTAAGCACAGGCTGCCTCTGTATGAAATTTATTGGGTTTTATTCATCCCTTCTCTTTTAGGTCCACTTCTGAAAATCACTCAGGATTTAATTTGACTATGATACTAAGAAAGTTGAGGAAAATAAATTCTGCACTATTTAAAAGGGATCAACTTTAGATATTTGCTTTAAGAAAGAGGGAAAGAGGGGGCCGCCTGGTGGCGCAGCGGTTTAGTCCGCGCTTGGCAGCCCAGGGTTCGCAAGTTCGGATCCCGGGCGCCCGCCGACGCACTGCCTGTCAGCCATGCCGTGGTGGCATCCCATATAAAGTGGAGGAAGATGGGCACGGATGTTAGCCCAGGGCCAGTCTTCCTCAGCAAAAAGGGGAAGATTGGCAACAGATGTTAGCTCAGGGCTGGTCTTCCCCACAAAAAAAAAAAAAAAAAAAAAAAAAAAAAAAAGAAAGAGGGAAAGAAAGTTTCCCAGCCAAATTCCTAAATTAATGTGCATAAGAATAAGATAAACTTGCCTAATCTCCCTCGAATCACTAGAGTAATTCTGAACACGGAGTGATAATACCACAAGCCTCCCCACATGGACGGCAGACACTTGCCAGCCTGATCCTGTAATACTGAACAAGTGCCCACTTTTAAGAATATACATTTAATGCTATTTTCCACGTATATACCTGTAACTCATCAGAGTATAAGAATTCATTGAATTTCTTAACTCATTATCCAGGCTTTGCCAAGCTACCTCATGTCCATACATTCCCCAAAGCAGCCGACTCTAAGGGCCACTAAAACAAAAGCAACCTGGCATTGTCCCCCTCAGGAGAAGGCTGAACGTCTGCCTTCGGATACCAGCGTGGGGCCATGTGGGCAAGTACCCTCTGATGCAGTTCTCTTCTTCCATTCTGCTCTTCCTTTTACTGTGATTTGCTTTTCAGGTATATAAGGCAGTGGTTTTCCAACAGTATGCTAGGGTGCCTCAGCATTTGAACAATTCACCAAATTTTGTAAAATTTATCTTTGCTGCAACTTATTATACAAACTGTTACTGAGGTCTGTCACAATTCATATTGCAAAGTAAAAGGTGTGGCATAATAGCAGACCAACAACAAAGAAAGGCTGTGTTTTCTGAAACAGGTGAACACTTTGTTCCGTGAGCATATAAGACCTCAAGGTGAGAGCGGTAAAACGGCTGTCCCCAAGCCCCAAGCGTGGGAGGGCAAGCACATATGCCATATGCCCTTACTGTGGTGGCTTTCATGGACACCGTGAGATACTGTTTTATCATAATGGGGTTGCTGGTGTGGTTTTGGTTCTTTGAAGTCCTTCATTTGTGTTGCCAAAAATTCTAGCACTTGAAAGTGTACTACAAACACAGAAGATTGAGAATCTCCAGTATAACAAAAGCTTTATACTTTTATGGAAGACCTGGGCAATGCATACAGATTTTGGTTATCTGTGGTTATCCGATTCAGGTTATCTGAGCATACACCCTCACACGGAATATGGAATAAAGGGAAGGCTTAATTTAAGGACAGATTCTGCATCCCAGAGGCAATTTTCAGAAATGAGAAGTCAGAGTAAATTAGATCCCCCTAAATCTGATGTCTCTATCAGAGGGCATTGTATAATCTCAGAGGTTCTCTCTACTCTAAATTGTGCTTTGAGATGTACTATCCCTCAGGGTGCCAAAAATAGGAGACTGATCATCACAGTACTCAAAACCCAAAAGTGTTCCTCCTCCTTCTGACTATTTTCCAACTAAAATGTACTGGCAGCCTTTTTTCCCTGAAGGTTTGTGTCTGAACCAGATACAATGCTGGGGCCTCTTTTGGAGAAGATTTTGCTTCCATAAATTTTATGAGAGAAATAAGTGCGAGAGCTGCCCATCTCTGTCAATCATATTCATTCAAAATAATGGCCCTTGCCAGCACCGGAGGTTGTGGGGAGGGGGAACAGAAGAGGGGGGAGGGAATGTCGTGAATTGTTCCCCAGCAGCTGGTATCGCGCAGTAACAACTGTTCACGCAAAACAAAAGCTCATTTCAGAAAACCAGAGACAAGACTGCAAGAGGCCAACAGAAAGAGATCATTATAATCAGATTTTAGCGATCAAACAGCTTGAATTATGTTTGCTCAAGCCCATTTAAGTTTCCTAGTTGTTTCATGTGAACAACGATTTAACATACCCTACTATAATAATAATAATATTAATATAATGACAAACATATATAACAGTACCTACAGGCACCTAGGATCTGGCAGGTTCCTTATCTTCTACTTACCTTCACCATGCTGGGGAGAAAAGATAAAAGATGTTCCAACACAGGGAGGCAGTAGAGCACGTGGTCGAGAGCGCAGGCTGGCATCATAGCAGGAGAAAGCCCAGCTTTGCCTCTTACTGCTGTGTGGCCTCGGGCAAGTTTCTTAACCTTTCCAAAGGTTCCATTTCCTCAACTGCTAAATGGAGATTGGAATTTACCTACCTGGTGGTTAAGAGAGAGAATGCATGTAAAACAAAGGGCACAGCGCCTGGGCATAAAGAGCACTTAGCAAACGTTTGCATTTATAGGCAATAAATGGATGAATAAGCAAAGACTTTGTTTTTCCTTTTAGACTTCCCATCTTCTGTCCTCATCCCACCCCCAATCTAAGCAAAAAGGTGGGAAGGATTTGGAAGTGGTTGCAGCGTGCCTGTCGTGTCAGATTGCTAGGGGAAAGCGATGACTCTAATTCGCTAGACTTGGCTTTGCTGTTGGAGCAAAGACCTGCCGCACAGCTGCGCTTGCCACTGAGGACTCCTCCCCTCACCCCTCCAGCCTGTCCCCTATGGGCTGCAGGACTCCAGTCACACAGCAGCCACCATGCCTGTGGACATGAAAAGTAAGGACTGTGTGTAAGCACTCAGGTAGTTCCCATTCAGGAAGTAAGGACTGCACAACTTTTATGTAGACACAGTCTCCTGGGGCTAAAGTCCACAGTGATAACAAGAGACAGGAGTAGGGGCAGGGCAGGAGACTTCTGAAAAATCTTTGTCTTTTTTTAATAGACAAAAATATGAGGTGTTCCTAGCTTTAGATCTTAGCTATTTTCCTAAGATGTTTACTTAACTGACTATAACTTCTTCAAAATAACATCAAGGATGACCACACACCACATAACCAGAAAAGGAACAAGGGAACATTATTTAGGTCTATGCGAACGATGAAATCAAGGAGGAATTTTACAATTACAGGTTTCCTTTGGCAAAAGAACCAAAAGGCCCTCTGCATGCCAAACTGGTTTTGTGACTGCTCTGGCCTCAGAAGCGTCCCGTCACTTGCGGTGGCTTATAGACCATCTGAACGTCCACACCAAGGATAGAAATCTGGTCACATGCAAAATCCAACTGCTGCCCCCCAACAAATGCTGCTAAAACAATGTTCTAAAAACGCTTCCTAAAAGAATACAGAATGCATAAATGTGAAGGTATTTGCCTGAGTCAGAAGTTACAGAAGTGCAATGTAACACTGAGCTTAGCTGGCCTAAAGCCAAGTGAAGCACTTCACGCTGGAGGAAATTATAGTGCTGTCATTGTGTTGTAATAAGCCTCTATGAAATAAAGCATTGTGTTTCCGCCGAGTCTTGAACAAAAAGTGAGTCAGGACCTGGCTTCCGTAGAGGAAGGGGAGAAGCGTCTTTGCTCCCATAGAAGAGGATATTCACTTGGTCTCACGATGTATGCATTTTGCTCATCTTTTTTAAAACTTCTGCCTTTCAAAGAGAGTTATCTTTGATCTAAATTTGAAAACTCTTATTATGTGCAGAAGATGTTGCCCCCTGTTGTCCCATAGCCTTTTAGAAGTGCACTTGCTGTTTATAACTGGCTTAATATACAAGAAACTCAAGTGGAGGGAAGAAGTGTTGGACCCATGACACACGGATGACGCTGCATTTCCCCAAGCCGTCTCCAGCAGCAAATGCAGAAACCTGGCTGAAACTCAGTGAGCAGACCCACGAGATGTGTCTGCATTTTTAAGACTCAGCTGTTCCAAGGAAAATAAGCTCAGCCACACGTGCTCAAGTGCAGTAAGGCAAACCTGGTGGAAACCGATAACAGTCCCAGGTCCAAAAGGCTAACGCAGGTTCATTCTGAAAGACTGGTTGCTAGTTAGGAAAGAACTAAGGTCCCTAGAGTTCATCTTTTACATTTTCATGTTTTTGTTCCCTGGAGTTGTATGATGTGGTACGTTAGGCTGGAGACAGCCTAAAGTTATTTTTTACCCTAATAAAACATTCATATGGTTACTACGACCTAGCCCAATCCTATTCTTCCCCTAGTTCAATACTCCAAGCACCTCTTTCAGTTTTGAAAACATAAAAACCTAATTTTAATCAATGGACATACGTTCCAGATTGATTTTGTCAAGAGTCTCAGACGTAATCTCTATTAACTTTTGGCTGCTGGTTGCCTCCAATCAGAAACTGATATGTCCACTCTAGTGGCAAGAAATAGCCAATGATATATATATATTTTTTTTTTTTTTTTTGGTGTATCTGTACCTTTAAAGAAATAATAATAGTTACAGCTACCATTTATCAAGTGCTACACTAGGCACCTTGCTAAAGGCTTTAAAACATGATTTCCTTTAATCTATACAACACCTTTTGAAGTAGAACCTATTATCTTCATTTCACAGAGAAAGAAATGAGGATTTAGAAGAGTTAAATAATTGGCCCAGGGTCATAGAGCGCGTAAAAGGGAGAGCTCGGAGTTAACCCAGGCTGACTTTACATCCACTACACAACACTGCCGCCCAAGCTCCACGTCTGTTTGCCCTGGGCAAATATTACACTTAGATTTCAAAAGCCAGGGAAAAAGAGGGAGGCAGAAGCTGCTTAATGAGGGGGAAGCAAATGGAAAATTTTGTGGCTGTTTCTTCATCCACAGTTTCCTGAGGGACGTACGTATCTAAGAGACCCTTGCAAGGGTGCAGTCAAGTTCCTGCCCTCAGCTAGCTAACACGGTAGTTGGAAAGACACCTAAGAATATAAGCCAAAATCAAATAAGATATGCATAAATTATTGTGTGTAAGAGTGTAGAGGAAGAAGGAATTTTTTCTGACAACATGGCAAACAGTCAGAAAGGCTTATTTTGCCTACTAATCATTAATATCACATCTGGGTTTGTTTTTTTGGCTGAGGAAAATTGGCCCTGAGCTAACATCTGTTGCCAATCTTCCTCTTTTTGCTTGAGGAAGATTGTCCCTGAGCTAACATCGGTGACAATTTTCCTCCATTTTGTATATGGAATGCCGCCATAGCATGGCTTGACGAGTGGTTTGTAGGTCCGCACCCAGGATCCAGGCCCGCAAACACCAGGCCACTGAAACGGAGTGCAGGAACTTACCCACTATGCCACCGGGCCAGTCCCATGTCATATCTGTTTTAATCTACTCATTAAGAACATTTAGGGGGCCAGCCCAGTAGCATACTGGTTAAGTTCGCACGTTCCACTTCGGTGGCCTGGGGTTTGCTGGTTCGGATCCTGGGATGGACCTACTCACTGCTCATCAAGCCATGCTGAGGTGGCATCCCACATGAGACATCTAGAAGGATGTACAACTATGACATACAACTATCTTCTGGGGCTTTGGGGAGAAAAAAGAAAAAGAGAAAGATTGGCAACAGACGTTAGCACAGACAGGGCCAATCTTCCTCAAAAAAATGAAAAACCTTAAAAGAACATTTAACATGTGTTTGCCAAAATTAATGAATATTAATTTTAAATATTTGAAGACTTGCAAGTCAGTGAACTGAAAGTTCTGCTTCTATATTCTCAAATGCTGTTGGTAGCAATGAAAACTGGTGAAATTTCCAAAGAAAGGTTTTTGGAAAACAAACCTGTGACATGGGTCAGATCTCCAGGAATTTTTCTGCTTTACTGATAAGTTCTTGGGGCAAAGCTATCTGTATAAGGATGTTAATTCAGTCCTTGCTTATTATAATAATAAATTGGAAACAACCTAATGTCCATCAGTCAGAGATGAGTTAAATTCTGGTCCAACCATATAATGTGCTGCTATGTAGCTGTTAAAGAGAATTGAGTATTCATTAAAGAAAAGAAAATCTCCATGACAGATCATTGAGTAAAAAACAAAGTACAAAAGAGTATAATACCATTTACACAAATACACACACATATACAGATGGGTAAAATAAATGCATAGGGAGATGTCAAGGAGAATGTTTCCCAAAATGTTAACATTTCTTGGGAATTAGAATGACTTTCTTTTTTAATACTTTTCTGTATTGGTTGGATTTTCTGCATTAATCTATTATTTTCATAATCAGAAAAGAAAAAAATGAAAATTACCTTATTTGAGGGAGAGGGGAATATATCTCCTTCTAGACTTACATGTCATAAAATGATATGATATATTCCAGAAATAACATTTCAAATATTTCTATTGAAGTAGTCATGACTTACCATGACCAAAACCCTTTCTCTGTCAGATCATAGATTTGAACCTGCTTTGTGGATTTGTCTTCATCAGAAAATCATAACCACATCAAAGACAGTGGACCTGAGATTGGACTTGGCCATCTTGTTCTTCAACGCAGAGAGACAGTCAAAAGAGCCAAAGGTTCTGTTTAGCATATAACGTATATTCTAGCAGGAAGAATGTCAGGCTACGCCTTTTATTCAGGCCCACTCTAGGGGCAACAAGGAAGAAAATATCACTAACTTTGAGGGTCTTTCTAAGGTGAGTCTGCTGGCTCACAACCCAGCTTCATGCCAAAGAGCCCAAGTAGCTGAAAGAAATATGCTGTACATTTGTTCTTCTTTTCTTCTTTCTTTACTGCTGATTCTATGTTTATAAACTAAATGACAAGAGAGCCCAAAAGGCATTCCCGACTTTGCATGCTTTATAACATACACCTCCAAAACCGAATCAACTAAGGAGTCAGTCAATTAATCAATAATATAAAGAAACAGTATCTTTACTCCAGGTTATATGAGTCAGATTATTGGCTGATGAAAGAAACCAATTTGCACAAAGATCTCTGGGCTTTTGTTTCCTCATGTGCAAAATTAGGTCTTTTCCATAGCTAATAGTCTAAGGTTCTATCACTGACAGCTCTAGCAAATGTGCTCTGGAGGGTTTAAAAGTTGTATGATTCTCAACAGATAATATTTCAGAATAGAATTAATTCCAATTATGGGAGTGGGATGACTATATCAGGGGTATGTGCCCCTACTGCATTCCTGTCATTAGTAAAAAAGCACAGTTTTCAATCTCTAAAATATGGGTAAGTGATTGGATGTGAACAAGCTCATGCCAAGTGTTGAGACGTAATGAAAACACATATAACTCAGTAATGAGAATGGGGAAAAATTCTCAAGAGGAGGAGAATGAAGGGAAAAAAGTGTTTTTAATAATGAAAGGTAAGAGAAAAGAGCTTTTAAAAAGTCTAATGTATTAAATTGAGGAGAAATAGCCAGTCTTTATAACTGAAATGATATAACTGAAATGAAAAGGTTTAAGTAATTTTTACTTTTATATGAATTTTCCCAAATTGTCCCAGATCCCCTTCTTTGTCATTTAAACTATTCTTACTACCTTTAAAAAATGATGTATCATCTACAAGTTCCAAGCAAGGAAAATCCTTAACTTTCATATACATGTTTCTGAGGTTAAAAACCAAATCATTTTCTACAAAAGCATATAATTTTCAAGTTTCCCCAGAACCAAAATGAAAAGAACTTTCTCATATGCTCAAGTAGTTTCATTCACCATTTCATAAATTTTAAATGTGCATCTTTGACAGTAGGAAATTTCTAGAAGTTTCTCCATCAGTAAAACCTCACTTAATGCGTTTCCTTCTAGGATATAAAAAGAATAACTTTGTTAAACACTTTGAAAATTAAACAGAGAGGAAGTAAGTTGTTGCTCAGAAGAGCAGTGGGCCAGGAGGCGTGTGGGTTTGTCCCTTGCCCAGGTCATAAGCTCAGGCAGGTCACTCAGCCCTGAGCTTCACCTTCAACTTCACAGCCTCTTTTCAGAATGACATTCAGAACCTCAAAGCCCTTAAGGATCTCAGGTCAAACTCTGACCCTGGGACGTACCAAGTGTATGTGAATTGGGGCCATTTCCTTACCCTTTGAGTTTGTTTCCTCATCTACAAAAATGGAATAAGAATACCCACCTCACAGAGTTGTTGTTGACAAATAAATGAGAAATTATATAACATGCTTACAAGACAGAAAGTACTTCACAAATCTTAACTCCTTTCCTTCCCAACTCCCCTATTCTACATCCCTGTCCTGCTTCTTCAGAAGTATAATTTAATACTTTATGACACCTTTAAAGTATAATGACTTTAATCAGTTTCTAAAATTTTTTTATCGAGGTATAATTTGCATACAATAAAGTACGTAAAGTACAAAAACAAGACAATTTTCATATACGTATACACCCGTGTAATCAGCACTGAGAACCAGAATAGAACACTGACAGGACCCCAAAACATTCCCACATGCCACCTCCAGTCAACGCCCCTCCATAGGTAACAATTATTCTGACTTCCACCATTATCACTAATTTGAAATATTTTTTAATATAGCCAAAATAAGTGACAATATATGCATACAAAGGAATAAAAAAGCAGTAGACATATAAATGAAAGACAAAATAAAAAAGACAGAAGATCGTACATACTAACATGGAAAGATCCCTAAGTATATTGTTCTCATGCAATTGAAAATTTATAACAGGAGTGATAAGGGAAAGAATGAGATGGAAAGGAGAAAAGGAGCATGATAAGTAAAGCTACTTTGAGTTTTTGAAATCCTCACCGAGTATGGCCTCGCTTAGCCGCAGAGGAAGCATCCGAACTGGTCAGCCCCGGTCTCCTAAACCGGAGGATAGTGGGAAGCATTGACGGACCACATATTTACTGAAGGAAATGGACTCCTCTCCCTCTAGCTTGGACACCATCACACCCTGCGCTGAAACTCCTCACAACACTTACGGAGCCCCACGTTCTCTATCTCCATCCAAAGAGTGTAAATGGAAGGCAGAGAATCCTGTACTACAGCCTTGCTGTGCAATAATATGGACACCAGCACGGGGGTTCATCAGACTCTCCCTAAAAGTCACAACCAAACGTAGTTTCTTCTGAGATGTGGTGAATCATAGCAGCCTCAAAGAGCATTTTAGCTGGTGTTGGCCAAAAGCAATCTAATGGGGCAAGGCTTTGTCTCAGCAAATCCTGAACCTATCTAATTTGCATTTATAACTTCAAACTAACTTTTTGTTAAAACTGGATTTAAATAGTAAACCACTAAACTATTTCCAACAAAGAGTAACTGGTTTCTTTTCAAAATAATCCAAAAGCTAGTATTTCGAATACCAACATCATTCTTCCTTTGCAGGTAAACGTGAATGGGTGGATACGCCCATAGCTGCGCATTAGTCTTTTTGCTTTCCAACTGCCAGCAAGAGCTTTGAGAACCTCCTTGTTGATAATTCTCACAGCCCAAAATCTTCTAGAGTGCAGTGTAAGCCTCTTTCCTCTGTCCTGTTATTTATGGAGATTGAAAACAACCAGTGTCTTTCTTGTAACGACCCTTCAAATCTGTTAGACCTTTATTCTCTAAACTAAATAACCCCACAGCTTTTTGGCCTTTCTTCTTAGCCCTTATTTCCAAGGCTTAATTACATTTTTGCTCTTCTCTGGAGTTCTTCCAGTTCCCCACATCCTCCTTAAAGGGGAGACACAAAGTAGCCACAGTTGGGGTCAGACTAGTGCTGGGAAAAGCGAACAGGCCACTTCCTGCCCTTTGCCTGTCATATGTCCTACTATCTTATTGGCTTTATAAATAAACAGCACTTATTTAACTAACTCTATTACGGCTGCCAGACTGGGTTGAAGTCCACCTTTCCCCACCTTGCATGGCAGCATTTTGATTTTGTCCTGTAAACTTTTTGCACTTACCCCTTTAAACTTTATCTAATTCAAAATATCTTACCCCGTGAATTGTCTGGGTCACTTTACATTTGATCCCTACTTTATCCACTTCCTCACAAAAGCTTTTGTAAATTCAGGAAGTGCCTTTCCAGAAGCCAAGCCATTGATCAAGATTTACTGAGATCTTCCCTACCTCCCCCACGCCATCCCCAGTGTAGACAAGTGTAGACTCTATGGATATAATAATCACCGTTTTCTGAGAGGAAATCTTACAAACATTATTCCATTATTTCCTCACAACAGCCATTTGAGGCAGATCTTACTATCCCCATTTTATTGAAGAGGAACCTGAAGCTAGCTAGATTAAGTAATTCTCCATAGCCACAGAGCCAGCGAGCGCTGGATTCAAGCTTGGATCTCCGATTGCAGAATTCACTGAGCCACAATGCCAGGAAATCAGTGCTCACTGGCATTTGGGTGTAACCCACTCAGCAAATGTGGCTCCACTTGTAAAGTACGTTATGGTTTATCTCAAAAATCAACAACAAGCATGGGTGCCTGACAGACTTAGGAAAAGGAAAAAGGATGAAAGTAAGAGAGTACAAGACAGACGGAATGGAAAGAAGGGAGGGCATGGCTGAAGGTCATCAAAGTCTGCTTCAGGTGACCCTGGTGAGGCTCTCAAGTGCCCCGTTCTTTCTGATCGTAAAAGTAATAATGACCGGCGGAAGCAGATCGTTTAATGGCCTGACAGGGTGTAACACACCTCCTCCATTCCCCTGGGCACTCACAGAGTACCCCACTACGGACAGGGTAATAGGGCCAGAGAAAAGATCCCCTAATGAGACACATATGTTTAACCAGTTGTTTCAACTGTTAATCTACCACTAACTGTTTGGAGGAGATGAACGTTATTTGTCCTATTAAGTCTGTTACTGCTTTATCAACTAAATGAATTTTATGAAAACGGAATAGAATGTGGGGGGAAAACTCAAAAGTCATTTGTCTGTATGTGTCAGTATAGCCATTCGCACATGCATGTGAACACCTAGAGGGAGGATTGGAGCCAGCACAGACTGCAGCCAGAGGCAGGATGGGGGCGGGGCAGGGGGCTCTTTCAAACAATACATCCAAGTCTTTTATTAAAGAAGATGTTTGCATATTACATGTTTTAAAAATTTTTTGAAACATTGTTTTTAACAAGTCATCTGCCCAAAACCCATTTTAAGAAATTTTACTGAAAGAAAATACAGTAAAATAATGTAAAGTAAAATTTAATAAGAAATGTGGATTTGGGGAAGGTTGGCTTTTAAAAATTGATTCTCTGAAATCAATTTCTAAAGCTCCTAAGCAGAAATAGAATTCTTAGTTCTCAATCAATATCAATTCTACAAACCCAATATTCCTAAGAAGAGTGACCCAAATGTTAAACTTTTCCTCAATGATTTGATAAACTTTCTCTACCGTTAAAAAAAAAAAAAGGTCTTCTTTACCAATTCTGACTAAAGCTGGACCCATACTAAATCAAATAAAAGTTACTTAAAAATTTTAAAACTAATTTCATGAATTTTCTAATAACCTTAACCCTACATATCTCAGTAACATACTTTTATAGAAAACTGACAGGTTTATCCGTGTGTTGTTAAATGTTCACAGTTAAAGACCCTCTATTGTGCAGCCACTCTGATTTAGATGTTTATCTCATGCAATAAAAACATTTGTTTAACTTTCAAAACATAATGTTTTCAAGATTTCTCAACAGTCCTTCTAAGCCTGCTTGCCTCTATAATCTGCTTGTTTGCAAAAATGAATCCATTTCAGTCACAGCCTGGCCAAAGTTTCAACCTAAAAATAGACTCAACAGTTAATCAATAGGTTGATCTGCTGATGCAGCAGACTGCAGCTGGGCCTGACCAGAGGGCATCCTGCTAAAACAGTAAACAACTTATTCTTGATATAATTCAGCACAGAGAATCCGGCCTAACAATAATACTGCATCGCATGGATTAAGTAATATGCAGGTCCTTAATAAATGTTGAAATTGACGTCAAATCAAATATGTGTGTAAGTTCCTCCATTGTATGACATGATGACAATCATTTGTAAATAGTTTAGGTCTACATTCAAGGTACTACCTGTTTTTCTACAACAGAATTCCTTTAACACTGTAGTGTTTATCATTAGATAGTGTAAAAAAAACCAGTAAATATATAAATCTAGAGCTGTGGCCAAAATTAATGTTCTCTGAGTTAATGGCTGTCTCTATATAGGAAAGTTTTGTAATCAAAAAAGATATAAATTGTTCTATGCAACCTATGTAGAATTACCTTAATTTAAATATGATCTAATTAGGCCACCTTCTGGTTGACTCTGCATCAGCTTTTAATTTGTAAGAATACTGTTAGAAGAAACTTAAACACAAACAGCTATTCTTGGTTTTGTTCTTACAAGGCCTGGATCATCTACAGGCTCAAAATGTTTGAGGGTCTTTTACAGTAGCTTTGAGAAAAACATGTAGTCAGTTTGAGTTCACAATAAATTTTCCTCATCTGATGGTGACCGAAGGATGCCAGTAAAACTGAACAATTTAATATCAGGCGAGTTCTAAAACTCCCATTTTGGAAGTAAACGCATCCTAAAACCACTGGACGAAGGCCAACTGGGCCGGGCAGGTAACATCATTAACATCTAATGGAAAGCAACAGGACAGAAAAACATTAATGTCCTTCCTTCCTCTACTAGAATGCGATGAGCAGCCATGGGGATATTTTTATAGTATTTGTGCCTTATTTTCCCCTTCTTTGCTCACAAGTCTCCTTTGAAATAGACGCAAGCATTGGCAAGTGTTCTGAGTGTCTTGAAGTCAACATCTGGGCAAGCACGCCATCTGAGGTAGAGGTCTGTGTATAAACTAATAGACAATGAGGCGCAGTGACACCAAGGGTCCCAGGCTGGTCCCAGCCATGTCCTGATGGCAGTGGAAAGCCAGGGACGAAGACACTCCGCTATAAATTGCTGAAAGGCAGTGGAGAGCATGGTTGAAGGTGAGGGCAGACCACCTGGGGTTATAACCCAGCTCTGACTCTTCCTAACCAGACAACACTGAGCAACTTTCCTTACCACTGAGACTGTTTCCTTGTCTGAAAAAGAGTGATATCTAGTAACATCCACCTCAAAGTGTTGTTGCAAATATCAATTAATGCTTCTAAAGCACTTACAACAGTAGTTGGCACGAAGAGAGCACGCAGTTCATGTTAACTATCCATCCTCATCACTCAGTAACCCATGGTCACTGTAAGTCTCTAGACGCTTTAATGCTTGGATTTATCTTCATTGATTTCCAAGCCTCTAGTCTCTCCCTCCTCTGAACCACCTTGCAGATGTCCGCCAAGTTAAGCTTTCTAGAAAGTCTCTTCCACTAGTTTCCTGCTCAAAAACTTTCAAGGGCTCCCCACATCCAGGAAAATGTCTGAACTCCCCAGTCTAGCTAGCAGCTGCCTACAGTCTGGCTCCAATCTGCTTCTCCAAGCTCCTACTCCGGCTAAACTAGTGGTCCTCTTCTTTGCATCACCATCTGCTACATATTCCTATTTCACTTTCCATGTGTGCACTACACCGGAGTACAACAAGTCGTTAGTAACTATTTGCTAGTGTTACATTTGCTCCGGCAGCCTGGAGCAGGGATGTTTACGTCTGACTGTGGCAGACGATCCTGAAGGCTGTGGTCTAACCAGAGGAGAGGTTTGCGCGGAAACTCCAGCCTGACCACAGCGGATCCTGGGAAACTCCCCAGCAGTCGCAGGGGCGAGCTAGGGCCAGGAGCGCAGGGCTGCCGTAACATTTAACCTCGGATGTGCTCAGGGAATATATACCATGTAGTAAAGCTGTTTTTTAATAATATCCCTAACGAGGAGTTTAGAGAGAAATTCTCAGGTGAGGAGTCTAAAAATAAGGCTCTAGAGCCCTAGAGGATTTTAAAAGCCAGAGTTGTGTCCTTGGCTCAATATTATCCCAACTTAATCGCAACTTAAAGTAAACCTTATCCACTCAAGCTTCTCCCCTTGGAGCACCCTCTTTAAGAGGAATTTATTTTGATTTATTTATACAAAGCAACAAAGTAATCTCTCCTTCTAATCAACAAAAACTTCCAGCCCTATTCACAAAACTGACAAATCTCACTGTCATGATGGCTTGCTTCCTTTATGGGGCCACTGGGGTTTGGGGAGGACAGAGCAGAGAGCAGAGCGTGCCTGGGCCTAAGGGGAGACCCAGAGCGGTGTGCTGATAACCCCTGAGGTTGGAGGGGCCGAAGGAGGGGTCTCTGAGAGTCTCCGGCTAGCTGTTCCTTGAGGAAGTGAAAGGCCGCCGCCCTGACAATTTCCAAGATGAACATCTTCCTTCCAAGGATGTGTCCATTTCATGACAACAGAAAAAAGACGGGAAAAAAAACCCAGAATTTTACATAATCTTAGATCACAACAGAAAGTTTGGACAGTAGCTTTCCCTTATATAAAGCAGTTTTACAAGCCACTTTCAACAAATAAATACAGCCCCCAAACTCAGACCCTTAACGTTGAGCTCTCACTAGACAGCAGTCACAGATTGGTGGCCCTTGAGCAAAATGCAGCTCTCAGATCCGTTTTGTTTGGTCGGCATGGTGTTTTTAATTTTGTTTTAATTTAAATGCCTTTATACCAGATATGTGCTCTGCAGTTTGACACAGGCCTCACCATTCTCTACGGTCTTACACCCTCTCACAGTTATATATCCACTAGTCCCTGCCTGGAGGCATTTGAGTCTGCAGTTCTACTAGAGTCTGCCTCTTTGATGGGCCACATGTGGATGGACGTGGGTGATATATCCAGCATGTGCCTCCCACCCACGCCTCACCTCCCTTCTACCTCTGCACATCGGTCTCTTCAAGGCTCTATCAATTTTATACTTGGTTCCTTTCCTGAACAATCAGTAGCAGAGGTCCCCAGAGGCTCATTTTTTAAAAATCATGCCATGAGAAGAGGCCATCCCCACTTCACACTCAACTCTGCTTACCTCAACCCCCACTTTACCCACAGGGCTCAGCTAGGCAAATGGGGCTTCGAGAAGTTTGCTTCTGCTTTCATGCTGAAAAATCTCTCCTTGAAAGTGCCATCACTAGCTTCTGGCTTCATGATATCCTAAGGATAAAGAATTACCTTCTCTAAAAGGAGATGGAGAGGGTGGTAAACTGGAATCTTAGTTGATCGTAATTTTCACCCTGTCCTGAAACCTCTCCACAACTGCTTCTTTAGGACCACCTGCCTTGTCTGGCCCACCAAGCCCACCAAGAGGGCTTTGTTGCTTTGGGTTTCACCAGAACATCTCATGTTAAATAAAATGCATGGCATTCCATTTCTTGGCCATGAAAGAGTATAAAGGACAGAGTTAGCCTTTGACATAAACAGACTCATGCAGTAAGTAGCCAGAGAGAAATGTTGGCAACATGTAATTAGCCAGCTGGTCATCCTCTATTTTAATCCACCCTCTTCTCTAAATGCCAAGTTTTGAAGAATTAAATATTTTAGCATACCAGGCATAGTTTGAAACCAGATTTTTTAAATCTGTTTTCATGTGGTCCCCCTTCTCCTTAGCCAGTTTCATGTGCAAACTAGGGGTCAAGTAAGTTTATACCTTAAATAAAAGGGTGCTAAAATTTTTGGTTGGAGCCAATTGTGAAGTCAGTATAAACTTTTCCTGAACTCTTGCTCATGAAGAAAACTTCTTGAGTCTTAATTATCTTTGAGGCTGGAATGCTCAGACCCCATCTCAATCCAGTCCAGCTCCTTCAGTAGGACAAATATTTCCTTTTTGCCTGGGTTACAAAAGATATGCTTAGTTATCAAAACAGACCCAAAGCATGCATGAAGCAGCTGAAAACCATGGCTGCCCTTGACAAGGCCCAGTTCTCATCTTTCTTGCCTCTGCAAATCCCAATCTCCTGTTTGGGAGCCTGGGAAGTCAACAGTCTTTCCTGGAATGTTGACAGACCTACATCCCAGTCTCCCCCTTCTTTTAGTTCAGCATTCCTGCTGGCCACCTCCTCCTTGTCTTCCTCCTCAGCTTGCAATATGTTTACTTCAACTAAACTAAACTGAAATGACACGGTCCTAATCAGAGCAAGGGCATTTCAACTCATTAATTTTTCCTTTCACCCCCTGATGTTCAAGTCTGAAAATCTCCATAAATCTGGATATTCTTGGACAAGAAATGTATAGTAAAGGATCACAGATATAAGGGTTGAAGTTTTTTTATCATGGAAATGTTAAATGTTAAATGTTCTGTCCTACAGCCTTCTCAGGTTAAACAGTGAACAGTTCATTTGAGATTTCAGAAAAAATGATGCTCACAAAGGAATAGCTTATGGGAACCATTCCACTTTGGGGTATTCATTTACTGAGATAATTTCAAATTTGTTATTATTAGTTTCTCTTTACAATGAAGAATAAACATTTTTTTAAATTCTAGTTTCAAAGAGAAATGACAGCATGTCTCCTTCTGCTCTTCAAACCCCGAAGTCATACGTTGCATATAAAATTTACCAGAAAACCACCTATGAGAATTTAATCTCTGTCAAATGTGCTACCAATTCTTATGGGCTTTATTTGTCAGAAAATACATGATTAGGACAATTGTAGAGTACAGTTCAGTGTGTTTCCCACAGATCCTGTTATAATATATAGAGCCAACACATTTTTTTCTCTTATGACTCCTAGGAGAAAAATGCTTGGCTTTTTTCTTACCTAATTCATTTGGTACCCAAACCCCTGATGTGTATCTGGTGTCAGATGCTAAGCAGACACCAGGAGCC
Organism: Tapirus indicus; assembly: GCA_031878705.1. Lineage (NCBI taxonomy): Eukaryota > Metazoa > Chordata > Mammalia > Perissodactyla > Tapiridae > Tapirus > Tapirus indicus. Next base: position 110,659,546 of record CM062926.1, on the reverse strand, counting down.
AAAGGCCACCAGATATGCAGGTGATAAATGGCCTAGGACAAGGTGGAGGTTGTTCAGTAGACTCAGCAAACTTCTCTTCCCCCGACTCAGCCCAAGCCTGTGTCCCCACGCCTGGCAACATTGCCCAACTTCTGAAACTCAGTTTCATCCTTTCTTGTTTTTAGTGCCCACCTGCTTGGCTCTCCCTGTCCCTGGCCAGTTGTGCTCTATGGATCACAGGTTGACCCAGTCCCCTGCTCCCGGCCACCCAGGGCTTATAGGGTCTCAGGTGCCCTCTCAGCCCAGTCACCACGTTATGCCGGATGCATCAGCTGGTTCCTGCCACTTCACTCACTATCAAATTCCCTAGAGTTTCTGTTGTGGGTTGAACTGTGTCCCCCAAAAGGTATGTTCAAGTCCTAACCCGGATGCCTATGAATGTGACTTATTTGGAAAGAGGGTCTTTACAGATGTAATCAAGTTAAGATGAGGTCATACTGAATTAGGGTCATACCAAATCCAATATGACTGGTGTCCTTAAAAGAAGAGAGAAATTTGGACAGAGGGACACAGATACGCAGAGGAGACACACGCAGACGGGGAACACCATGTGAGGATGGAAGCAGAGATCGCATGATACAGCTGCAAGGCAAGGAACGCCCAGGACTGTTGGCAACCACCAGAAGCCAGGAGAGAGACATGGAACAGACCCTTGCCCAGAGCCTACAGAAGGAACCCACCTTGCCAACTTCTTGGTTTCAGACTCCTGGATTCCAGAATTGTGAGAGAGTAAATTTCTATTGTTTTAAGCCACCAGCTTATACTTTGTCATGGCAGCCCTAAGAAGCTAATACAGCTTCTCTCACACTTTTGGAGAACTATTCGGTTCATTTAACAAACATTTATTTAGCACCTACTATTTGCCGGGAGCTCTGCCGTGTGCTGTGAAGACCACCATAAGGGAAACAGTCTCTGCCACTCTGAGACTCTTACAGTCTCACGGGGGAAATGCTGTCACAGGACAAGTACAGTGACAGAAGTGTGCACAGGGTATTGAGGGAGCAGGGAGGACACCTACTCCAGGCCAGGGTTAAGGGAGGGCATCTGGAAGAGATAATGCCTGAGAAGAACCTTGAAGAACCCGCTCCCTGAGGAAATCTGCAGGCCAGGATGGCAGGGACAGCTTCTCCTCCTCCACACCCACCTCTGAAAGCAGCCTCTTCCTGCAGCAAAAGGGTTTTAATGGCAAAATTCAGCCACGTTGCACCACAGCATGATCTTCTCCAAGGGCTTTTCCACAGCCTGAGGTTTCCTGCCAGTTTGATTTTATGGGAGAAGAAAAAAGTAAGTCTGTTTCTCGTTAGGCTTGGGAGGGAGGGGGATCTGTTTATTTTTTGCCTTTTGTATCTAGAGTTCATATAATTGGAAACGTTAATGCAATACCATTTTTCTTTGTAGATATCATTGCCCTTTGGATCCAGATTAACTTAAAACTCTTTCAGAAAGCAGTTTATTGGATCCTTCCCATTACAAAGTAATGTATGTAAAAACAGTAAAATAACTAAAAGAAAAAGTGATGCACAGCTAATTCGGAAAATAGAAAACTAGAAAGAAAATACTCTTCGCCCCCTCTTCCATAAGCTGTCATTGTATTAATATTTTGGTGGATTTCCTACT